>JAFIDM010012231.1:101585126-101608365 GCA_023159025.1 Thereuonema tuberculata
AGAACATAAACTTTGTTAATAATAATTATTATTTAGAAACAAATTTCGCTGAAACATTCAAAGAACAACAGGAAAAAAACATTTTTGAAACTTACATCAAACTTACACATGTATTAATTTAAATTTATGATTTTTTTTTTTGTGAAACTGATCCAAATGTAAAGCAATGTAGGTTTCAGTGGTTAAAGAAAATCTTCAGTATTTATCATTCTTCAGATGTTTACGTCTTACATTCATTTTTTTTTTCTACTTTTCGTAACTTCGTAATAAATCTTCAGTCTCCGAGAAGATATCAACATGAATCATGGAAACGTCGGAGATTTTTCTGATAAAAAACAAGTTCAATGGGAAATTTTCTACATAAAAAAGGGGTTCTGGAGATGCATCCCTATATTTTTATTGTTTTTATGGTGAATGTCCATCTTTGTTTTGACAATTTGCAATCAGTTGTTTAGATACGATCTCAAAAGAAGCGAATTAGCATCCGATGTAAGATCTAGTTAATGAAGAAAGAGTCCAAAATGCGTCTATTACAATTAATAATAATAATAATAATAATAATACTGGGACCGCCCCATTGACACAGACAAAACTATACATTACAACAGACCTGACATTACACTTGTTGATAAGGTCAACAAACAGACCTATCTCATTGATATTGCAGTTCCCATCAGCAAGAACATGCAGAAAACTCACGCAGACAAGATCAGTAAATACACCGACCTAGCACACGAGCTCCAGAAGCAGTGGAGGCAGGACCGAGTACGTGTTGTACCCATCGTCCTGTCCGCCACTGGTCTGGTGCCTCACACACTGCACCACAGTCTCAGCACACTAGGACTTCACAAAAACACTTATGCACAACTCCAGAAGGTTGTGGTACTCAACACAACACGCATCGTTAGGAAATTTATGGACACAACCACACATCCCTAATGATTCTTCCGTACCTTTTTTTTTTTTTTTACACTTGGCAATATGTGCTTTAGTTCTTGATCCGCCATATTGTCTTTGCTGGGGAAACCCATGGTTTGAAACTTTTACGATATAATAATAATATAAATAAGGCTATTTTATACCTAAAATATTGACGTAATATTAATTTTCTTTTGAGGGTAAATTTATTAAATCTTTAGACTACTTTTAATTAAAGAGACCATTACAATAATTTAAAATTGTAATAATTGAATTGCGTAGAATAAAAACTCAAAATAGTTTAATCACATCTATTCCAATCTTTTAAAATTGATTTGTTAAATTTAAAAAGTAAAAAAAAACAAAACACAACAATATAAAAAAAAAAACCGCGCAATTTATACATTTAGCATGTAATTTGAAGTAATTTCCTATTATTTAGTATTTTCTCATACAATAAGAGGACTGAATTGTTTTCGAGCTTTATCAAGAAATTTTTAGTTGGCGTGCCAATTCATCGCTATTCTGTAAAATTGTTGAAACAGTTATTCAAATAATCGTTCAAACAAGCAGTGGATATTTCTACATCTACTATAAATTACTATCAGTCTTACTTGATAAATCGTTGTTTATTTATCGTGAACTTTAACGACAATCGTGTAGCAGTGGTAAGGCAGTGGTAATTTATGAATTCACTTTAAATGAACTCACATTTCGTGAGGTAGGCCTACGGCAGGTCTTGACAATGCACTTTACTAAGATCCAATAAGAGCCAAAAGTCAACAGGGGTCTTCCCTTTAATAATTTAAACTTTCAAATGAAATCAGTTTACACTTGTCACAATAGTGACATTACTGACGACATTGTTGTTTAAAAAATAAAATTGTATTTTTTTTAATTCTAATAATTTCTAAACTTATTTCAAAGTACATTTATTAAATAGTATAAAAACGAATGTATATACATTTTATGCTGATGTTTACCATTCGGATATATCAGATATATTGTAAGAAAACACGCGCTGTTTAAAAGAAATAATAATTCTCAGATTCAAATATAATACTAATAGGCTATTACTACTACTACTACTACTACTACTAAAAATAATAATAATAAAATTAACTAACCATGTTAATATAAATATTTGAGCTGAACCAAAATATCAGGACTGAACTCTTAATGTTCTACATCTTTAAACAACAGAAGATTCGGGTGATTTTAATCCAACAAGACATAAATAAACTCAAAAATCTTCACTGTAGATACCGATATTTCGTTTTATTTTCTAAAACTTTTTCAAGGTTTAGCTTGTAGAGCAAAACAAGTTAAAAATAAAATAACATACCTATAAAAAATGGAAAAAGAAATCTTCCTCTCAACATAACAATATAATATACAACAAATAAACCATATAATACTTAAGAAACATTTATAAACAAAGCAAGTCATAAAATCGGACAAAAAAAAACGTATAAGATGAGCAGAAGAGATTCATGTTAGAATCTTGCCTCATCAATTGTTGCGTTTGTTTTAACAAGAATAAGTCTTTAAAAGTAAATGAAATATCTTTATCCATGTGCAGAAAAGCATTGATGAACAATATGAAATTAAAAGAATTTCTGATTCTCATATAGTTCATCTGTTACAACAATTGTCACCGTTTTTTATTGTCCGATTTTATAACTTGCTTTGTTTATAAATGTTTTTTAAGTAATATATGGTTTATTTGTTGTATATTATATTGTTATGGTGAGAGGAAGATTTCTCTTTCCATTTTTTATAGTTATGTTATTTTATTTTTAATTTGTTTTGCTCTACAAGCTAAACCTTGAAAAAGTTTTAGAAATTAAAACGAAATATCGGTATCTACAGTGAAGATGTTTGAGTTTATTTATATGTCTTGTTGGATTAAAGAAGATAACGGTTTTTGATGTACGTCTTTCGGGTGATTTTATTTTGTGCACAGAAATTATAATCGTTAAACAGTGATCAGACAGAATGAAACTGATTGTCTAATTTAACTAAATCATCCAGGTTTTCATTCTGTAATTATTATCTAATTATCTAAACTAATGAAACCCTGCTAGTAGTTGCATAAGACATAAAAATAACTATCTCTATTATTTGTATAATTTTATTATATTGTAGAAAAAAATTTTTTAATTTTGTTTTTAGTACTTCATTTTGTCCAAGAGTAGAATGGAAATTTTAAATAAATATTGTAAATTTAAAAGAAACCACACACTTTATTGTTGAATTCGCATATTAATCAAAAATGTTACTGTTATTTTTTTCAATTCATATTCCTTAAGGGAATTATTATTTACAAAACTATTTCAAAATCGAAAACACGCTTTTCAATCTTATCGAGATAAGTGCCACAATACAACCACTGTGTTGCTGATATAAATAGCTGTTCTATTCCGATTTATAAAGCTTTCAAAAGGCTATTTGTTTTGCTCACAAAAGGGTTGTGGTAAGTAGAATGTCCACTGTGGCTCTTGAAACTTCGTGGCCGTTAAGAATTGTGCACAGATAGCGCTTTAGACTAACAGTGATGAGAAACACCAGATGCAGACATCAACCGTCCAATAGAATCCCTTCTCCTGTGGACTGAGTCGCTCAGGCTATCAACGAAATGTATTAACCAACACATCTGCAGAATATCAAACACTAAAATAACTCTGATCATCTTTGAAGTTCAGACATTCATTAACGATCTTAAAGTTTTCATCATTCTGAGAGAAAATTAGGAAGGATATTTGTTTTTAATTTTGTTATTGCGGCCTATGAGAAGTTTTTACGAACGAAAACTAATTTTGAATTATTAATTGAATGTTAATTAAGAAGTAAGAAATCGGATTCATCATTGGTTAGTTTTGGGAAAAAACAAAAACAAAACAAAAAAGAGAAAATTCGTTTTGATAGTATTTTACTTTAGCCAAAATTTTAATATTTACAATGCGCAAAAATCTGTAAAGCAAAAATTAATTATGTTTTAGAAATGTAATTTTAAGTCGAAATAAATAAATCGTCCGTCTGCGATCGAAAACTATTTCTACTAAATTATAAAAGTAATTTTTTTTACAAAACTCTTCTAAAGATACCATAAATTTAATTAAATAAAACGTATCACACATTCTACTTCAGATACTTCGATATTTCACCTTTCTTATCGAAAGTTTTCTTCAGGAATAATTACAAAAAATTAAAAACAAGAGGAAGAATGGAAATGTCTTCCTTCTTATTGCTAACAGAAATTTGAATATAACAATCACGAATGTTAATAAATTACAATTTACATTATTTGACAATCATCATTGAGAATAAATTATTAATTTACATTATTGATAATTATTACTAATAACTAGTTTTTTTTGCTTTTTGTGTTTTTAAGATCGCTCCATATTGATTTGGAATAAATCGGATCAACAGGTAAAGATCTAAGACAAAAAAAAGCCAAAATACATAATTATTGAAACTTAAAAATTGTTTATATTATGGATGCAATTTTAACGGTTGATAAATGTTAATCATTTTGTTCTTATTGTTGATTTTAATAGAAATAAACTCCTTGGAAATCTCAACACACGCTTTCCGCCAACGCTATTGTTATAATAAACGTATGTAAATTATGAAGAATTGCTGAAAGTTCACTCTGGTGTGTTTAGTACAAAGCTGGTATTTGACAATTACCCCATCTCTTGCTTTTTCTTTTCTTGTGTTCAATATTATTCAATATTGAATATTAATATTCAATATGATCATTATAAAGAACCAGTCGCATTCAAAACTCTAGAATTTGTTAAGGGGGAAACGATTACTAGCAATTATTTTATTTTGTTATCTTTATTATATTGGGCTTTTTTTTTTCCTTCTAGTTTAATTTATTTATTAATAAACAAATATTAAAACACATTGTTACTTTCGGTGAATTCTTGTCTATCAAATTCAACAGCTGTTTCTTTTATTATCTATAATAGATAAGAGTTATAACTTTATAGATTAATCATTTTAAGTCATTAATATCTGATATTCTTATGAATTTTAAGAGAATGAATCATAAAAATGTGTCTGAATAAAAAATTTCGAATTTTTAAGAAAAAAAAACTAACTTATCTTAAATGTAGGTTCTATATTAATATATCATTACCAACAGCTAAACTGAAATATAAATACGACATATTAAGATTAAAACACTGCAAATTTAAGATTAAGATTCAATGCGTAATGTAGAATTAAATTCGAAGATAATATGAATGTAAGATAATTACTTAAATTTATTATTAGTTGCGGTATTTAAGATTCTTTTTAGCGAATCATTTGGAAGCTATTGTGATAGTGACCAAAATCGGTAGCGATTGCGTTTGTCCTGTCCGTCCGTCCGCGTCTCCACCCCAACAACTCGGAAGAGATTTCACCATCGTGTTCAGAGGCCCAAACGCTGTAGAATGGGATATTTTCAGGGGCCAACCGCATCCCCCTCCCCCATGTTCGAGATATTTGGCATTATTGTCATTGTATCATTGAAGATGGTGAAGTCCGTTTGTCGATCCGAGCTTCCGTTCGAGAGTTGTTAGGGGGATACAAAGTTCAAATATCATGTTTAATAACTATCATGTAATTTTTATTTTTTTTTCATTTGCAACTTGTCAAACCTATCATGGTAGCAGAGAAATTTTGCCTTATTTGAAAATCCTAGCACTTTAATAAAATATTCGTTTTCTTTAATTTAGATGTATGTAAACAGAGAGAGGGTTTGGAGAGTTTTCTTAATTTACATCAGCCCGTTTTTGAAAGCTCCGCTTTCTAATTAAAAACACCGCAGCACATAATCAAAATAAAATATTATAGTAGATTACACATATGGTAAGACACAATTAAAATATACTTAAAAAGGCTAAAATTACAACATGTTTCATCCCCGTACGTGAATGTCTTGCCAGGTCAATCAAATTATAAAGCGAGCAGTTCTTGTAAATTTTATATTGAAAAACGGACCTACCAAGGATTTTGACGAAATGGGATGAATCTAGCGTTGACGAGTGCGAGAAAGCGATTCAGCTAGGTCTCAATTCGGGAAAACTCATTTCGGGAGTAAACGACTAACCTGGGAATTAGGTGCCAGATTATTGTGTAGTGTTCTTAATTTATTGCCATTTTATTTTATTCTTAATAAATTCAAGTTCTGTACGTATTTAAAGTGTAACAAAATAATTTTATTTTTATCTGTAAGAAAATAATAATTTTATCTAATAATAATTTTTTTTTAATTTTTCCTTTCAACATCGTGTATCCGAAAGGCGGTTAAATAACTAGGTGATTGTCTACAGTGTTCTTATTTTATTTTCGTTTTATTTACAGATCAAAACTGTAATGTGTCTTCCAGACACTGTAATCCAGATATAAGATAAAGACCAATTGAAGATCCACATGTAAACAAATTTTACCTATTTTTCATTTAATGAACAACGTTCAGAAAGTGTGCAATGCCAGAAACAAAATAACCCCAGTTCAAATATCATAATAGAGCTTCAAATGTTTTTATTTGTTTTATATTATGAAGTGAACTTTTGAATTTGTTTTCTGCCAATCACCGGAAAGAAAATTTAAGAATAGCTAAAAGTTAAGCGGCGGAAGAATGTGCGTCATTGAAATAACTCATCAGAGCAAGACAGAGAAATGAAGGGTAGAATATGGTTATTTGGGTTCATTTTATCTGAATTCCTATCTGATTATTTATTTAGTTTTTCTTTTTTTAACGATTTCTGAACATGGCGAATCTCATTTTAAATGCAAAGTAAAATTGGATATAATTTACATGAAATTTTTTTCACATAAATTCTTTTGTGTAAAGATGATTATATTGAATTCAAAGAGAAAGGGTGTAGACTCTTCATTAAGTTTCTATAGACTCTACAGACACTTAAATAACAAGCTTTAAACAAATTCATATTGCAAACTAATTTTCGTTGCGCTGCAAAGAGTTGATTTTCAATTCTTGTTTATTATTTTAATAGAATTTGTTTACGCTCAGCACAAAACTGTTCGTCTGTATTCGTCCGCTGCCGTGTTCATATTAGAAAAGCACTTGTCATTCAAGAGAGCTCTTTTACACTCGATTTTCCAAACAAAATAGTTTATCATTTTGAAAATCAAGTTCAAAGATCACCCACGAATGACAAGTGCTCTCCTAACTATTACAACTATTCCTGTGCGTTTCGAGAAGCAATTCTGATAAACTCTGATCTGAATACGAAGTAGAGAAATTGACTTCTGTAGTTTTTAAATATCTTTGGGAATAAATCGAAAATACTATCACCATCGGAATTTATCTCGAAAACCTTTTTTTTTTCAAGTTTTGGGGAATTTTTTCAATCTAAATGCTTTTTTTTGGGGGGAGGGGATCCAAAAGGGAAGTACCCGAAAAATTTTGTTCATGTTCTTACTGCTAAAAAACAATTTCTTGTCAGTTGATGAATTTAAATATTATGAACTAAGAAATCTCTTTGGGTTTTGGCTACATCATAAATATACTACTATTGAGGACAGAAATTCATTTAACTATCCAGTTTTGCGACTGAATACATTGAAATAACAAAACAAAACTAGGAAGATCATTACCAGATCCATTTCATGCCATCACAACTTTGCGATTAATGGATTCCGCAAACGACATATATATAACGGCAGATATCTGTGTTGTCTCAACTAATAGCATTCGCAGCTCCGATGCAGCTTATGAGGATTTAAACGACTTCTAAAGAGATATGATTGTAAGGGCCCTGGTCACTCCGTCCCGGAAATTACGATGAAATTCAGATTCACACATAATTCAACAATTTTAAGGTGTACCATGTCTACACGAATCAGGGAAAACATCCAGCGTGCGACCGGTGTGGCCGAACAAAAGTCTTTCTCGAAGGTGAACAGCGGAGTTTGAGACGCATTGTAACATTTGGCCCATGTGCAACATTGCCGCAACTAACAGCGCAAATCAATGCTGGGTCCAGTACTAGTGTTCAAACAGTGTAACGTTCTCTATGTTATGTGGACCTGAGTGGCAATGCTGGACTAACAATACAAGGTTCTGCGCCTCGCCTGGGCTCGAGAACACTGCCTCTGGACTCTAGATGCCTGGAAACATCTAGCCTGGTCCGACGAATTGCGGTTCCAACTATTTCGGACAGATGGGCGACTCATGTGGCGAAAACCTTTCGCAACACTGGATCTCGCGTGCCTACAGGTATGGGGTGTGTTCAACCGGCGCACTTTAGTACCCCTCATATGTCAGCAGCCTTGCGGATCATTTGTACCCGTTCATGTCCTACATTTGTGCCCACGGTTACGGCCTCTTTCAATGACACAAAGCCAGTCTTCGCATTATGGCTGGAGGAAATTCCTCTGAGTCTGACGTCATGTCTTGGCCCCCGCGTTTGCCAGATTTAAACGCCATCGAATATCTGTGGAATGCGCTTCAATGTGACATCAACACCTGGAATCCACCACCAGCAAACATTATGAAATTGTGGGAAGCTCTGCAGGATGCGTGGTGTGCACTGTCTCTACAGTACTACAGAGCATTTGTGGAGTCCTTGCCACATCACGTTGCTGCTGTCATCTAAGCGCGAGGAGAACCTACTAGATATTAAACAGATATTCCAGTTTTTTTTGGCACTTCAATGTATGACAAAGCTTTAGCCTTAGCTATATAAGCTTCCTTTTTTCCGTATATAAGAGAAGTTGGCTTTTTCTTAAGATTTCGGAATGTAATATATTCTTATCCTTAAGATTTAATGAAAATAATGGACTGTTCTAAAAGAGTTAAATTTTCTAGAATAGATTATATTTATTTAACGATTACATTTATTTATTGATAATATCAAAACCTCAGACTTTACTTTGAAATGAAAAACCATACATATCTTACTTGGCAAAACAGATTTTGAATGAAATTAAGATTTATAGAATGCAATAAAAGTATTTTTAAATTGATTAAGTGAGTATCCTACAAATGATATTCAGGGTTTGTAGAATTACAATGGATTGTGATCACTGAAATGTCAAGTTTTATTTTTTTTTAATTTATTTAATCAAGATATAAACAAGTCTAAAATAAACCAAGGCTAATAAACTTAATTTCTTAAATGTCTGAAAAAAATTACTACAGTCGAATAATTATATATTATTATTATATAATTATAATTTTATATATAAAATTAAACTGTCGATCTAGTGTTTTGTATTTGAGCTCCTAACGGTGCTCGTGGCTCTTCTTCTGGACCCGTTATGATATTTCTCAACAAACAGATTAACCGGAGGAATCCAAATCTCAGTAAAGAATAGGAGAAACATTGATTTAAATAGAGACTTTGAAATATGTACAATCTACGGAATAATTCAGAACATCTTAGCAAAGTGATGTTTGAATTGTCAGCAAAGCTTCCTAAGCCTAAACTTCCCTACAAAAAAAAAGAAGGAAAAAAAAAAGAATCTTTTTATCTTAAGGCCTTGTTGCAATGGTTATTTCAGAATGGTAATATTTCAAAGACTATTTGGATTTAACAATTCTTAGAAACCAGTCTACTGAGTTCTTAATATTAGATGTTGAATCATAAAGAAGAAACTGAGAAGGTCAGGGTCAGATGTAAGATATTTCGTTGCACTGGACGATAGCCCAAGGAACTCTTTTGATGATTAAAAATAATTAATATTCAAATGTTGTTATTTTAGAGACGACATTCACCTTCTCTTATCTTATGATATGAAGAACGCTCTGATAAATCTACAACAACGAAAAAGCTAATAACGAAAATTAAGTTTTTTAATTTGAATTCCGTAAATATTTTTCAATTTTTTTCTGATAGTTTGATATTTATTGAAATAAGAAAAATAAAGTAATCTTACCAATAATGCAAACTTCGAAAAGATTTTAAAATAAATAATATAATGAAATTGGTAATTGGAGTATTAACACTTATGAGAAAGAGAATTCTAGATGATGTCTTTGTGACATAGGCCTACCGAAAATTTCACATTCGTCACTTCTTTATTTCACTTCAAACGGTACCTTCAAAGCGACCGTTGAAGTTTTATGTAAGCAAATTTTTAGTCTTTTTAGACCCCCTTTTCCCCCCTATAAGCAAAAATAAGCAGGTGCATCCCCCCCCCCTACCCTTGTGCTACATAATATTTGAACGGCCCCAAAGACAATTCACCAGCCGCGTCAATTTTTCTTTTAACCGTTTTAATCAGTGCTACCACGTGACCTCGCATGATTCAAACATTTGCAAATGTTTCTATTGAGCGTCCACAGATATGCAAATTGTCACAATGTTTCGTCTGATTCTGTGTTTGTAACTATTAGAACATCCTTAGGTTTTGGACGCCTCCGCACATACGCATTTCAACTTCTATCAAAACCAAAAATAATCAAATAATCTCCATTCTAATCCAAATGTAATCGAAAAATAAAAACCACCGAAGTATTTTTCCAATATTATTCTAAATTTTTAAAGCTAAAAATAGCTAAATCATTCCTATATAGTATTCTCTATCCTCTAAGAGGCAAAAATTTCTAAATGATCATCATCATTTCTAAACTATTGCTTAATGTTAGGAAAAATAAATTGTAAAAGAAAACCTCAGAAGAATAGTGTTCTGTAGTATAATAGAAGCTAATGAACAATGCTGACTTATACATCTCTAGGCCGCGCGGTTGGCGTTGTCGCTAACATCTCATCATTGACATCGGCCTCTCACCTCTGAGTACCGGGTTCGGTTCTCATGTGGGTTTCGTGATGGTGGACGATCCGCGCTGGGCAAATTTTCTCGGGGTTCTCCCGTTTCCCCTGCACTTCTCCCACCATACTTTCTCAGTCTTTCTCTCCATCTGTCCTTATTTCTGTGGGATAGTACAATAGACCTCCGGTCGCAGTGCTTGGCTTCTCTGCCACCCACATTCATTACATAACATAACATAACATAACATATACATCTCTACATGGAGAAAGATGATGCAGAATTACAGCATTGGAATTAAAGCTTCAAGAGAAACATAAAGGTCAAATATTACAGTCAGATAGAAAAGATCCACTAATTAAAAAAGAAAAGAAAGAAGGATAAAGGCGAATCGGAAGTAATTGTTGAAGAAACTTTATTTGAAATTGAAGATGTTTGAAATCATAAGTGAAGCCGTACACCTGTTTAAAATTAATGAAAATTTAATACACAATAAAATACAACTAGTTTCACCAACTCGAGAGAAAAAGCCCTCTCTCGAGTTGGTGAAACGAGTTGTATCTTATTGTATATTAAATTTTCATTAATTTTAAACAGGCTTCACTTATGATTTCAAGATATTTCAGTACGCGCAAAAATTTTCATTTGAAGATTTTTTTTTTAAAGAAATATTATTATGTCTTTCATGGATAATAATCCAAGCAATGTACACAAGTTTCTTAATTCCACCTTTCAGGATCCTCTTCCTTTTGACTGATGCTATTCTTATACACCAGTTTGATGGTCTTCTTTTTCTTCAATTTCTCTTTTTATTGTAAACATTATCAGTAAAGTACTTGTCACATCATGATCATACCTGAAATCACAAACTAAATACTGGAAATGCCACTAAACTGATTTTCAATCATTAGTTTTATTTCTTTCTGAATAACATTATTATTATTTTTTATATTTTTTTTGAGCAGAAATTTTCAACTTACAATCAAAGCCAATCAAGTGAAGTATAAATTTGGATCTACTTAATTTACCTTCAACAAGAAAAAAAAATCTTCAAAAAGTTGACGTCTGTTATCTTTCGTATTAATAAATTCATGGCTAATTTAACATTAAAAAAGACGAGGGAAAACAAATCAACTGATTTGCCTTAATTTTACAGAAAATTTCTGTAGATTTTATACAAGTCATTATAATTCTAGTTTGATAAAATAATATTACAATTCGGATCATTATTTCGAGACAAATTTCGATTTGTAAATAATATCTGGAATTTCTAAAATCTAAAAAATTAATGTTTTGTTATCCTTCCATTCAACGACTGAGTTCATCCTGTAAACATCAACAACTTCCTGAGCTTGAACTAGAATAATATAAAAAGGAAAAAACTGATTTCACAATCCCGTACGTGTTTGATTTCGGTCACTTTCTATAAGATATGAAGTAATCACATACCGGAACTCTTATTTTTCCCCACCTCTAAAAATCATAAGCTTTTTAATAAGGTATCATTTATTTTCGTCCGACTCGTAGTTTGGGCTAAAGAGGACGGATGGACGGACAGAACCTTCTTAAAAGCTCCCCCCCCCCCTTCTTTACACTTTATGCACGGAGTCTCTTATATACTTTTCCTGTTTGTTTTTTGTACAGATAATTTATTATCTTATTATTAGTCAAACAAATGTAAGGAAAAGTTACTGAATAAACAATTACTGAATTAACGAATGAGAAAGTTTTCTGCTCAGTTTGTTTGTTAAAACGGTTGGACGGATTTCCATAAAATTAGCTGCTTATCTTCTTTATGACCCAACTTAAAATAAAGCGCATTTATTTTGGTCTTCCCATCTCTAAAAATGATTCCTGAAATCCATCCATTAAACGGCAAGACTATTTCTTTTCAATTTGCTACGATCCAACTTAAAGTATAACATGGTTAGTTTGGTCTCCAGCTCCCCACCCATTCCTCAAAATGGACTCCCACATCTCCCACCCCTACTGCTGCTTATTTAGTCCGTACTATGCGATTAATACTAGAGCAAATACTAAAAAATTTGGTGGTTCAAAATTCCCTGTACAAACTTAAAAGTAGGTCAGGAATAGAAAAACAAACTGCATTCATAGTGGAACGTCTGTCCGCAAACGCCAGCCGAATGTGCTAGAATGCCCTGTTTGTCAGCAGATTAGTTGGACTGTGTGACTTGTCCAGCTTGATTTCTGTCTCTGGGGTTACTTCAAAGGCATCGACTACTGATCTCCCATTGCCTCTGACGCTGGCCTCGATCCATGCTCGATCCTTGCTGGATGTGCTCTCGATCCATGCATTGACGTTGTGAGGCGTGTATTACTGTTGGTGGAAGGAACTTTGAACACCTACTGTGAACCTGTAAGTGTACATCTTACCGTCATATTGTAAACATAGGGCTAATAAACATGTTGTCTTCCTTACTTGTTGTCTTTTATTTCTGATCTGTAGTGTACCTTTTAGCACATTTCGGATGGCGTTTGCGGACATACGCTCCACTATGAATAAGGTTTGTTTTTGTATTCCTGATCTACCTTTAAAGTTTGTTCGGGGAATTTTGAATCATATATATTTTAGACTAAATATGATGTATGTATATTTTAGACTATAAATTTTCCCAGATTTAATATTTCTGTGATTATCACGAACAAACAAGATAACTACATTATACTTTTGTATTTGAAAATATTTCATCAACTTTTAATACTGACTACTCACAAGACTTCTTTCTATCACTTTTCAGAGAGTAAAATTCAGAGAAGAAATGTATGATTTTGGAAGAAGCCCACATGATACGAAAATAAGCATATTGTAAAAAAGATTGAAGAAATTCATGTCTTTTTTTTTTATTTTTTGTTAGAAAATAAAAGTTCACTGTTGTTAGATTAAAATTCTTGCACATAAGAGAAAGAGCTTAAGGCTGCTACACATGAACAAGTATACATGACAAGTATAATTGGTGCTCAAGTATGCCCAAAAAACCCCTGGCCACCACAAGGTACTGCATACTTGACAAGTCTCATTTTATGGTTGAGTTATGTCGAGTTCGGACGACGACGCTTTGCTCGCTTTGGCTGCGTGTGTCCTTATTTCCAAAAGGACAAAACGAAAGAAGAAACGTGGGATTTGGTGTAAGGAATGTTTATTGAAAATAAAAACCTATTCGCACACTAACTTACTAAGTGAATTGGAAATATATCCGAATCATTGGCATAATTATCTGCGAGTGAACGAATAAACCTATTTGAATCTTTTATCACTCCAAAAAAAAAAATCGCTCATTAAGACATATGTATAATAACGTATTAAAAAATTAAAAATAAATATAACAAAGAAATATAATTACAGATCCATGTAGTATCAGAATTCGTTAAGAAATGTTTGAAATGTTCATTCTTTCAATGCTGTATGTCTATTTATTTATTTTCTTCACAGTGATATCCCGGTCGACGTTTGGATCAATGTTTTTATATGTTCTTAATAATATATTTATATGCTGTTTCTTTCTTAGCCTATTATCATGATAATCTTTAGATTTAATCCGCCACAGACAAGGATTACTTTGGTAAACTCGAATGAATTCTTCCAATACTTCTGTGTCCTTTCCGCAGTTCACTAGCCATGTTGGAACGGACAGTACGGAGAGATGTTTATCGGCCGAGATCTGAGTCACAAATGATTTTTTCTGCAAAGCGCATGCGCAAGCCGTGGCTTCAAGTATAAAGTTCGAATCTTCGTACAGCATACTTGAGCTGCGACAAGTGTGAAATTTCCGCTACACACGATCAAGTATACATGACAAGCGTGATAAAACTGCATACTTGTCATGTATACTTGATCGTGTGTAGCAGCCTTTACACATATCGCCACTGTAATGCTTTGAAAGATTTCGCAACAATTTTACGAAATAAATATGATGTGAAATGCATGTGGTAGTATGTTGTATGTATGTATTCTAAAGCAGAATATCTTCTGAAATAGTCTACACAATCAAGAAATGAAAAAATGAAATAATAGGTTTTAGGAGAGTATCTTAGAAGAGTAAGTAACTGAACCTGTGGTAATTTTAACGGGCATGGATGATGTTGGATGAATGCCGATCACTAAACTGAAGAATATTTTCTCTTGAAATTAAATTGTTCAAAACCAAAAACAAGTGATGCAAAAAGAAATAGAGAAATTAAAAACAAAATAAGATTCTTCATTAAAGTTGGAAGGAAATTTGAAGTTTGATAAGTTTAATCTTATTTGTTATTCGTATATTTTTTTAGTGAATAAAAAGAAAAATTCGTAGGTTGTTTTTTTTCTCTTTGTTCTCAAGCTATTCAGAATTTATTGTTTCCTAAACAAAGTGAATGTTCTGAATTACTTTTCAAAGTACAAAATACAAAAAAGAGAAGAAGAATAAGAAAAGCACTAAACAGTCGTAAAAGCTGAAAAAAAAAGCTTCTTATTTATTTTTAAAAATATTTAACGTGCAGTTAAAAACATAATAAAACCGCCAACCATTAGAGCACTATGTACAATTAAAACTGAAACATACTTTAAAAATTCACTATATGCGTTTCAAGTCCCTTCTCATTAGGACTCTTTACCAAGTGTGGCCTCAATTTCCATAATTCATAATTATTTAGCAAAAAAAAAAAAAAAGAAGATATCTTTAAAGTCCATTTTGTGTAAGTTTTTATTTAGTTGGGGCACATGAGAAGCAAAGAAAATACTTGTACTAAAATAAAATAAACTTTAGAGTGATGTCGTTGATAAAGAGCATGACAAGGACAATATTCGACAGTGGTCCTAAGGCAAGACTGGTTCTACGACAATTTTAGCAATTTGTAACCATAGATTCAACTCCTTACTTGCGCGTCCCCTGTCCTGTTGCTCCCTAGACCACCAAACGGCAATATTGAAAAGACTGATAAGGTAGACTCGGTTCTACCGGAATATCTCTTACCTTTGCTACGGGGATGCTAGCAAGCGGAGGTGGAGTGGTTTCTTTAACATTCGCCATCGACTCTTCGGTTCTTGAAGTTTCCACAGTTGGTTTCGAATTCAGAAGACGATCAGCAGAACCAACTAAAGGAAAGAAAATATAGATATGTATAAAAATTTAGGTGAAACACTACTTCAATATTAACTGATATTACTTAAAAATAATTCTTATAGGTATAATGATTATTATGTGCAACAGTGATATAAGGGTTATTATATGCGAGTAACAGTGATTGATGAGGTTCTTAATTCTACCTTTCAAGTCTCATCAAAAAGTTTTAATTTACTTTTTGTGTTGTGATAAAAGAAAAGGAATAAACTGTTATTTGATCTATGTTAACCAATGTTTTTGATATTTTTTTCATCATTATTGTTAAAGAACTTTTGTTTTCCGGGCTCTTGTAATTCTCCGGGCGGAGAAATACATCGAGACTGATGGTGGCCAGTTCCAACATCTACTCTGAACATGACGATAAAAATATAGTAATATAGTAACATTATTACTGGCAATAATATATAGATAATATGAACAATGAGCGATAGCGTTGAATAGTGTCCATTTTCAGAACCAAAATATACCTTGAAACCTTTTAGGGCCGGTTTTATGTGCATATCCTGTATATTAGATATCTCTGTCTAATACCGACAATATTAGCAGCTAAATCCTGTGCTAAACTGAAAACAATTTTAACTTAATACAATTTTAACTTCTGCTTTGGTTCAGTGGAAACTCCCTGTTTTTAGCGTTCTGTAAACAAGCTAAAACAGCTAAATTTAGAAATGTCTTATAAGTTATTTAATCAAATTCGAAACTAGAAATATATAACATTTGTAAAAAATATCCTGAATTCAAAAAAAGCTTTGAAGGAAAAAACATCACTTATATGTATCTAGTAAATGGGTATATTTACTAATTCATTTTCAGTTAGGTTTTATATATAAAAAATGTACAGGTTTCTCAAACTGTGAAGCATGCCAAAACAAGATGTTTAAGTTATATTAGGTTTATGTTCTATTGTTAGCTGGAGAGTAGATAATTTTTTTACTGTACTCTATTCGAAAACTTTCCTTTGTAATATCTGGAAAACGGAACTAAATTGATGGAAATTTGGAAACCTTAGGAAACTCTTTTGAGGATTCAATTTCTCAGCCAGGTATTGCAGAATTATACTCATGAAGATTTCTCATTTAATTTCAAAAACAACAATTTTAGTAGATAGCATTATGTAAGTAAAATATAGTCTACACACAAATATCAAATAATTTGCCAGTTTGTTATTTATAGCCATCTTTACAAGTAACAAACTCTAATATAGATACCTAATAAACTAAGTCAGTGAAGTTATTAGGATAAAAAGTGAGCATCTAATACACTGATGTGCAAAACTTAAGGACAAAATAGTATTTAACGCCATGTTTAGCAGCACAACAACAGGAGAAATAGGAGAAAAATATAGGAGCAATAGGACATACTTCTTAATGGAATACAGCTGAGGATCTTCTCTTCGCTTTATCTTATCTTTGACAGTGATGCCTCTGTATCATGGCATCGAGTGCTACGTAGTCAATTCTGAACAAAGTTCTGCGATGTCTTTTAAATCTTCAGTAGTGTCAATGTTGTTTTCCTAACCACTTCGGTAAATATTGGAGTTTCTATGGTATGAAAACGTCGCTCTGTACGACGCTGCAGTCAAAGCATGCCTCGTTCTTAAATTCTGCACACCAGTGTAGAAATACAACAATAAATTTAAATAAAATATTTCCAATAACTTAATTTTTTGTGGGTAAAAAGCGCAGTTAACTCCTTCCTTTTGTGATTCGTTATTGGTGAACAAGGGTGTAGATGTATTTGATTATTTTCCTAATTGAACTTCACATTACTATCAATTCATTTTGTAACTAATGTTAATAGAATACGACAAGAACTTTTTCCCTGATTGACTGAAATGAGATTTTTATCATCTAAGGAAGTCTGGATGGTTTGATGATAATAGTGATTAATTGATAAAATAAGATAGTATTCCCTATTCTTGAAATGTAGAACTGCTACCTTATTAATTTGATTTCTAAAACACATAATCTGAATCTTCTGTGACTTCTATTATTCAAGTAATCCATAAAAAACTTTAGTTCATAGTCGATTGATTTAAATGAATATAGATTAAAGTATTGTCTCTCTCTATTTTTATCCAATAGTTTTTTGAGTGACGGGTAAAATAATTCATTGAAACATGAGTTACTTTACCCCTCACTCAAAAAAAATCACTCATGAAACATAAGATTATTAAAAACTTTTTAACTAATAGAATATTCTGGGCGTAATTGACAACAATTAATTGAAGATTCTTATTAATATTAAATCAATGAAATTGAGCTGATATGAGTTGCAGATATTACAAATGAACCCTGAGAAGACTCCGGATGCACTGGAGAAAAGGCAAAGCATTTTGATAGACGATGTCCGAACAGAAAAACTAGACTAAAGTAGATGAAGGTGTATCCTTAGGTCAAAGTGTAATGTTTGCTGTCTAAGGAAAGATGATGAAGATGGTGTTGATGATGATGGATTTTTAACAGTAATGTTTTTCAAATATATTAATTTTCATACAAATTTATACATAAAATAATAGAGTTGTAAATCAATATAATTTGTAAAAAAATAATAAACCATGAAAATTTCTTTAGTGCTGCAATATTTATCCCAGCTTGTGGCCAGTTTGAAAGTTAATCTTTAAGTTCTGTAGTCTTTAAAGAAGACAATTATTTGAATAGGCAGTCATAAAATAAGTGTCGAATTTGCTTTCTTCCAATCCGATCTATTTCGAAGGAAACGAAATCTTATCATCTACAGAATTTAAATTTTGCAACATGGTTACATTGAAGAATCTTCTAGTGCTTCTCAACCTTTTTTGCTTCACGGCACATTTTTATAATTGTTATTATTTCTTCCTAAAAATACCATGGCACAATAAACTTTTTCATTGGTTTTATTGTTGTAATAAAATCCTTTGAAAAAAACAACTATTATTTACAATGAATACATATTTAAAAATACCCTTAATAAAAATAAATAAAAAAACCCATAAATATATGAAAAATTTTAAGATATCTCGAATGTGAATTAATACTTTAATAATCTTCGTTATTAGAACGAATCAGTTCATATTTGGTTTGCCTAGATTATTGGAATGTAGATGTCTGGAATTTAGTCTTGATTACAGCTTTTGGCTAAGTTGGAGCTAAATATTCATTAAGGCTCTCAAAATTTTCTTGCAGCACACCAAGGGAATCTTCACGGCACATCACTGCTCCGCTGCACACCGCTTGAGAAGCTCTGTTCTAAACATATGTTATCTGTTAGTCACAGCCAAGAGCGAACCACGTTTTGCCAAACTTTTACATTTTGGATATTCTTGCACTGCGATACTTTGTGATAAAAACAGATCTTACATACTAATTCCCGTTGATAGAACGAAGCTAATGTTTCTACGAACTTGTGTTTGTAATTCATGGATTCTTGTTTTAGCTGAGAAATCGCCTGTTCATCTATGGAACTAATACAAGCAGAAACAGGGAAAAGGTCTGTTTCAGGCAGGAGTTGATGAATCACTCAGTCACCCCTTTTGTCTGCTTTATCACCCGAATCTGAAGTTAAGACTAATGGAAGCGATCTCTAATTGGCTCCTTTCAGGAGCACTGAATAAACACCAACTTCGATCGTTGACAAACAAATCGATCGTCAATGACGTCACATTTAGGAAAGGATTCAGTGTCCCATTCAAGGATCTCTAAGTTAAACACTGACAGTGCATCTTAGCTGACTATAAATTGATCAAATATCTCTTCATTTCCTTATTATCTGACTTAAAACTGAATTTTACCATACATACAATGGATGGCAATACGGTGGCTACAAAAGGCTTCAAATCTAAAAACTAGATTATTTTTTTTTTTAAATGTTTATAATCATGAGCTGAATCTACGTCTTAGCCTTTGAAAAAAAACGCCTTATACTTCTTTGCCTTTCAAAAACTTCAAACTTTGCTTGACCAATAAGAAGTTTTTTGTTGATCAAGGAAATTATTCAAGATTTCTTGAAACTCACGACCAGCAGAACTAAAAGAGACTAAGCCTTAATCGTAGAATTAAAATTTTTGAGAAAGATAGGGGTTCCTTAAAACTTCTATGAAATCCTGGAAGTGATAATAATAGAAGTAAGTAAGGAAGTAGCCCTTACTAAGTATTCTTCCACATCCAATTGATTTCATCAGCCTACTTCGCTGATGGGAAATCTTTAAAGATTTTTAATGATAAGGAATTGTGTTTCCATTAATGTTAAATATTTTGAAACAATATTTCTTTGCATTTAATAAGCTTGATTTAGACCAAATCAACTTATATTTTATTTGATTTTATTCCACTTGAAGAAATCTTAAAACTCTTCTGCAAAATTATCCGAATTGGAAACTGAGTTGATTATCACCTATGATATTGTTAAGTAGTGGGATTTTGAATGGTTCTAAATAAATTAAAATATTACATTATCGAAAATCTCGTTAGGGGATTTCATTTTTCTTTTCTTTAATTTAAAATAGTTTTTAACTTGTAAAAGTGATCTAGAGTGGTCAACCAGTTTTCTTTGAACTTAGTGTGCATGAATGGGCAGTATATTTGCTATTTGTTCTCACTATTCGTTCAAGGATGTAGGGGAATTCATAAAATGACAAGAGAATCTTCCTTGAAGCATATTCTCCTTTCGTCTGAGAACCAAGAGGATTGAAAAGAAAGTCATATTGAGAATCTGAACCTGCGTTCTCTGATATGGCGATGTTCTCCTGAGGAGGGATCCATGAAAATACTGTGGGGCAAATACTT
Organism: Thereuonema tuberculata; assembly: GCA_023159025.1. NCBI lineage: Eukaryota > Metazoa > Arthropoda > Chilopoda > Scutigeromorpha > Scutigeridae > Thereuonema > Thereuonema tuberculata. The sequence goes on from JAFIDM010012231.1 coordinate 101,605,669, forward strand.
CACAAGGAACCGAAGAACCAAGCATAGGGTTGGGAGTTTTCCTTTTCATCTTGGAATAGGTACTGAAGGGTTTTTTTTTTCTTGCCTTGCTCAAGAAACAATTATGGAATGGCTTCAAACTGAAGAGAAAGTGAAGAAGAGGCAGACAAACACAGGAAAGAAAGTAAACATCCATGAAGGCACAGGGATTTGAATGCAAGTTCAGACATATCAGCCTCACGACAGGTCTGCGCCTTGACCATAAGGCTGTGCCTTAATAACCTGCTAGTAGTTATTATTATACCTAACCATTTCGCTGTATATCAAGTTCTGAATATAAAAGGAAACTTAAGAGTAAAAAAAAAAACAAAAAAAAAAACAAAAAACAAAACAGCAATAACAACCAGGTAAAAAGAATTACAATAAAATTCAATATAAGATGCAAAATTCAGAACAAAATAAGGAAAAGGAGTAAGTAATTATTTCAAAGAATTTAAAAATTAAAGTACAAGAAATTACAAATTATAGACCTTCACATCAAGTTGCTAAGTATTCTAAATTAAAAAGGAATGACATTTCAAAAGCCACTTATCAGCTTCAGCCAGCGACATGGAATCATTTTCCTACATATTACATCACGCAAGAAAAGAGGACATGCGGGAAGTGTTAATCAATTTGAAGTTGGGGAAGAAAAAAATCAAATGTCCTTAGCAGCTGATAGCAATGATAGATGTGTCGCCCAAAAGTATTTTTAGAAAAGAATCAGTGGCAAAAACTCGAGAAATTTTATTTCAACAAAGAAAAGCTCAATTCTGTTAGAATAAGTTTTAGTCAACGAGTTTTAATACAGTATATCTAAGCTGATATTGAGAAGTAAATGAAAATTAGAAAATGTATCTTCATTTGAAAAAGAGATCGGACAATTGGAAGAAATAAACTCATGTTTTTAACCAACTTTCTAGTGAGGATCCTCCAATCAAATCAAATCATCAGTCAAGCTGTCCTATTCCAAAAATAGACAAGAATCTTCTTGAACCTGGCGTGGATATTTACGGACAAGAGACAATGTAACTTTAATAATTTAGATTTTTTTTTACCCCTTGTCATGGAATTAAAGCGAGAAGATGATGAAATTCCCCCCCAAAAAAGTACTGGAAATTAAACATTGGATTTCTGTCGATAATTTAAACAATGAATATAATCCGCTTTTTAATCCCAATGAGCTGTATTAGGATTATAAATTCACACGGTTTAAATTAGAAAAGAGGAATTTTCATTAAGGAAATAAAAAAAAAAAAATCCTCTTACTATTAGAAATCAACAGATGTTAAACAAAAAAGGAAACTTTTAGTTTGTTTTATTTTCACGCCTTTTGTACTCATTTGGTTTTATTAAATAAAATAAAAGGCTTCAAGTTTTTCAGAAACTTAATGTTTAAAATTTAATTACCTACTTTATTTCAGTTCGGATCATGTTGACAAATGCACATCACAACTGATAATAATATATTACAATGTATTCAACTGAGATTCACAGTTTTAGCCCAAAAACTATTTTTAAATTCATTCTGTTTACCTTCGTAATTGGTGATTATAAATTTTAATATTTTTCATATTTCTTTAAGAGCTGTTTACAAATACTTCACACATTTTATACTTTATAAAGCGATTTTTAATTTTCATTTACCAAAAATAAAAAAAAGGAAAAAAAATCTTGAAAAAAAAAATTAAAAAAAATGATACATAAAGTTAAAATAGGATAAATTTCGAAACAACCAAACAACCATATTAGTTTTCTTTCTGATTATAAGTTATGTTAACTTTCGCTGCTTCTGATAGCTTTACTTCTTTAACTTTTTGTACCAGATTTATTTCGATCCGTACTAACAAACAGCCGTTCAGGCACATCCTTATCGTCAAGGCGGCGGCCTGCCACGAGACTGATGTGTCTGAACTTGGGATCGATTTCTGGTGCCTTCATGGCTATTTAGTTCCATTCCTGTGTTTGTCTGCTTCTTCTTCACTTTCTCTTCGGGTTCGAAGCCCTTCCACAATGGTTTCCTGAGGAAAAAAACCTTCCAAGACGAGAAAGAAAACTGCCAACCCTAAGCTTGGTTCTTGGGACATTTGGGAACCTGTTTGTCCCTGAGTTTTCCCTTCCAAAGCAGAACGACCGTTCATCACACAAAGTACAAACAACATGTAACAATAAATAGAGCAAATTGTTTCATAAACGTATCTGTCTTAGAGAATGAAGTGGATCTTCAAAGATAACAAACTAGCTTAGATTTAGAACTTTCTGCCAATTGAAAATAATTTATGGTAGTAATAATATGGCAACTCCAAAACTAAAATAAACAAAAAACAAACACAATAAATACATAATAAAAAATAAAAAAATAAAGGAATTCATGTGCTGGCATTCTGCTGGCTTCAATGAATTTCCTGTAAGCATAAAATCTTAAATCGTCGTAAAATACATAAATAGCAATGGGTGAGATCAAGTATTTTCTAGGGGATATCCCAGGACAACTGCTTTATTGGCAATCATCAGCTGGGAATAGTCACCAGTAAACAATAAGGTCTCACTACGGTGGTCATTAAGAATATGGTAGATAAACCTTCCAGACTAAATACTTAATGAACTATTATATCGCCTATATAAAGACTGAAAAACCTTGTATTTTGTCTCTTGTACCTTTGCTTGATAATGTTAGCG
>JAFIDM010012231.1:101608375-101695213 GCA_023159025.1 Thereuonema tuberculata
ATGTTAGCGGTTCTTAGCTAACGAAATCGATTGCGCTGATTGTAAGTGTTATTATATTTTGTATTAGATATGTAAGTAGGCTTTTAATTTTATTTCATTAAACTAAATTTTATGTATTTATTGTTTTTTATTTTTTGCTTTTGGAGGCTCCACGTTATTAACTACCATGATTTTTAATGACCTCCGTAGTGAGACCTCGTTGTTTATTGTGACTACTCCCGGCTATGATCGCCAATAGAGCGTGAAACAGCTGTTCTGGGATATAACCTACTAAACATTCGGTCTCTGTTATTTAAGAAATTCATTTAATTGATGCAAAAAAATAAATAAGTAAATAAATAAATAAATAAATAAATGTATTGAATAAGATCTCTGAATATGAAAGTGACAAATATTTCCTATGGTTGATTTCATCAAACATCTATCAAATTTTAGTTTAAAAGTAAATTGTCATGACTCAAACGGTTTTAGTTACAGTTATTAAATTGAAAATGATCTGTATTTTTATGAGTTCTGCTTTGTGTCTACGTACGTTGAAATTTGCTGATCTCCGTTCGCTTGTTTCGGAAGAAGTCGAACCCTCTGGCAATGAGAATAATTACTATTGATTGCTGAATGCCTGAAATTTTTAATTAAGTCAGATCCCATCGTCAGTATTATCCAACTTAATTTTTAATCTGCAAAGTAAACTGCACGCAGATGGCAAAAATAAGGTTTGATTTTTTAATTAATGAACTATGACATAAGACTAAAGAAAATCTATACGACGGTTGAGAAAAGAAGAATTCCATGTATTCTCAGTGACATCTATCGCAAAGCATCGTAAGTAATTTCTGTTTTTCTGCAAAATAGAAGAGGACAAGTTTGTCGATTTTTCTTTTTTTAGTCTTGCATCTTAACGTTATTATTATATACTGTTATTATTACTTTTATATTATTCACGTTTTTTGTAAATATCATCCCCATCCAAAAGTGGCTTTGGACGAGTAAAAAGGAAATGCCCGGTCGAGGAAAATGACTGCAGATCCCGTCCAGTTTCGCTCGTTGACAATTCTCTTCACCGTCAAATGGAACAAATTTATACCCGTAGTCGGTCTTCCTAGTAATTCGAGAAATAAATATTCCACCCTCACTCTTAATACCTCTAGCTTGGCTGTGCTGGCCTTACAGTAACCTGTTCTTATGATGCCGCCATATTGCTTTTTGCAGCAATGAGCTTTAGGATCAAGAAAGCTATCCGTTATTTTCCTTATAAGGTCGTTTTCTTTCTCTATGCTTACTACAACAATCTTACATTTTTAAGGAAATGAATAGATTGTCAATAGACTTTTACTTCAGAAGAAAAGTACTTGGAGTTTAGAAGACTATATTTATAACTATTAACAAAATGGTAATTTAAAGTATAGAATGTAAAATGTTTGTGGGCTTCTACAGTTTTAACCTTAATAAAAGTAAAGATCGTTTAATAACAAAAGGTGAGCTTTCCAGGACGAACAAAGTAACTGCAAAACGCCCTTAAACAAACCATATTTAAAAGAATCTAGGTAATTTTGTATATGTTTGTTTAGCAGATAGCAATTTGGTTCTTAGAAAAAAATAAGGAAATAAAATCTGAATTGCAGAAAGAGACGAACAAATATTTTAATTTAAGGTTTCGTAAAAGCTAAAAAAAAAAACATTAAATGATAATCGATTGAGGATCCATAGGTATCATTTCAATCTGTTTCCAAATGCTCTCCAGGATGTTTACAATTGCATAAATGTGTTTTCATGAATACGTTTTTATCTATTTGAAAATATACAACTTTCACTTATTTCATGATGTAAATAGAAAGGGGACTTTATGCTGGAGACGTTATCTTGTTCTTTTTGATTCTTGGGACGTTGAGTTGTTAGGTAAGAAAACCGATTTGATCTTTATAAGTTGTGTTGATGCTTGCATTTCATTATTTTCCAATCAAGCCATTTGCCGATGCTTCTTGTTTTTTCAGAGTTTCCAGTAAAGCTCAGGAAGCAGATTTTCTTGGCTTTTCAAATCTTTCTTTATATTTTTACTATGTGCAGGATAGACAGGGATTTTCAGGAAAATATTTACAGATAATAAAATAACTTTATCAATTAGGCTTTAGTGAGAATAAAAGAATGTTATTCTGATTGATCTAATTGTCAAAAAATAAGTGACTATTTTCCTTTTTAATCCTGCTTTTTGGTCATGTAATAAACTGTGATTGAAATAACCGTACAGGTATAGTCGGGCATTTTGGCTTGAATTCAAGCCTGGTCTTTCTTTTCTATATTCCTCTGCAGTTTGTGGCTATTTGTACAAAAGGTCTCGTTGCGCAAAACGTTAAATTACATAATAAAAATAAGTTACAGTAATCATGGCCCCCTTTCAATGAAAAAAAAATTGAAATCCAACTTTTTCATTTTTTTTCCAGACTAACATTGAGAATAAGTTAAAGTTGCGATCAGGCCCAGAGGACCGCGCAATGCAGCTGGAGGGTAGGCTCCAGTGTTCAGAACCTACGGGACAAAGTTGAGGACGGGGTCGGCCCGTCGCTCGCCCGCCTTTAACTCCCGGGAAAGAAACCCGGTACCCATTCTATAGAGGGCTGGGTAGACCCTAGGGCCCATTTGGAGGAGAATGAAGCGTGGAAAAATTCCCGTCCTCCGCCGAGGCCGGGAATCGAACCCGCTACCTCCAACCCGCAGCCAAGCGGGTCCTTACCCACTCGGCTTACCCACTCGGCTACCGGGCCCATAACATTGAGAATATTGCTTATATTTGTGTGGGTTACTGCGTTATTATCTGAATATGTTTTTTCTATGCAGTTATTCCTAATTATGCTGATGTAGCTGATAGACAGATATCATCTAAGACTATCTTAGAGAATTAAATGTGCTCTGGAATGCCTTTGATTGTAAAATAGTGATCAAAGGCGCTTTTTTTTTTTTTTATTTGATTGGGAAACGGCAATTTTACTTCCTTTGATGAATATCAAATTTTGATAAACTTTTTTTATATGGAGCTGTTGACTTTGCAAAAAATTATGTTATAAATATCTATTACTTATTTAAAAAACAAAAACAAAAAACAATGTTATAAACTTGTTATTTACGATGCATCTTTAGGTTAAATACATTTATCCAGCGCCGCAGCAAGGATGGTGCGAGTGTACCTCCGCAGCAGAAGCCATATCGTACCTTAAAATTTATTTGTTTTTATATGTTTTAACATTTTTTTTTTATTGTTGTCTAGGTTAAGTTTGAGGCAAAGTCCATAATACGGATAGAAAAAGTAAATATAAATTATTCAGTTGGAAAATTGCTCCAGCTAGGTGTGACGCGAAGAGCAAAACATGCGAGGTGTGACTTGAAGAGCAAAACATATACAGCGATAGGATCTCCTGTACGTATCGCTGTATATGTAAAATTCCTCGAATTACTATGAAAGGGTATCTGCTGTCGTAAGCAATGGCTCCCCACACTATTACAACAGCTGGAATGGCTGCATGCTTCTCGACACATGCTTCTCGCCAGGATTTGAGTGCTGCATATCCTCTTCCTTACTCTGATGCGATTATCCTCTGCTGCAAGGCAGAAGCGGGACTCATCAATAAACACAATACGAGACTATTCGAGAGCAGACCATGTCTCAGAGAGCCGACACTATTTCAGTCGGAACCTCCCGGTGCTGGGCTTTTAAAGTCAGACCTGGTAAGGGGCAACGGAAAAGAAGCTCAGCGTCTGCAAAAAGAAAATATTGATGATCCAGCAGTAGTGAGGGTAGATGCCATGTCTCTCTGGATGTTGGAGAACGATGCTGTCGGAGCAGTCACAGCTTAGCTGTAGCATTGCTACTGTTGAGCCGATCATAGCTTTGGCGACGTGAATGAGTGCCCTCACACAACCATCATATAAGCACTTTCCCACAGAAAGCATCATGTGAATCCAGATAATGAGTGATTCGTCTGCTTGATCAGCTGGCTTCTCGCAGTTCCACAATGAGGCCTCTCTTGAAGTCCTCGTAGGGTGTTCGAGGCATAACTGATGGTGAAGGCAATAGTTCCAGAATAAGTCTAGTAAGATTCTGGAGTCCTTAATATGGATTTAGCCATGGAGGTGATGGCAATATATCCTGACAAATTTTATTCACGTGCAAAGGCCTATCTAATGAGGAAGCAGGTGCATAAGGAGTTTCATTCCAACTGGACGTTTCCTTCTTGGTGCTTCGATTTTCTTGTCACAGAGTGTATATCAGCAAAGTCTGCGACGGAAGTTTTTCAATCCACATTTTTTACATTTTCCTAGATTGTAAAATTTCGTGGATAGCATTTGATAGATATGTTGTAATATAGTAGATGTTGATGTTACACAGTATTGTTTGATTTTCTTTAGAAAAATCCTTCAGCTGAAATTCCATGTAATTCTGATGAATAAGAATTGGATGACTTGTCGCTGTCATCTTTTATCAGTAATGTTATTTCCTCGTAATTATCTTCCGTAATTTATTCTTTGGCTTACATTAATGATTCTATTGATTATTTTTGAAAGGAAATTCTTGCTCTTCTTTCAGGTCATTTACCTTGTGTACACATTGATTACACAATGTTGATTTTATGCCAATAAATTCACTCTGTTCCACAACTTTCTTCGAAGGCATCAATATTGTACGTACTATGTCATTTCACAGAAATTAAGAAAACTCCAACATCCAGATTTCTGAAATAACTGCTTTGCTTTGCTTTTATGCTTCGAGAGAATATCAGGGGTCTTTAATGACAGATTTTCTGCATTTCGGAGCAATTGAAACAAAAGGGCAGTATTTGTAATTCACACAGGTATACTCTATTTACAAAGTTTTGTCAAAATTGATTTTGAAGTAGTAAATACTTTTGAAGTAATAATAATAATACAAGTGAAATATTTAAACTTACGTAGAATAATTTAAAATAAAGTTAACGGCAGGAAATCAAATAACAAAAGTAGGCCTACTACAAGTGTTCCTAAATAATAGGAAATAAGAGAGATTGATAAAGACATTAATTGTTAAAAGGATTCTGCTTTTCTTAAGGCCGAGATAATAATATCCTTCCTTAAGTATCATGTTTTTAAGGGATTACCCAATGCAAAGAAATTGTAATTCTATAAAGATGAGATTCTTTTTTTTAAGTTAACAGAATCTAAGTTCTGTAAATAACCATCAATTGCCCTTTGTAGGAGTTCAAGGATGTCATGCTTACTTTTGTAACAATCACAATAAAATTAAATGAATTCTTTTAGTTTTATTTAGAGACTACCTGTACCCGTCATGCGTTGCAATGCCACTCAAAGAAAGAAAGTGTGTGTGTTTTAATTCTGTTTATTGAAGTGCTTTTGGATACACAATATTTTTTGTTTTTCCGTCTGGTGCATATACGAATAAATCGGAAGGTTTTCCGACGCGTGAGCAAGTCACATACGGCTGTCCATGTGTGAAGCAGGGTTTTTCCAAATTTAGTCCACACACTTGTAGCGAATGTCCCTGTGCTTTGTTGATGGACATTGCAAATGCGAGTCGCACCGGAAACTGCAAACATTCAAACCGGAAATACATTCATTTGTTGAAACGCCTCGCGCACCAGATATTGTAAAACGGCTCTACTAATTCAGAAACCTTCGCGGGCGTGCGCACAACAACTCACCAAAGTTTCATCGCAATCTGATGAATGGTATAGGGACAAACAAACAAAGAAACATTCATTTTTATATATTAAGAAGATATGAGATTTTTATTAGTTTCATTTGTTCTTCATTAAAATTTCTCTTAATGAACATTTTTTATCATCAACTGAAACAAAACTTCACTTGGTAATTCTCTGAAGAATTGCAATTTTAGCTTTTTTCCTAGGATTCATTTTTCTAGGATTTTCGAATCAATCAGTTTACGGGTAATGATAATTTTTGAGCTGATAGATGGATCTTCTTGGAAGTTGAGATGCAAATTGAAACACACAAAAAAAACTAACTTTTTTCTTTCAATTTTTTTCTAGGTAGGTCGTTGTCGAGAAATCAGCGAATGAAGATAACAAAAAACAATCCCCAAAGAAAACTTTAAAACTGAATCAACGATTTTAATAAAGAGCAATAAATCATTTAGCTTATCTTCTAATTCCTCCTGTTTTGAATACGAAGAAAATTAATCTCATTTAAGATTAAAACTACGAATACGGATTTTTTTTCTTTTCGGAAAATGGAAAATTTATAAAACTCATTTTTAGCAAATATTCTAATTTTGAGTAAGAATTTCCTTTTTTGTGTGTGACTTTTCACGACTTAAACGAGAGGGAGAGAGAGAGAAAAGAAATTTTAAGGAAACTTTTTAAAGTAGGTCTTATGATTAAACACATTAAAAGGTGGAGCTAGTGTTTATCAGTGCAGAAGTGAGATCTCCAAACAGCTGTTTCTCGGTATATTGCCGATCAGCAGTGGAGAGTAGTCACTGTAAAACCCCTAGGTCCAAATACGGAGGTTAGTATAAGGATAGGAAGGGAAAAGAATGGGATCTCCAAGTATAAATTAAAAAAAGAAGAAATACAGAATAAAAATAAAAGAATAGAAATTCATGTGTTAGCTCCGCTGGCCACAATGAATTTTCTATGAGCATCAAATAAGAAAAAAGCCCCTAAAAAATGGTTAAACACATTAAAAGGTGGACCTAGTGTTTATCAGTGCAGAAGGCGCTTTTTTTTTCCTTATTTGATGCGCATAGAAAATTCATTGAGGCCAGCGGAGAATGGCACATGAATGTCTATTCTTTTTTATTTATTGTGTATTTCTTATTTTTTAATTTACACTTGGAGGTCCCATTCTTTTCCCTTCCTGGATCTTATGTTCTGCATTATTTTTTACTGCTTGCTTAATCCTGATAGCTGTGATCGATTAAGTAATCCAAGCTAACAATGACACAACGTTTAGAGTTTGCAATTCCTTTTGACATTGTTTTCTGAACTTCCAACTTGTTAATAACTCTTCTGTATTTTACTTTTTTTTTTCGATTATCTTTCGTATCCTCCGAAGTCACGAAGAATGAATCTTTTTTCTTTGATCTCTCTACTTTCAAAGGGAATTGATTACTTCTCATTCTTTGGGACTTGAAATTCTAATTCCTCTGCTTCCAATAACTTTATCAGGGAAAAAAAAAAATGAAGATTAGGAAAAGCTTAAAATAGTGGTTGTATTTCCCCACAGTCTCCTGTTCTTTATATCTACCACGAGCGCTGATGATGTCCGGGTTTCCGCTATCCGAAAGAGGATGGTTCGATTACTGCTTTTTTCTTTGATGTGCTATTTATAGCTAAGTGTGGGGAAGCCTCATATCAGTCAAGGCAACGGGTCTGTCAATTCATTCATTGAGTTCAATCCTATTCCAAGAGAGGTCGCCTTGGTAGACGATAGCCGTAGTGAATCAGCGCTCGAATGACGTCACCATTGACGTCAACTGGACAAACCGAGAGACTGAAGCAAATGAGATGGAAAGCTTCAAGGCTTCAGGTTCTAGTGTGTAATAGACGCAAATCAATAAACTGAATCAAAAATAAGAACATCCAAGGACGAATGGCAAACACCCTTACGTTTCCCAGACTCAGGTTTCAACCCCATCAACGAAGCATAAGATTATTAACAAAAAAAAAAATGCAATATAAAACTTATTTACATTTCACTTACTATACATTGACTTAATGTTTAATATGAAATAAGGGACTTTCTGTTGTTTTAATAAACGTTTCAGAAATTAGTATCGTCTTTTTAGATCAATTTTTGATCTTTATTTCCCCTATTTTTTTTTTTTTTTAAGTTCACATTTCAATTTTCTCCATTTTAAAGGCTGTAAATCCCACTAGTATTATCCTCCATTTGGATTTTCTTAGTTAAATGGATTTTGGATTACACAATAATCCGAAAAATCCTAATAAAATATTTTCATCAATCGCTATCAGAGGCAGTTTAAGGCATAGACAAGATAACTTTTGCCTCGGCCTCTTTTTTTTTTGGTTGGATGAAACATGGAAGAGGCATCGTACTGTTACTGTTGTTTTGTTTTTATTTCCTTGGATGTCTGTCACGAAATTTTCATGATTTTTTTTTTCAATAAAGTTTTTGTGAAAGTGATGTCGCATAAAGTAAATTCTTGGTCTGTTTCGTTATCGTCATAAATGTAAATAGTTTATGAAATCTAACAAAAAAAGATTAAAAAAAAAAAATCAAAATTCTACTCAAAAAATCATCAAAATTAATTGAAGTATTTTTATAACTTGAAATAAACAATTTCCTTTCAACTGATAATAATGAGAATAAGAAATGAGAAAAAAAAAAATATAAGTTTTCTAGAAAAAGTAAATAAATCGCAAAATGTCATATATAGCATAAAAACTAAGTTTAAAGTTTTCGGTCCTATCTTTAATTCAAACGAAGGTTATATTTAGACTTAAATTGCAATGTAAAACTTTCACTTGTTGCCAGTTTTTGCTTAAAAAAAGTACATTTTCACTCTCTTCATATATAATACCTTTTAAAACACGACTCAAGAACATTCACGCAAATCACTAAAAATTGGCTTGCTTGAAATTGGCTCTGACCACTCCTTGAAGATGTTTACAAGGCAATTGAAAAGCTTGAGAACAAAGTCCGATAGTTCTTTCTAATGTTAGGGCTGACTTTATAAGAAATTTTGTAGTTGAATCCAGATAGGCTAAGTTAAAAAATTCGCCATCATCCCATCCTGAGTAAAAATCTACTTCGATGGTCTTTAGATGCTTCGCAGATCTATTCATTAATGCAAATTGACAAAAATATATGTCGATACAAAAGTTTTCTGTATATTCAAGATTAGTCTTGAGCTTTTAAAAAGATAAAAAAAGAGAGAAATAATTTAAAACTGAACTTTCGGAAAATTTACTGTTAAATTTTCTGCTTCTCAAAAACATAAAAAAAAAAAAAAAAAAAAAAGAAAAAAAAAAAAAAAAAAGTATTTTTTTTTTTTTCTTTTTTTTATGTATAACCAAAAAATATGTATATATGAGTATGATAGATAATAAATGTTCTGTGCCTCTCTCCTTATTTTTTATCAATTTTAAACCCAAATATTTTCTCCATTAATTTCAAATCTAGTAGACGTCACTTTTCGCATAAACTAATATTACTATTTAATATAATATTCCTGTAAAAGATATAAAAGCAAGCATAGATTGTAATAGGTTTAATGAGAATCAAGACCAGTACCTTTCTTCTTCTTGGTCCGTGTTTCCTGGATCTCCCGGGGGCGTGTGTGATACGAGATCAGTACACTCTGACGGATGCTAAGTGGATTAGTGGGAGAGGACTGCCATGTGGGAGCTTGAGTGCGACCTTCTCTTCTGAAAAACAAAGAGAAAATCGAACATTTGTAGGAGTGGGTCGTTTAAGGAACCAATTCCACTCTTTGAACAATTGAGAAACAAATAAAATATAATATCATTTCGGCTTCTCTTTCCAACAGATTCTGTTTGTTTTTTCTCCCCATTTTTTTTTTTTTTTTTTTTTTTACAAGCTATCGGTTCATAATGAGACATAGTAAAAAAAAATACGAAATATAAAAAAATAAAAATTACACTGAAGGTAATATCCGGAAACATTTACCAAATATTTAGGAATAATATTAATAATAATAAAAAAAATCCAAGTTCCTAAAACAACTTAAGGCATGAACGAAAGTAAAATAAGTTGATATTTTGTCAATTTCAAATGCAGTTTTTTACCTTTCATTCTTTCTCTACCTTTTATTGTATTAATTATATGCTTCTGTTTGGCTAATAACGTACTGATACATTAATCATAAATAATTAAATTTAATGTGCAACAATGTAATCAACGGATGGAAAATACGACCTATTATTGTTTTCGTTTGTGTCCCACTTCCGGGAACGGGAGTGAGATCCATAACTTTTCACGCTTTTCTGAGAGTAAATCTGGCTGAAGAGTCCTACTAAGGATAAAACAGCCGTCCAAGATTCCCATCGATGATAAGCGCAAGGTGTGAAAGTTTGGCTATGTGCAGGTTTTATCTTCCACCCTTTGATAACATTAATTAATTAATACAATAAAAGGTAAAGAAAGAACGAATCATGAAGTCACATAAAAGTCGCTGATGATTTTTGTCGTGAACCTGTACCTGAAATCAACTAGTGGCAAGTTTCAAAAAAATATCTATTAAATATTGTTCTGCAGATGACTTGATACTAACACATTCATTCCTAGTTCTAAATTCGCGAAATTCATTTACAAATTCTTCATTCAGCTTCACTGACTTCACAGGTGAAAAAGCTAAACTCAAAAGACAGAAAATTCCTTAAAGATGACAAATTCTGTTATTGTAAAAGAGTCAACCATTACTGAGATATTAAAAATACAGAATAATCTTAAGAAGAGACTTCGACTGCAAGTTTCCAACACAGATATATTACTATAGGATCATTGAGAAAGCAGAAGGATTTAGTTCATGCTGAAATATTAAATTCATTTACATCCTAAAACAAAAATGCATCCTATGTTGGCGTTGTACAAATAACAACAACCGCATGAAATGATATAAATTTTGAATAAATTCTTATCAATCAATAGTTTTTTTTTATATATATATACTGAAAAATGTAAGAAAAATGAAAATCCGAACTAGCTAATTAGAAGGTCTACTCGAAATTAGGTGTCGATTACGTACGATTTTCTTGAAATAGTCCAAGTAAAGTTCGTTTATTTTTCGGGCCGAAACGTAGTTCATTTTTTATTATATTCTATGCTTCTTTTAAAATATCTTGAGTGTTTGCCTTTTATTCATTTTAAAAAAAATAATTAACTATACGCGTAAAAACAATAAGTGCTTCGTTTATTTTAGTATATTGAAAAAGTGAAAGTCTCATTCTAGTTATATAAAAGACACATAACATTTATATATTTATAAATACTTTCAAATAAAAGAATCTTTCTTGAGGCTTCTTGCAAACATTAACGTGTTTAGGACTTTTGTGTCAATAAAATTATTTGTGTAGTTAATAAGCCAATAATATTCTATAGGAATTTGGTAAGATGTCATTTGATATCGTATAGGATTTTGCCGTATTCATGTACTACAACTCCTGTTTATAAGCATGGGATTGCAGAAGGCGTAGAGACATGCCTTCGACAAATTCAAATAAAAGTTTCGGCACCAAATAGTAAAATATTTGTGCACGTTTTAATTATTTTTTTGCAATTATTACATTTCAGTTGATGTTACCTCTTGAAGACAGTTTGGATCACTCCAATGAAGCGAACGTGTATCCTTATGCCAAGGAGTGATCTATTACCAGAGAGTTAAGAGATGAAATACGTATACAGTATTCATCGTGACATTTGTAAGTGTCTGCCTACATTATAATTTTACTTTTTTAATTGCTGAAAAATTATAATTTTATGATTTCGTACCATACTTTCGTAAATATGCAAAATATAATTTTTTTGCTGTAAAATTTATTGATGTAGGAACTTCAAAGATTAATCAGCGTCTAATTAAATATTTAAATTTTTTTTTGTTGTTTTTTTTTTTTTTTGTATTTTTTTTTTATTAATTTTTTATTTTACTAGTTTAATTTTAGATATTTTTATTATTAAGTGCCAATTAAAAAATTAAATAAATTTGGATGTGAAGAATGTCTTAAATACATTAGCTTTTAATATTTTATAATAGCTGGATTTTTATTTTTAAGTATTCTCTGTTCTCTAGTGATTAAGAAAAAAGGAACTATTTGTCCAAGAACAACAACAAAACCAGACAGGATGTCGTTTGCAGCCCGTAAATCCGATTTGTTCAGCAATTGTTCATTGATCTCACAATAAACTTTAGCAGATCTTAGCCATCGTTTAATATTTGAAGAACTTTAGAAGTAAGGTATTTCTTTTATTTTTTGGAATAAAACTAATACACCTTCCATCGGACAGAGATAGTAGTATCATTTTCTGAAGCTCTGATGGTTGTGTACCAGCTTCTATCAGCAGCGAATAAGAGACTGCAGTTCGCTATTTTCGTTTCACAGTCCTTAATTTGTTGATGGCTACCTCTAGTAAAAGCAATTTTCAGCTCGAAACAGCAGGGATTGACTGAGCAGGATTACATGTGCTAAAATTTATAATTAAATTCAATTTCCTTTAATTGCTAATTTAAAGCAAATCTTTGCAAGGATGGCGAAACAATCGAGCAGAGCAAATGAGAATATAAACTGAGCAGGATCCACATTGAATCACTAAAAAACAAAAATAAGATTCCTGGCATTTAAGCTATTTTATGTATTGCAATCATAATACAATGTCTTAGCACATGTAATAACGTTTATCCAAATACGTTTTTAAGAATTCTTTTAAAAAGTTTTTAATGTGTGTTTTTCATTAAAAAAATTAACTAGAACTCACACATAAATAAATTTTTAAAAAGGATTTAAATAAAACATGCTAAAATATACAATACGTTAAAATGTTCCTAGGACAGTTTCGAAGAACAAATCAGTTCTTGCTGATAATGGGGATTTTGTTCCTTGAAACTGTCCTAGGAACATTTTAACGTATTGTATATTTTGGCATGTTTTATTTAAATCCTTTTTTAAAAATTTATTTATGTGTGAGTTCTAGTTAATTTTTTTAATAAGAATTCTTTTCTTATGTGAGATGACAAAACCGTATTAGATTCGAGTGATCCGATCGCTAACAGTTCTAATTCTGTCTTCTAGAGCTGACTTCGATTATAGGCAAGACACTCTAAATTCAAGGGCAAATCAAGATTAAAATTTGATAAATGGGTTATAATTTTATCCTTCACTTCACTTTTTCTTTAACCGAAGTCTAATTATTTGATTTTTATCACGTCGAATTTGGAATATCATTTCACTAGATGGATGAGCTGCCATTTCTTTATTGAATTTTTTATTCAATTATTCTTTCATTGAGCAACCTTGATAATCACTTCGTTGTTCGATGGATGAAAACTTGTAATGAATTTTCTGGAGCTGTTTCCATCTCTTTAACTATTCACCTGAATTAATTCCACGACACGATCTCTGTTCGGGCAAATATTTTCTTGAGATATGCCTCAACACACTCAATGTCAAAACAACATTAGATGGAAACTTATTGGAAATTTAAACGGTAAAAGAAGAAATCATTTGACATTAAAGCAAGAAGCTCAACAGACTAAAGTTAAAACTTAATTCCTATTTTTTTTAGTTACTTTTTGTTGTAGTATGGAAAAAAAAATATATGCGGAATGATGGAGTTGTGGCTGTAGTTAGCATCAGCAACTTTATATAAGAAATAATAGTTTTACTTTATACAGATTTCTTCAAAAAAAAAAAAAATTACAACTTTAAAAACTGAATTATGAATTCAATTATTGTTGCTTTTTAGGAAGCATAAAAATAATAAGTTTAGCTTAGGAAACAAATTTGAAAAAAAAAAAAAAAAGAAGAAAAATATCAACTAAAGTAAATGGATAATAAAGAAAGCTTTTAGTTAAAGACTTTTCTTACAGTTCTTTTTTTTACAGCCGTTGTTGGAAAAAGAAGAAATTTTTTAACAACGACGCATTTCTGAATCTTCTGTAACAGCTTAGATTCTGTAATCCTAAATTGTTTGCATGTAAGAAAATCAAATCTGGAAATACTCCTTCATCAACTTTCTACAATTCAATTACTAACTTCCAAGTTACCACTTCTAGGTTTTTGTACTCACTTTAGATTAAACACTGAATCTCACCAACTACAGACAGATGCAGTAATAAATTTATAAGATATTATTATTTGTATATTTTCAGTATGCTTAATGTAATTGGTATTTCCCATTTTCTCATAAGTACGGTCGCATATGTAACTTTGAGAATGTTAATAATTCTATTTTAATTTCATATTGCTCACATATCTTATTTCATCTTAAAATACCTTTAAAGTAGCAGTGCTAAAAGGATGTATCAATTGCAAATTTACATCTTTAGAATCAAGAGTTAAAAAAAAATCCCACAATAAGCCTAAGCAGGCCTTGGAGTTGAGGAAAGTAAGACTCACGGCCTTTCCTGACCAATGGGACTAAGTTGAGCTCGGGTGGTCAGCCCGACACGTGCCCGCCTTTAAACCTCGCGTGCCCGTCTATTCTGTACCTATTCTGCACAGGGCTGGGTGGACCCTAGGACCTGTGGAGGAGAAGCGCCTTACCACTTAGCTATCGGCACAGATAGATTTTTCGTAATGGTTTGAGACCTGGGATAAAGGTACCTCTCTAAGGCAGTTCTGACAAAGATCTTCATATGGCCTCTGGGTCAGAGTATCTCTACAAACTAGCATGGATAATTAACGATTTACAGACAATATTACTTTAATCTCTAAGCTAGTCATTATTTGCTTTTATTTTTTCTAAATGAAAATAATGAAATAAACGGCGGAAACTGGAAGAATCTCACTCTTTGTAACATTTCATTCCATGTCCTATTTGTTAAAAAAAAACAAAAAAAAAAACTTAACAATTTTTTTTAACCGTAAATCTTAATTAATTTAATTTTAATTATTTTAATTTTAATTAATTTACAACAAGAGCCTACTTAAAGAATACTCTGTTGGACATGGATTGAGAGTGAAGTTTTTCGTTTTCTGTGAAAATGTGTTATCCCTAAATTTTCGGGATCCAAAGACAGACAGAAACCTTACTGTGTGATTTACAATCTAGTAGGCGTATGTTTGCTTTATCTTGTATTATGCACCGCCTATAAATAAATTAAAAATCCTAAAACTAAAGCCTTACGTGTAAAAAAAAAATCAATTAAGACAAAAGATACTTAAACTTGCCAAATATCAAAGAGATTCAAAGAATTGAGTAAGCAAACGAAGGCACAACGCTACAAAAAAAGGATTCGCACCCTGAGTTGTCATTGGGAAGAGACTGGGACGGACCGTTTCATCCTTACTAGGACTTATCAGCCAGCCAAACTTCACCGATGACAGACTCAGAAGGTGCGAGGGGTTACGGGCTTTATTTAATGTCATACTTAAATTTCTAGGAGATTGCAGGACAAGGAATAGTTGTTTTTTGTTTTTTATTTAATTTTTGGTTAGGATTTCTTCGGGGGGATTTCCCTCCTCGGGAGCGAGTCCCGGGAAGGCTAACCCCTCGCACCTTCTAAGTCTGTCATCGGTGGAGTTTAGCTGGCTGATGAGTCCTAATAAGGACGAAACGGTCCGTCCCAGTTTCTTCCCGGTGACAACTCAGGGTGCGAATCCTTTCTTGTAACGTTGTGCCTTCGTTTGCTTACTCAATTCTTTGAATCATCGGGCACGTTAAATTACTTTTCTTCAAAAGATTCTGTTCACGGGTTCAACGTTATTAGGATGGAGAAGCGGATGCACTCATACATAATCACACATATTAATCTTTTGAGTCTAAGTTTGCTTAGAAGAATAGGAAAAGATTAGTAAATAATAAGAAAAAAGCACGAGTAAAAGGAACTTTTTAAAAATGAGAAACTGACAAACATAAAGAACAATCAATATACAACAACAGAAGTGGTTAATTGACAATTCTTTCATTGCAGAATCACTTTTTTTAATTAGCTAATTTTACTTAAATATTAGATTATTTATTTTAAAAGAATATAAAAATAACAATTCTTTGCAATTGTAAAAAAGAAGGGGTGTCTTTTTTTTTTTTTTAAATAGAATACTAAAGCACCATCAATGAAGTTTATATTATGGTAATATATATAATGGTTTTTAAAGGATTTGACGTTTAAAATTTTTAAAATATTAAAAATATTTAACAAAAATTTAAAATATTTTTTTTAACTAATATAGGATCAGATAAAACCGTTGGAATCACAAATGTGAGTCTTTGTGTGCATATTATCATTTTTACGAATAACATTTTTTCAAGAAAATTTTATTTAAGTAAGAAAGAAAGTTTAACTTTCGTCATTAATTTTATTGATGTAATTTCAAACTTTTCTTTCAAATAAAAAACAAAAAAATTAAGAGTTTTAGTGTCTTTATTATTTTAGAAAAGCTACATTTTGGGGGCCCTAGCTGAATAACCTTGTCTACCTTTCCTCTATTTTCGCCTGGGGAAATTTAATATGCGGAAACGGTGGTCAATAGGATTTGACTTTAGGAGTGATCTTAGCAAGTCCTTTCATCTTCTCTTGGTAAAGGAGGTTAACTTAATTTTATTTTTAAAACTGATAAAAATTTTGATATAAGACTTTCCTAAAAGATCACGAAAACGAATTTGTTTTGTCGAAAAAAAACTAACAAAAAAATGGAATGGGAGCAGTGGAAGCGTCCTTGACCCGCGTGTAAACAAGCCAGGATATTTGGTTGTGACGTTGGTTACGTCCTTCGAGTTTCTTTAGGTAATGGACACTATGCTAATGATCTATGAGAATTCAAGACTAAACAAATAAAAGTCACGATATAATGTAACCGAGACTTTTAAGTTGTCCATTTACAACCTATAAACCTATCTCAGTTTATTTTTATTCCAGAAGTTGTTTTTGGAATGCTCGCAAAAATAAAAATGCATCTTTCGTCCGATTCAATTGCAACGAGCTAATTATTTCTAGAAGAGGGATAATATTTATGCAAATTATTTTATGAGAAATGAAGTTTTAAAAATTTTGCTCGCAAACATTGACATTATAATATATTTTGTAAATTTTTTTCCAAAGAGCAACTTAAAGATTAAAGAAAAATATTAAAATTGGAATCTGAAGAGTAACTCAGTAACTCGGAAATCTTAAAATTTTTTAGATGTATATTGGGAGTATTTTTGTGATTTCGAAAAAAAAAAAAATGAGCATTATGCTTATTGTTTTAATTAAAACTAATGAAATTGAAGGAAATTCTTGTTTCCCATCCGGTGGTTCGCGAACCCGCAACCGGTGACCATGAGACTAGTAAGTAAAAAAAATCAGTGTAGTGGTATTATTTTTTTATTTTTTTTTATTTGACATTAAAAAATGTAATGCTAAAAGAATTATGAAGTAAAAAAAAAAATAAAAAGTAAAATCAAGAACCGATGACTTTTGCAAGTTCCTCGTTGTTTGATGATTTCTAGTTGATGTAAATTACAGATAATAAAAAATAAAATAATAATTTTAATAGTTGATTTTTAAGAATTTTGTTATTTCGATTATTTGACAGTCACTGAATTAAAAATAAAAACCGAGTTCGCACTAACTTGGGCGGAAATGTAAAATCTCTTAATCAAAGAAAACAACAATATTTGATAACTGACCTAAAATGTTACAAAACAGAAAAAAAAAGAAAAAAAAAGAAGATTTATGGTTAAAAAAGTAAAAAGAGGTGAAAAAAATTTACTGAAATTCATGACTGAAATGATTAATAATATATTTTATTTGTTAGAAAATGATTAATATATATTGTCGTGATCTACAAATTTACATGTTTTAAGGCTGATTTTTGTTTCAATCTTGGCAAACGTGAATATTATTACAGTAGAAAAACAAGAGTAAAAGGTTTGGTTGGAAAATAGGATTAAGTTTTATTATTTTCTATTTCTTTTCTTTCGTTGACGTCATTAATCATCTTTAATTATAGTAATTTTGATAATTTTGACGTCAGTATTACTTTTCCTCCTCCAGCAATGAAAATATAATAATTTTCCTTCTTAATGTAGAAGGACAAAAGAATAAATAAATCTATTAGTGTTAGATGTAAATAATACTTATTTATTTATTTATTTATTTGTTTGTTTGTTTGTTATTGGGAGCAGAGTACGGAAGCAAATGAAGCAATTGGAAAACATGCTGGATTTCTGATTCGATAACAAAGAATGCATGGAAATGGATTTATTCCTAAATCATTTTAATAATAAATATGAATAAAAACAATATCAGAATATTCAATTGATAACTAGGGTACGGATCCTTACTATCAAAGTTTATGAAACTTTTCCTTTTGTTATTTTTTCTTTACTTTTTTGTTGATGACCAGTGAAGGAAGATGTTCAATGTTTCCAAATCTTATCAAAATTATTTCACTAAATTTTGGTTACAATAGCAAAAGTATTAAAAGAAGTTTTTCATTAATCAAGCCAAAATTTAAATATAACTAATTAGGCTTCATTGATAAAATTACAGATAAAAATGAAGCAGATTAGGATTTGCAACTTAATATATTATTTATTATTTCAAATTAATGTTATCTTTTTTAAAAACATTATATTAAATCACAAAATCTTGAAAAACTATAACAACTGACTGAAATGAAAAAATAAATGTAAAATTTCTAACTTCTTATAGTATCTTAGAATATAGAACTGTTTGATAAAACTAAATAGAAGGGAAATAAAATTATTTTTACAAGTTTAAAAAGTAGGTATAACATACTTTTAAAAACGTACTTTTCTAAAGGTTGTATATGAAGTGGAATTAAACATTGCCGTTACTCGTGGTAAACAAGAATCCACAATGTTAAAGAAAGCGAAAATCTTTTTTTCCTTTTTTTTGTAAAAGAAACGAGGAAGAACATGAAACGTTGATTTATACAGACACCAGTAAATCTCGGCTGACTGACTATTGAGTACAAGGTTATTTGCCTGAAGATAAATTTCGATTCATTTAACGTTAAACTAAAAATTCTATGATTAAGTTTCAAAATATTTTTATACAAGTAAACATAAAACTGATAATTTTCGTGCGTGCGTTCTTTTTTCATTAAGATTTAAAATTACAGAATTTTAAGGAAATAAAATTTAGAAAAAAAAAATTGATTCGCAAAATGCAATTCAAATATTGTCAATTTAATATTTGCATATTAAGATCATAACATTGAAGTACTATTATAAATTAAGTTTGATTAAGAAGTAATAATCCTTATAATGTACATTATATTATATTATTTCTAATTTTCAGAAATTTATTTAACAGAAATACCATTTTATCATGCGTGATTTTTAAAATTAGTGAATTTTAAATATATATTCTTTGTTTTCTTCTGTTATTATGAAAACAAAATAACTAATCCAAAGTTATCAAAATGAAATGGAAGAAAACGGAATATTTAAAATAAGGCAGATAAAGAAAAAATAAATATAAGTCCTTTTTTCGCTGAGATTTCATTAAATCCAATATCGTTTGATAAAATCTATGAAAATGAATGAAATTATACTTTTTCTGTCTTAAGAGTTTGTAACTTTGTAAGGGATAAATCAATAAAGAGAAACAGATGGAGAAACACGACAAGATCGAATCTTCGGATGCATTTACAGTAAGTGGATTACTTAACTTTTCGATTACTGTAATCAATCGACAAATTATTGATAGAAAAAGTGAAAGAATGGCCAGAGGGTTAATGAAGGTCGTCACTTTCTCCCCTTTTTAAATAGTAAATTCTTTGAATAAAAAAAAAAAAAAGAAAAATTATCGTTACAAGATGCTTTTTCTGGCTGGATGATGTAAGCTGTTGTTGTTTATATGTGTGTGCGTTGACAAATCTGAACGAGTATTTTTTTTAACTAATTTAGAGCCTGTTTTGCGATGTTCCCGGATCTGAAAACAAACTGTTTTTCTTTTTAGTCTGTATTTCAGTGATGTCTTCGTTAGAATGAGGACGATCTTGATGGTTTTCAGAGATAAAGTGCAGAGATTTGTTCATATGTTTACCACCATAACAATTCTTCTTATTTTGTAAAATTGTAGTTAAAAGAAAAGAGCATAAAAAAAAAACCAACAACCCAGGATCTGTTATATCTACTTTATAAGGTAAAGTCGCCAAATACTGCACCCCACTTTGTTTTTTCATCGTAATTTTTCTAAATTTTCATATAAAGCTTCAAAAAAACCACCATTTGATTACTTATTTATTAGTGTATTAATAAAAAGAAACAATATTATGCTTTTTAAGCAAATAATTCTAACGATGAGCTCGAAACCTAAATAATAGTTTTCTCAAATTTATAATTGTGTGTTCCTAATGTCGCCCCCGGGTGCGGTATTAGGAACACATAAGTAATGTAATAAGAACACATTTTGTACTGCAAATGTTTTTAATTATTTTCTATATTAAAGTTACAAAATCATGTTTTATCACAAAGTAAAGTTTTATTCTTCTATATTAATTCTCCAAGCATGTAGCACAAATGGACATAGGATTTTCGCCTTCTTCTGCACAGTCTTCATGGCATCAAATAAAACATTTCGTGCATCTTATCCTATTTTCTCCACCTCGATCTTCCGAAAAGTTCTTCTCACAGAAAGGGCTTGCTAACCTAGCATCGTTGTCATCGCTGTCTTCGTCGCCTGTGGAAACCAATGGCGGTTCCTCATCTGTCTCGTATTCCGACGAAGACTGTCTTTTCGAACATGTCTTTTTTTTTGGCAGCTGAGCTTTTATCTTTACCATCAAGTTCGACTCTTGTCTTGTACTTTTTTGTTTTTGAGCTGTCTTATTTATTTTCTCTTGCTTCTTCTATTTGTTTTTTATGAGGAGATCTTTTAATAAGCATGGTACATCCATGTCTAGTTGACGTTGAAGGGCTCGATATTTGGCTCGATATTTGGTCTTGATTGTGCTGTAGGGTCAGTATCTCCTACAGTTGGGGAATCATCTATGGTCGATGGCTGATCTTCAGTAGTTTGTGCTTGTTGATCTTTTGCTAGGAAATCAGCATCCGTAATTTTTTTTTCTTTTGGAATGGAAATATTCCAGTGGCTTTACAGCCATTAATGGCAGTTTCTCAGGTTCTCAGGTAAGCTTTACCCAAAAGTTCATTTTGCTTTTTTTAACATAGTCCTTTAACGTGGATTTAGGCACATTGAATTTTTTTACCGCCCTTTTTTAACCCATCTCCTTCTTTCTCATTGCGTTCACTGCTTCTGAATCCTATGTTATCTTCTTTTGCATCTCAAGTAGAAAAAATTAAAAAAATTAAAAAAAAAAAAAAAAATATGTGTCATTGAAAACACATGAATCATTCCTAATGTTGTGCCTAATACCGCACCCGGGGCGATATTAGGGAAACCACTGGGTACGATATTAGGCTGTTTGACATTTTTCCTTGACCAACCAAAAAAAAAAAAGTTTACAAAATGTAACCTAACATTTTGATGAATCCGTTTAAATCTTTGACAAAAACGTTCTAAAAATGTAGGTAACTATATTGTATTATAGACAAACCCTTTCACTATACGTTACTGCAAAGATTTTGGAAAAAAAATTACATTTTCGATGTAATTTTATTTTTCTTCTGCTGGCGACAATTTCTGTAGCTCCTTCCTTCACAAGTCAAAATGGCCGAATCACGTGACCTGTTAATTGGTTTCGCAACTGGATTTCAAAGGGCGCTGTCTGTTTTCAAGAAACCAAGGGGTACGGAAATAGGGCCGGGTGCGGTATTTGGTGACCTTACCTTATATTTTTTTTCTTTGCTTCCCTATCTATAAGCTGCAATTTCATACCGTCCAAGTTAAGGCCAAAAAAGTTTTGTTAATGGAAAGTCAGAAATTTTAGAAATAAAACAAGAAAGGGCAATTGTTGATCAGGGCCGCGTCAAGCGGGGGGGGCAAGGGGTGCACGCCACCCGGGCGCCACATCTTGGGGGCGGCGGGCGGCAAGTAATGTGTAGAAATTTAGCTTATTAGGGGCGGCAACTTTTGCCTGGCACCCCGGCGCCAACATACCTTGGCGTATCTGTATCTGTAGAGACTGTCTCTGTATCAAGCAACGATTCCTTAAATAAACTTAACTAATCTGGTAAAGGAGAGAAGCAGCTTTATTGTTGTATTTATTGTTTAGGATATTTGACTATCGCTAGTTCTTTTTCTGAAGCTATTCTCTGATTCATATTTATCAATTTCTAAACAAGCTGAAAAAGTTAAGAATACGTTCTGCACTTTATTTGCGAGTAGTGTTTCAAGCGATACTTTTCTTGAAGTTTCTTATGGAATCGCGATAAATTCTACTTCTGTTACACTTATAAAATATATTTTAACCTGTTTAATCTGTTGAATGTTTTCTCCTTTCATTGTCTTTCATCCATCTGTTAACAAAATTTACTTATCCTGACAGGTAAGACTTTTCCTTTTGGTTTTTACATCGTTCCTATTGTGGATAAAATTTATTGTAATCAAATTTAGATAGCATTTTACTCTAAACTCTTTAGTTGTTTCACTAAAAGAAGCGTCCTGGGGTTCAAATTCTATGATGACATCTGCTTAAATTACATAGAAAACTAAAAACTTTGTTTCATTATTAGTTCGATGACTTTGAAGAGATTAAAATAGGCTGAGAACTGCTGGTTTAATGTATTCGTCAATTCCGGTACAGAATCTTCTCAGTTGTTTTACTCTTTTTTCGCTAAAAATCCAGTTTTCTGAATTTTGTCTTTGTACATCGTAATAAAATTTATAATCGTAGTTGTTATGTAACTGCGCATATCAAGAAGGTCACCTGATATCTCGATTTTTATCTCAGAAGAAAAACTAGTCTTACTACAATAGCTATTTCGACAGGACTCTTTAATCTGACATTATTTATTTTAGTTCAAAACAATGTACAATGTTACAAGTAATGTTTTTGTGCATAGTTCCAGTTCTTGGTATCGAATTTTTCTTGATATTCGATTCTATTATCAAGTACATAGAAGTATTAAATAAATTTATTTATTTATTTTGCCATTTTTTAAAGATTCGAATAAGTTTAATGGCACCCAAATTATCGAATCGTTTTAAATGTCGTCAGTTGTTTATTTTTTTAGTTTCTTTTTCGTTTTGATCAAGTAATACTTATGCGCAATTAAAAAGAAAAAGTGTTCTCATTGAAAATTCACCACATTTAAGCATTGATAAATATTTAAGACTTCAGAAATTAATCTACGCATCATTTGCTGTTTTTCTTTCAGCAAAGAAACTGAATTACACACATAACATTGCGCTTTACTCCTTAAAATAACCGTTAATATTGTTGCATGTGAATAATTATTGTTGACTGTCGACTGTTTACACATACACAAATATATAATTGATGTAAACATTCGACAATTGACAGTAAATGTCCATATTTGTACCAAAAAAAATTAAATAAATAAAGATTTTTTTTTTGTAAGATACGACGAAATTCGTATCTACCACTTGTGATTGCTAACACAATAACTTATATTATGTCCTTCACATCTGGTCCTTAGCATCTTATGATCTTTATTTCATAATCAATTCCTAGAAGTTGTCGAAGAAACACAAAATCAAAAGTGATTAATCTGGCAATTCGAAAGTTTCATTCGAACAATTTGAAGGTAACTAAAGGAGAAGTCTTTATATTATATCGCAGTGTAAGCAAGATATCTAAGCTTAAAAAATACGAAGAAGAAAAAGAAGAAACTAATATCATTGTTATTGAATTTATTGCTCATTGATAGTGATTTGAACTTGAGAATAGTTCTCAAGTACATTGTATTGAGCTGTAAAGGTTTTCAAGATGTCGCTATTTTCAACTTATACATTTAGTTTCGCTGCAATGAAAGGCCAGAACGGAGTCGGAGTCTGAAGAAGGAACTGGTGAGAGACAAAAAATTACCACTCAGCGCAATAGAGATGCATAGAATTACTAAGTACTTGCAGTTTACATTTTTTCCTCTTGCTGTTTGCTTTAGTATGCTTGAGATATCTGTGGTTGGCCTTGAACTACTTAACGAAATCGGATACTAGGAGTTAAGATTTTTTAGTCCACTTTCATTTCCTCATAAAATATCTCCTTAGTGGAGGAAAGGAAAGGAAAATAATTTCTTGTAAATAGAGCTTAAATCTACCGCATCCTCTGCCGCCTTCATAACTGTATTGCACATCTTTAAATCCTAAATGTAAATTTGATAAAAATGAAAGAAATAAAAAGTAATTAACTCAGTTTGATAAGTAACCGCTATTGTTTACTATTCTATATCCTATACCTTACTTGAAAATAAACGATAAGAGAAATAGCATAGAATTACACATTAACGACGAAAGTGTTGAGAATAAAATATTTCAAACTATCCAGATTTGAATCAACTATTCTAAGTAATTTGTATTAATATCAAGAAGAAGTCTACTGCAAATCAACAGAAAAAATTTGATCACACTTACATCTTACCAGTAATCTCATTTGCACATGTAATTGATGGACTGAGTGGAAATCTTTTGTAGATGGTTACTAGTCTGATTGTTATTTGTTTCGCACTTCCTCTTTAAATCAATCTCAAAATGACTTCATTTGTTGCTCAATAACACTTTACAAACCAAAATTTAAATATAAGAAGATATAATGATAATGAGAACCAGAAACAAATAGTTTTTTTTGGGAATGATGTCTATAACAGCGATTAACTAACGTTCTCAAACATTAAATATTGCTATGACTAAATATGACGTTTAAATATTGCTTGGACTAATGATTAATGGTATCGAGCAATAAATATTAGATAGCTATAACCAACGATCTAACATCGCAAATGATCTAGAGTTTGTGTTGAAAACGTTTTCTTTTTGTGACAGTTAAACTGATTTTTTTTTTTGGTTAGAGGATTAGCTTGTTTTAATAAATGGCTTTCAGAAAGGTTCTAAGAAACGAAGAACTGTGATTTTCAGAAGGCAAGACATTGCCAAAGCCTTGAATAAATTCTCGAAAATTCTTTTACAATTCTTCTTCCAGTAATCTTGCAGAAATGCTTTTTCACGACTTTCTGGAGTTGAATATTAGTTTCTCTACAATTCCTTTCCGGCTAAGAGAATTCAGTCAGAAAAGTCTTAAGAATGTGAGAGTTACAATTTGAAAGAATGAAATCAGAGACTGGAGAACGTTAACACTCTTTTTTTTATTCAAGGACTGAAGTTGTGCTTAAGCTAAAGATTAGAGTTCCTGTGATATCATCATCGCTTTCATTATTTAGATCTTCTCTATATTGGTAAACGTCTTCTGTAAGTTCCAATGGGTTTCAGAGTTGTCCTCGAATCGGAGAAGATAATGACTTTGGAAAAGTTTTCAGAATAGCAAATTCAACTGTTCGGTGGCTTCAATCTATTCACCGAAAAACAAAATTCAGCTGATATTCACCCTTCGCTCTCCTTTGACTCATCTTTAGGAATCGGAAATACAGTATTTCTGTTTTGCTTCTACCGATGGTTTCTCGGTGGACCTCGTCCTTTTCAACCGCCAAACTATCTGCCACAACTTACGTTACATTGGCTCTCAACATAATAATTATTTGAAACAAAAACTAGAGCCCCAAGACTGAAGAAAAGTTAAACAACAAAAGAAATAATGCGATCACTCTTTTATTTAGATCATTCCAGAAAGCATTACTCCTAGATTGTTTTCCTAGATTGATTCAATTTGGAATTTCATCAATTTAAAAGAAAAATAAGATTTAGCCTTTGTTTCTTCTACTCCAACTAACAAGTAAGTGAGAACTAACGTAGTGACTTAATTTGTCAGTAGGTGTTAGCGAGAAAATGTCCTGTAGTGCAGATCACACTTGGATCACCCAAAGAGGAAGCAAAAAACCCAGTAAAACTCAGTAAAAGAAGGAATAGACGGAACTTATTGGGAATCGAAGTCAACCATCGTTCAAGGCATTACCATTACAGAAAGATCATTGTAAATCAATAGCTGTATTACTTTTTTGACTTTTAACACTGATATCTGCTATTCAGCTTTCGATTCTACCAATCTATTTTTCTCCTGATTGAAGTACAAAGAAGTAAATTACAAATAAAATAATAATAATAATAATGATGATCAATAATCGTAAAATCATGAAAAATAAAGAACAAATAACTGATCAAACGAGTGACTAGTCGCAAGAATGGGAAATCTAGTTGCTGTCTTATTCTAAAATCTCCTACATAGAAATTATTTGATAATGTAGTTTACTTTTCTTTAATTTCAGAATTTCAATAATTTCCTAAACTTCAGGAAATAAAGGCCTACATGTTTTTTTTTGTTTGTTTGTTTGTTTGTTTTTGTCTCTTTATGTGACTGTTTTATTAAAAAAGGCAATATACTTTCTGTTATTTCCTTATACATTTTTTAAATTTTATGTTATTTTTTGAAATTGATTATTACACAGAATGTCTATAATTAAAGTTCATCTATTCCACGCACTCTGCAGTTACTTATGGAAATGGCACCAAATTTGCAGTACGTCGTAATGACGCCATGGGAAAGACATTCATTGGAAAAAAAAAAAACTCTTCCAAAAATCACCACCAGGGAGCGTTTGTAGGCGTGTATGCTGACCATGACAATGCAGTACAGCGCTGATATGGGTACAGTCACGTTACAACATGTCAATATGGTGACCACCATGATCTGTTACCATCTGAAATCGCAGAATCGCATGTTCAACTGTTGAACGCAAGATGTCCCTGGAAATGTTGAGCTCGTGACATGATAAGCATGCTTTAAGATCTGCCAAGATTGCTAGGTTGTCACGATAAACCAAATCTTAAAGATAATCCCACAGCCAAGAATCTCGTGGGATGAGATCCGGTGAGCGTGCTGGCCACGCAGTACTAAAGTGGCGGCTGATGACGCGGTCATCAGTGAAATGACTGCGGATCACCTGTTTAACACAATTGGTGATGGCTCTGACATTTGACATCCTGTTTTCTTCCACTTTGCCACATCGGCAACTACCTGCGCGGCAACAGGCTTTCGTCCTCTTCCGGCTTTCACATTCAACGACGCTGTTTCTTCAAATTTGAGGATTATTTTTCGTAACCCATTGGACCTCGTCGAAGACCTTTTAACAACCTAAACCTCTATAGAGCTTATGGTGCAGAATTTGCGTTTTGGTAAAACACTTTCACAAGTAACGCACGTTCTCTTAAACTTAACGTCATTTTGAGTTGAATACAAAATGCGAATGAAAACGCATGTGAGGCTGTTACTTAAATAGTGATACGAGGGCTGACGTGCTAACGGATATTTGCATTTCTGATATCATGTACACCTACAAATGCTCCCTGGGGTTGATTTTTGAAACTAATTTATTTTTTTCAATGAATGTCCTTCCCAAGGAGTCATTACGACGTGATGCCATTGCGAAAAGTAGTTTTTGCTGTAGAGTGTGTGGAATAGGTGAACTTTAATTACAGACACTTTGTGTTATCACAATTTTTTTAGTCAAATTTGGTCTTTCCTTTTGATTTTTTTTTCTAATCTTTTACGGGTATTTCAAAATTGGTTGCATGAAATGGATAAATTTTAGTTAAAATTAAAATTAAAAAAAAAAAAAAAAAAAACATACATTAGTGTTATTGATAATTGAATGGATACATTACTTGGAGATAAAGTCATGAGCAGATGGCTGCGCCCTCTGTCGGTTATGAATTAAAGGTCTGCAAGGGACAAAACAGCGACTGGATCTCTGAAAAATAGAAAGAGAAAAATTTAACAATTAGATAACTAGAGAAAAGTTACAGAAAATCTATAGAAAAAAGAAAAAACATACAGAAGTAAAAGATGTTGGGAATTTCATTTTCTAAAAATCTCAAAAAGTTTGTTTAAGAATTCAAACTGAAAAAAGGAAAGGAAACTAAAGTTTCAGATAAAT
Source organism: Thereuonema tuberculata (assembly GCA_023159025.1). NCBI lineage: Eukaryota > Metazoa > Arthropoda > Chilopoda > Scutigeromorpha > Scutigeridae > Thereuonema > Thereuonema tuberculata. The sequence continues at coordinate 101,636,000 of JAFIDM010012231.1, forward strand.
TTTTCATTAAGCAATTTTTATTTCAGAAAGATCGTGATATTAGAGTAAATTGTATAGTGTGAATTATAACATCATTAATCTTCTTCGTTTCAGTTTCGTTGGCAGTAATGAAACAAAACAAACATACAAAAAAATGGAGTAGGGCTTATCAAAGAAATACTGAATTAATCCACGGTTTTCAATGTATTAAATTTTTAAAGATATATTTACATTTTTTTCACATAATAGCGACAAACGAAAAACTTTTCTACGTCAGGTACGAGATAACAAAAAAAAAAGAAAAAAGATATGCATTGGAATTGAGGTTAACAGCAGAGAAAGAAAAGGTCACGTGGTGTCAAAAGTGAATGGAATCATTTGGCCTCAGAAAAGTAAGTTGTCACAAAGGTCATCCTCTTGAGTAAGAGGTCAACTGAAGGAAGGAACAGTTTGTGGATTAGTAGGACTTGCAATTAAGGATTTCGAGGACAAATACCAAATAGGGAGTCATCAAATACCACAAGGTTCTCAAAAGGAAATTCAGGCTCATTGCATTGATTAAACAAAAGAAATTTATTGAAAAGAAAGATCTTGAAACGTCACAAGAAATATTTTGTAGAATAGGTTCAATGCAGTCAATTACAGCAGATTGCGTTTACAGACTTTTGTAATCATTAAGACCATGATTTCTTAGTTCCTTATGAATGGAAAAATATTACTTTAATACAGGACGGACAGCTTCTTATGAAATGAAGGTCATTGCGCAAATTAGAATATCTATTAGAGTGCAAGGTGAAAGGTTAAATTTTCAAAACAGACAAACTAAAAGAGATATAAGAAAAACTTTTCCCAAAACTAATTTGAAGGAATTTTTACAAACCAAATTACTTATAAACAATATTTCATTGATATAATTTATTAAACAAACCAGCACATATCTAAATAAAAGTTAATATTGCCTCTCTGTTTTAGTTATGGGGAAGGAATTGGGAACGGCCGTTTCGTCCTTCTACGGACTCGTCAGCCCAATCCCGCCTTCCCCCGTTAATCCAACCAGAGAGGCAAGATCCCTTTCTGGTGGTCAACAACTAAAGTTATTAAGTTATATGACTTTACATTAATACTTCGTTGATTTTGCAAAATATTTCAACTTACAAATTATTGATCTAAAACAAAGATGAAGCACAATTGATAAACTTTTCTGCACAACGTTGCACTTTGTTTCTCTGAATGATTACAAGTAAGTCTAGGAAAATCTCGGGTTAAGCAATTATCGTGCAGAATAGTAATTTCTGGTAAGATAGGCCAACACACAGGATTAAGCTTAAAAAGAAATTAGGGCTTACAAAGCCATGTATCTTGTATTTTACTTTACTGTCACTTTAAAAAGCCTTGTACCAAGGCGAAACCAGTTGTATCTTTTTTAAATGCATATAAAAATTTTTAAACTAAATCTTGTATGTTGGTCTATCTTACATGCAATTGATATTCACACATTAAAATTGATGAATAGTAATTTCTGTTTTACTTTTATGTGAATTGATTTCGTAAATGACCCATTTGCTTTACTTTCTTATAGCGTTAATATTCAGTGAATTGCTCAACTCAGCATCCCAGAATTGAAGAGTTGCCGTTAATGAAGTGACTGAGAAATGCAAGACCTCAGAAATACAGATTTATCCGTTAGATTAGGGATCAGAACACAGTCGATTAGCGACAATCATCGCTTTAAATAAAAGCAAGCACAGCTTTAATTTAGCTTGCAAATGCATTTTGGCCACCGAAAAATGTATAAAAAAAAAAACATATTTTAAATATATATACATCACTTACCAAAGAGAGTGAAACATAAGTTACACACTGTATTTATGATAAATATAAGAGACAAAAATATAAACAAATATAAGAGACACAATTGCTTTAAACAGACTGAACGAAATAAGATGGCATCGACTGAGAGAAGAAGTGAGCAGTATGTCGCTAAAACATGACGAAGTAGCTGTCGATTGTATGGGACATGATTAAAAATTGACTATCAAATCCTATTCCAAAATCTCTAAAATCAAAGAAGAAAGTTCTCATCTTTTATTATTTTATTTTTTTTAAATAAAATGGAAAAATAATAACAACCCGATACACTCAGAAAAAGAAGAAAATAATAAAAGATAGTTTTCTTCTTTATTTCTTTCTGCTTCCGATATTTTCAATTTGTAGAAGTAGGTGTAAGGATAAACTTCATTATCTCGTACAAGGGAACATCTCAAGCGGATTGGTATGAAATTCGATAGATAAGTAGTACCCGATGAGTACTATAAAGTGCAGTTTTAAATAGCGGCTAGCAGAGTTGGTTCCTATCGAAAAAATACACTTCAAAAACACACAATACAAAAGAATATCTATTTTGTGTATGTGCTTTTCAAGCGAACGAGGCGCAGTGGATAAGACGTGCGGGAACCGAAACGAAGGATTTGAGATCGAACCCCGTTGTTGACGCTTTGATTTTTGCAACTTGTATTTTTTTAATGCTTATTTTTATATATATTAAGGATTACAATGTTCAAAATCGTTACAGAAGTTGGTTTATTTTTTACTTAAAACCAATTTCACAACAATAAACTTTTATTATAAAATACAAATGATAGTGTTCTTTTGAAATTACATGCATTAGACATCGTTCTTTAAAACAATGTTCACAACTTACAAATGCAATGTAATTCGTCTCCTCGCATAATCCAAATACATTCAGGTAGCAAGAGGCAGGGAGAGGACCCTAATATAAGGAGCGCTCACACGACACCTTTGAGAGTACTGCCAGTTAAAATTACCCTAAAAAAGAACTTTCGCTGAACCAAAAAAACAAGCGCAAGAGAAATGAGCACCGCAAACAAAGAAAACCACGTAGAAAATGAGAGTTTTGATCAAAACATATGAATAATACCAAGAAGGTAGGAATGCAGAAATACACAGAAACAAACATCAACAATTGGGGTTCGATCCCGAGGAGTTGCTTGCCGGTGTCTTAACCACTGTGCCAAGTTCATTTGCTTGAAAATCACGCGCGCAAAATAGGTATTCTTTTTTATTACGTTTTTTTTTTTTTTTTCAAATGCATTTTTCGGTAGGAACCAACTCTGCTAGCGGCTATTTAAAACAGCATTTTGTAATACGCACCGGATACTACTTTTACACCAAATTTCATACCAATCCGCGTTGGACACCTTGAGGTATTCTCTTGATAGTGAGTGATAAACTTAATGAAAACTTGAAAACTAATACTGTAAAATCTGGGCTTTTCTTGTTTTGTTTTGTTTTTGTTTGTTTAAATTAGATAGATAAATTCTACTTAATGCATCCTTCCTATTGATTTTATTAGAAATTGGAACAACGTAGAAACAAGACTGTGGTCAAAACTCTACCATTATTCTGGTGCTTAAAGGATAACTATAAGCTGAGTGATAAGTTGAAGCTATCTACAGTTTCGTTACAGAATTTACCCAGAGTTGAGAAGCTTCCGAAAAGATAACCACTATATACAGAGTAAGGGTTAAGCAAATTGATATAGTACGGAGCTGTAATTTTGGAGTTGCGGAACCGAATGAGATTTAATATGAACAAAAGCTGAAAATCTGGCTGGTCAATAGCACTGGTAATTGTTAAATGATAGTATTATCATATTTTTTTTTTGCTATTTTGTGGGCCGTCAATTTCACTTCATCTGCTACGGCCTAACAAAGTTATAACAAAATGGAATAAACGAATACGAGACCACTAGTACAAGTTATCCTATAATGTAGTTTCTATAAATTCATTCCAAACTTGATTTTGTTTTCTATTGATTCAGTTTAAAAATTATACCATTATAATTTAACTTAGTAAAATGTATAATTTATGAGTATTTACTCTTTGGAATACATAGATGAATAAGAATAACATCTTCTGACCTTGTAATTTCTGTCACTTGATCTTGAAATTTGGTGGAACATTTAAAGGTCAAAAGTTGATCGTATTTCCTGGTAACCAGTTAACATTTAGGTTATTTATGTTTCTCAGAGGAATTCAGTCCTATTAACTCTGACTCTCTCTTCCTTCACTTGTTGTTGGTTCCGATATCAACGGTGCAGTCAATTTGAACGCACCTGAATAAATCTTCACAGTATTTTTTTATTTCACTGAAAACCTTCAATATTTGATAATTTTAAAAATAGATGCTAATAAAGGATAGACCTTAAGTTCATAACAGGAAATTGATGATCCGACTGCCAAGGAATTGCTTGGCGACATTCTGTGGATACATTAACATTCATTTCCTGGATATGTTTGCTAGGATTCTTCATTAGTTTATTCGAAATAACTCCTCAAAAGAAACACCTTGTATTAAAGTAAATAGATTTGCCTCAGATCAATTCAGTAAAAGTTTGCTCTGATTTAATTGGGATCTTCAGGCTTAAACCATGCTTTACGACCTGTCCAAGTTTATCAGGGAACTCTTTTCAAGGAACTGAATGAGAACTGATTAAAACAATTTCCAAAATATTTTCCTACGTTCTTCTGATTTATAGGAGACAATTTTAATTAGCAAGCCCAAAAACATTGCAAAGCATTCTCAAATTTATTTCATTCTAAAAGGTGTTTAAATTTATCAAAACCATACCTCCACAAAGCAAGGGAGAAAACCCGTTTACAGCAAAAGCAACTACAAAAATATTGATATTATTGTTAGTAATAGTAATAGAGTAATAACAATAATTTTTAACAATTTTGGATTGAACAAATATTCAACATTTTGTCATTTAATACCAAAATTGTTAAAAATTCTTTTAAAAAAAATTAAGCTTTCTTTAACTTCAAAAAAAGCTTCAAAAATAATGAATATTTCTTCATTATTTCACAGATCTCATCAGTCAATTTCAATGAAATTAATTCGATTAACCTTGTTAATGTGACATTTTAATTTTATATTAGATTCCAGAAAAAAATTAATTTCGATATTTATAAGATCTTGTTTTCTCTGAAAATGTTTATTTCTAAACTTCTTTTCTTACTTCTTTTATCTATACAGCCAGCACGTAAAGGTATGTTATGTTATATGGTTAGTGTGGGTGGCAGGGAGGGCCAAATTGACGTATTTAAAAAAAAAAAGGGTGGGGGGATAATGCATGACAGCATGAGATTAGATAGATTTGGAATAGCCTTTTCAATACAATAAATACAATTTGCAGAGATACAACCCTAAAGTCAGCTCTGGAGTTTAATTCTAATCTATTTCAACAGTTCAAAAGCCCTATCGGACTCATCTACTACAGAGATATGAACTACAGAGAAAGAGAAGTTGATGTGAAATGTCTTCTGCATCAGCAATGGTGCTACTAGATTAGATTAGATTACTTGTGAATGTAGGTGGCTTGACAGCCGAGCATGTCGACCTGAAAGATCTGTTGTGCTATCCCACGGAAAGAAGGACAGACGGAGAGAAAGACTGAGAAAGGATGATGTGAGAAATGCAGGGGAAACGGGAGAACCCCGGGAAAACCTGCCCAGCGCGGATCGCCGCCATTAACGAAACCCACCTGAGAACCGAACCCGGTACTCAAAGGTGCTATTAACTCTTATCGCTTACGATTCCTATCGCCTTTTAATCAACTTGAAATTTCATTCAACTCAAAAGTAAAAAATTCACTGAAATATCCAGGACGATATTAGAGCGAGATTATTTCAGTTCTGCGGCTCAATTAAACAGAGGAAGTACCCTCTCCCAACTCCAAAAGAAGAAGAATATTAAGAAGAACACCCATAATGTTTTTTATATAAAAAAAAAGAATAATGCTGCAATATACTTAGAATACAAATTGAAACAATAAAATAATTGTTTGAAAAATTCTAGAATGGAAATAAAAATTATTTTTTATTTTGAGAGAAACTTATTTTTTAATAACTTCATTAAAGTTTCAACGACAAAATCACATACAGTAAAACCCCGTTATTACGCTCGTCAAGGGACCATGACCTACAAGCGTAATAAGCGGGATAGCGCTATAGACGGGAAATGATTTATTAGATGGGGAAACATTTAGACACCATTTTACAGGAAAGATACTTGATTCTGAAATAGCTATAGTGCAAATGTGAGCTTATTTCCTATTAAAAAAATCTTTGATTGTGGTTTGCCGTGTGTGTGTGCTACTGTTATGAATTATGACATTTTCAATGCGGTTTAAGTAACTATTAACATCAATTGATACACCACTAGGAGCAACACTAATATATTTTCGGAGCAGATTTAGTGCACTGCCCGCTATTTCACGCGCCTTTTCTTGAATGATTAGGCCACTTAACGGCACTGATGCATCACGGGACTGATGAATCCATTCAATTAGAATTTCCTCGGCATCTTCATATTTTCCACGCTTTACTTTTTTACGTTTGCAACCACCCTTCGCTGCATTGGTAATTCCATTCTTATTTTTTATTATTGTTCTCAGACTGGATGAGGGAATTCCCAGAGATTCTGCGAATCCTTCTGACTTAGAATTCTCGTCGTACTTAGGGAGAATTTCCAATTTTTCACTTATAGAAAGGGATTTCCGCTTCGAAATTTTGCACTAACTTACTGTATCACTGACCCGCACTTCAAAGAGTTCGAAGATTCCCTCCTACCAGGGAAAGAAAAGAATCTTTACAGTGTTACATTTCTTTTCGATACAAAATTTCCGACATAAAAAAAGCGCTACAAGCGGGATTTGAAGCGTTATAAGAGGGTAAAAGTATATAGAGTTACATAGAAAACTCCAGGGACCGTATGAAAGGAGCGTAAAGAACGGGATAGTGCTATAAGCGGGAGCGTAATAACGGGGTTTTACTGTATATTATATCTCTATAATATAGATCTATATTAATAATATAGATAATACGTAATATAGATCTATATATAATTTATCTATATATTTATTCATTAATATGAAACGAATTTTAACGGAAAACTTTTGTGTTATTCTTAAATTTGAGAAAGATTAAACAAAGGCCTAAATATCAAAGAAACAGGAGAACTGAAATTCTATTTTAACTTTCCCAAATTAACAAACATTTTTCCACCATTTTTTTCCGCCACTGTTGGACAAAGATGAAAGAAAAGCTAAAAATAAAACACTATTGCTTTCCTGTAGGGCATTTTGTGGATCGAAAGTAATTTCATTACGCTTAGGTAATCACCTGCCTTGACTGGCTTTTGAAATTCACACTTGGATTTCTTTGAGCCGCTGGCAGATGAACAGACCACTCTGTTCACTGAAATTCAAATGGGTTTCCTTTTTATTAAAAGAACTTATTGATCCTAAAGGAACTGAACGCCTCAGTCAATAAGAACTGAACTTTCTTCATTTTCGATTTCTTTTAATTTGCTCTTTTATCTATTTTTTTTCCCTTTTCTTGTCTTTTTTTTTCCTATGGAGGTCAAAGTTAAAACTAATTAAATAAAGAAACTCTATATTACGTTGAGCTATTATTAATGTCCCAATAAATTAAAAAAGCTTTGCCTCCAAATCAGCAGTTGCATAACAACTTATTAAAATTTCATTAAGGCCATCCCATTAGTTTCATAACAAACCATTAAGAAAATTCTAAGATATTGAAAACAATTTCACTAAAATTTTTACTTTTAATTATTATCATCATTATTATTAATTAATATTTAGTTAATTATTATTAATTATACATTAAGAAATATTTTATTTAGAGAAAACTGTTTTCCTCGTTAATTTAAGTATTTTTCAGGAAAGTTTCAAAATTATTCATTGAATTTTTAAAGTTTACATTTTAAAGTTTCTCGCAAATCTCTGTAAAAATAACTGAAAGTCGAATAGAATAAGAAATTTGAAAAAGAATAGAAAACAAAACTGAGAGTTAGGATGGAAGGAAAAACTGAAATAAAGTAAAACATTTATTATTCTGTCTTATTTATGAAATACGCAAAGGATTTGTGGAATATCATTATCACCTAATGTGACGTTATGCCACATTTTGCTGGCAGCATATCATAGCAAAAGCTTTACGTTTCCTTGTAACTTTAGTTCATATAACTTTTAAAATTATTGTAAAAGTGTTTAAATAGTATGCAATTCATTTATTTATTTATTTATTTATTTATTTATTTATTTATTTATTTATGAAATTAATGCTTGACCAGTTCTTTTTTTTATAAATAACTGGATTGTTACCTACTGATTTTAATCAACAAAATTACATTATTCATTTCCTATTTTGTGATATCTACAGATAGAACAAACTTATTTTTAAATATAATTTCTAATCTAAGAGAAAACAAAAGTTAATGATCCAAACCACTTTAAACAAAGTTTTCCAAAAGTGATTGGACTGATGTGCAAACATTTAAAGACATTTAATAAATTTGCCCTTTTAATATCTATAATTTTTTATGCTAAAGTCTGAACATGACCAGATTGCATAAGGTGAACAAATGACGTCATCGACTATTGAAAGTACGTCATACAATAATTCTGTGGAATGATTTTCCACATGTATTGGAAAGCAGCCAATCGTACATTGGTCAGCTTCTTTAAAAATATACTTAAAATAATTTAAATAAGTTAGTTTCCATTTGAAGACATGTGTTAAATGTAGTATATTATTGTGAAATTGTTATTCTTCGTTAGCATAATTCAGAATGCATAAAATTCCTTTATATGAGCTCCTTCTGCAAAGCATACAATACACGTCCTAATTTCAAAGATCGTGTCCCGCTTGCTAGCTAGTTTGCAATTTTGTCCCTTTTTGTAAAATTATGTCCTGATTAGTAAAAAACAGAAGAATGAAAAAAAAAAAAAAAAAAAATTGAAGGGAGACCAAGTAGTTTGTGAGTGCTGACTTCTTATCTGGAGATTCCTGCAATGTGTAATTGCCTGAAGTTGTCTAATCAGAACTTGGCTCAAACCTTACAATTTCATTTCAGGTTTTAACTTAATTTATATTTTAATTTTTCTCTTGAAGTGTAAAAACAAAGACATATATAGGAGAAGAGGGAGTAGGATCAATTCTTTTTTAATCCTTAAATTCTCCAAAGATTTGCTTCTTTTTTTTTCCTTTAAGAGCAAAAAAAGTATAAACACGAACTAGAAGTACTGTTTAGTTCAACTGTTTGCTTAAGAACATAAGCACGAAGACTTTTACTTAAATAAAAATAAAGCAAAACGAAAACTCTTTACATTCCAAAATATCCAGGAACATCAAAGAATTCTTAATTAATTTGCAAATAATTCTAATAACTAAAATAGCCGTCACACAAGTTGTGGATTAAAAAAGTTTATTTAAAAATTTAAATTAAAAACTAACGGTTTCGAATCTGTATTTCGAGTTAATGAATCGTTACATATTCGAAACAGGTCGTTTTTAATGTAAAATTTTTAATGTGTTGTAACTTTTTTTAATCGTCAAGTTGCGTGTCGGCAATTTTAGCTATCAAAGCTTTCTTGGCTGCACAACGCATTGTAGTCTTCGATATAATCAAAGCTGTTACAGCTAAACCAGAGATAAGGTTCCCTTGCTACTAGGAAAAGATTTTCTTCTCATAAGATTAATGGATTCACACTGAAAAAAAAAAAAAAAAGTCTTCTTCCTTGAATGTCGTATAAATAACTCTAAATAACTCTTTAGGGGTTTATCTCTAAATAAATCATATTCTCTAAATAAATACATCTAGTAGTACATTTATTCAGTTGTCATGACGAACAAGGAAGAACAGTGTAAATTGGACTTCCATAGGATTACACAGAATCAAACCAAGGGTTTTCCAAGGAAGACTGAAGAATATTTCTGTAGAGGACCTTCTAAGCCTTTGGACGTTATCCGTGATTGCAATAAGATTTATACCACAGAAATTTAACCACAGATCACCTCACGGCAACTCTCTGTAAATGATTTTAATATGTACAATAAATTAATTTTAGAAAATTTTATGCTACTAAAAAATTTTTGTAAAGTATCATTTTTGTTAGGAGAAAAATAGGCTTTAAAGTAAGTGAGCACGAAACTCATTTCAATGTTTTCTATGTAAATCAAAACAATGCGATTCTGCTTCTCAACAGTAGCCACAGCAGTAACAATGGTCCCTAAGCTAACAAAGAATTTGCTTACTGAACCTTAAAATAGCAAATGCCTTGTAATCGAAAGGCGAAACTCTGCTGAAGCCGTCTATCGTGACTAATTGCTTGTTTGAATGAACGATGGACAAAGAAGAGGACATACCACAAATGTATTCCAGAGTTATTTCTATCGAAAAGATTATGCCAATGACGCACTTTGGTTGACGTCATTCAAAGATTCATCGTTGTTTGCCAACAGATATCGCGGAAGCCAACAAAAGCCTTCGATAGGGTAGTGCACACTTTTCCTTGTTTCAGAATCTGTTGTGACCCAAGCTGTTAAATGCCACTCGTTACACGGATGTTTCAGCTTTTTTTCCCAATCTTTTGTTTTATTTGAATCGCTTAGCAAATCCCTAATTGCTTTTAATGAAGACAAAAACACAAGGTACGAAAGAAAAGGAAGATTGGGATGAAGAATGAGATGTAATTATCATCTATTCAAAAGAAACTGTTTTAAGTACTTTGGAGTCTAGATATTGTATTCAACCAGGAAAAAGAAATATCTAATTGAATCTTTAAATCTTTGAAGCAAGATTTTGACTCAACAATTGAAATATCATCTGAAATCGAATCAGACTTTTTGAAAGGAGGTTTAAGTCTATTATTTTTATTCGTTGAAATCTTTGGTACAAACATTACTGGTAAAAGTTACAACGGTTGGCGACATTTTAAAGTTAAAACTTTTTCCAATTAACTCATATATTCCTTCCACGGTCTGCTACAATTAAAGAAACATTGAAAACCCTTTTTAAAATTCAATCTGTTGAAGTCGAATTATTTAAAAAAACATCGTCCACCTTCGTGCTTTTCTCAAAGTTTAAAATTCCATCAAAGCGAAATTAAGAAAGATATCTATTTATTAATGCACAAAAAATCTTAAATTTGAAGATTTAATAAACACAAAAGAAATAAGATTATTATTAAAAGAATCTCTTCAATCTTTTAATCTAACTTTTAATCTAAATTTCGAGATCATTTTAGTTAGAGCAGTGGTTCTCAAATTTTGCTGCGCAAATGAATCCGAATGGCTGGATCATTCATTTAAAAAATGCTTTAAGTCTTCTTTCAAAAACTTTTTTTTTTCTGCCAAATTAACTGCAATTTAAAGAAAGATGTTAAATTAATAAGCTGAATTTGTAATTCGCCTCAATCTAACTTTCTTGTAGCTTCAAACATAATCTGTTGAAATCTGATAAAAGTTATTTCGTGACTAGTTTTGATCTAATTCTACTTAAGTCTGAGACGTTTCAGTAATTTTAATTGAATCACTCGATCAGCCACGTGACTCATAAATGGGAAACCGACTTCTGTTATTGATTGTTCTTCCTTTCATTTCATTAATGAGATAAGGATATTGGGATTAAACCAAAGGAAATTGCAAAGCTCTAAGAGAATTCAATAGGCCTAACATTAATTACGCGAAAAAAAAAAAAAAAGTTATAACATGAAAGGAGGAATAGATCATAAGAAAATGCTTCCTTTAGACGTGATTTGTTCAGGTAAGATTAAGAAATCTCATTAAAAAAAATGGAAATAAAATAATAAACACAAGCATTCTTATTTTTGATAATTGATTTTTAATTAATCTACGAAAAAGAAGGTAAAAGATAAGGGTATTTGATAATCGATTGTTCATGTCAACTTTCTGAGCGCCATCTAGAGTAGAAAGGCGTAGATATTTTATTTCTGCTATTCTGAAATTATTGTATGTATTTTAATGTCGTATGTTTCCAGTCTTTTTTTATCCCAAACTATAGATAGAGAATTATTTGTCAAAAACCACAATTGCTTATTGAAATGTGACAATAAAGTTCAGACCTCATTGATCGATCAGATTAAGCTCAAAAAAGGCAATCATTCTTCTGTGGTGCCACTCTTAGTTTTCTTAAGATTAATATTTAATCATAAGAATATTAACCTTAAAAAAAAATCACACACAAAAATTGAAAATTTGACGTAGCTTCAGCAGCTTTCTTAAAATTAAATCATTTTTATTTTAATTTTAAATTTTAGCATTAATTGTTCTGAGAAACTTATTAATGAAACAACCTATTAAATATTAATTTTACTTTTCTTAATAATAAAATAAATGCTTCTTAAGAAAAGTCCTTTGTTTTAAATTAGACGCCATGGATTCAGTAAAAGTCGTCAACGTCAGAACTTTTGATAGCTTCGAAATTATAATAAAAATCATAAAACTTGAAATTTTAACTTATATTACTTTTCAATAAGATTCATCAAATCAATCAGTTTGCGTCTGTGTCTCTTCGTTATAAATTTCGAACCACTGAATAGATCGTCTGAAAGTTAGGACTATTTAACTAGGACGATTATATATTTTATATTTGAAATCTTCTCCAAATGTTCTTTGCCTTTTTTAACACAACAAGAAAAAAATGCCCTAAAAATGCATCGGAGTCTAAACAAGGTAGGGATAGTGATTAGTAAACCAATCACAGTGCTTCGCAACGGTTTCTGAGTCATCTTTACTTTAGAATAGACTGAGCTGGGGTGGTCTAGAAAATGCTCGCGCGAGTCTGTTTGCGACCCCATGCTATCTTACCCCACCCCTATTTATATGGAATAATCGTCATTCTTAACTCAAACCTTATTAATACACTGAATTCCTAATAATGATTTAAAAAAAAACTTGAGAAACTGTGAAAAGATTTAAAATGGGGAGAAAAAAATGAAGAATAAGAATTGCCCATGAGGGGATCGAACCCACGACCTTCGCGTTATTAGCACGACGCTCTAACCAACTGAGCTAACAGGCCACCTACAACTGAGCTAACAGAAGCCGTTGCGAAGCATTGTGGGATATGTGTCCACAGACAGACAAACCGGGGATATAAGAGTCTTTCAGAAGCCTAATAACGGATTGCTATTCTATTTCTGTTAGTATCTGATTGTCTTAAAACGATGAATGTACAAAGTCTTAATTCATTCCGTGTGGTTTGATATTAATAAAATGAATGCGATTTAACAATTTCAGTAACTAAGAGGATTTAATCCTTTCTTTTTTTTTCTGTTTCTTCAGAAAATATGAAATTCGTAGTGTTTACATTCAGTAGATATTACAATTTGAAAATGCATGTAAGTTTTTTGCTTTTGTCGTTTTCACGACTTTAAAATTAAATAAATAAATAAATAAAATGAGAGCTTTCAAGCTTTCAAAATTTATCTACAAAATAAAAACACAAACAATTATGTAGAATATAAAAAATTGCGAACAGAAGTTAGGAAACTATTACGGAAAACACGTAGAGAAGATTGGGATAAATTTGTTAAATCTTTAGAACATGACATCACAGGACCCCAAAGAATAGCCTTCAAAATTTTCAGACAACTACAATGTACAGAAAATGATAAATTAAGAATGAATTTAATACCAGAAGAAGAATGGAAAAAACATTACAAGTCACTCTGGAATGAAGAAGATCAGGTAGAAGTTGAGAATGATTTTCAGAAATTTGATAATACAACGGAAAGCTCAGATGGAATTACAATGGATGAATTAGAAAATGCCTTAAAAAACTCAAAGAACAGGAAAAGTCCGGGATCAGATGGGATATATATAGAATTATTTAAATATGGAGATGAAAAATTAAAAGAAAAATTACTCAATCTTTTTAATGAGATCTGGAAAAAACAACAAATACCAACGGAATGGGAAACTGGAATAGTAATTAGTATACATAAAAAAGGACCAAAGGATAATTGTCAAAATTATAGAGGAATAACATTACTACAGACAGCATACAAATTATTTACGAACATTATAAAAAATAAATTAACCCAGTTTACAGATACTTATTTAGAAGAAGAACAGTGTGGATTTAGGAAAGGAAGAGGATGTACAGATGCTATATTCATATTGCAGCAATTACTTGAAAAAAGAAGAGAGTTTAATTTGCCAACATACCTACTTTTCATTGATTACGAGAAAGCTTATGACAACCTAAACAGAAATTTACTGTGGAAAATTATGGAAGAAGATAAAATTCCGAAGAAATTAATTGATGTAATTAGAAGTATATATAGAGAAACAAAAATTAATATAAAATTCATGAACGGGAAAATATCAGAGCCTTTAACTGTAAATAAAGGAGTGAGACAAGGATGTGGACTTTCCCCAATACTTTTCAACATATATATAAATAGAATTCTAAAAGAAAGGAAATCAATATATAAAAATGGTATCCAGATCACAAAAGATAAAAAATTGAAGACATTACTATATGCTGACGATCAAGTTTTGATAGCAAATTCAGAAGATGAACTTCAAATTGGAGCAAATCATTTAAATACGATCTCAAAAAATTATAAAATGAAAATTTCGGAATTAAAAACAAAATCCATGGCAATGTGTGGAAAACAAATACAAAGAGTGAAAATTGTAATTAATGGAAAAATAATAGAACAAGTATCAGAGTTTAAATATTTAGGAAACATAATTTCATGTTATAACGATGAGGCAAACCTGATATCAAACATACAGACATATAACAGAATGAATGGAATAATTAGAAGAAGATTTGGAAAACAAATGACGAAAGAAACACTACTAAGATTACATAATATTACAGCCAAAGCAGCAATTAAATATGGGAGTGAAACCTGGATACTAAAACAAAGAAACAAACAAAGATTGGAAACTGCACAAATGAAATTTCTGAGACCTTTATTAGGATTTACACGTCTCGACAAAAAGAAAAGTTATGATATTCGAGCCCAACTTAAAACTCCAACTTTAATTCAAGAAATTCAAAATTACCAAAAAAATTGGCTTAACCATGTAAAAAGGCTATCTAACGACAAGATTCCAAATTTGATTTTGAAACATCAGCCCAAAGGAAAAAGAGACAGAGGACGACCAAAACTACGATGGAAAGACCAAAATCATCTTCAGAGCTACGAACAGACAATCATTGTCTGTACCTAAGATGTTCAAGACAAGACAAGTCATAAAATGAGAAATAACGCTGTAAAGAAAGTAGGCTTTAAGTTCATTGGAACCTCCTGTTGTTGATATTTTCTAATATATATATAAAAAAAATAATATAAAACATAAAAAAGTGATAATATTCAATATTTGAACCCTAAGAATCTAGCTATTTTAAAGTAATAAAAAAAGTGTTCATTAAATCCCTCCAGGAAAAGAGAAAAAAAAGGTATTGCAGTTATATTAAAGAAAGTGGAGTTCAAAGTTCAAAGCAATTCCTCATCGATCACTCGGAGGTCAAGTAAATGTCCCACTCTGACACCCACCTTCACCGTAAACAACAATCAATTACGAAGACAATGGAAGCCTTCGATAGGCCTAAGGACAAATTCCAATTAATTACCAAATCAATATATTTCCTTTGTACTACAACAATTAAAATATCTTATGAAATTTATCAAAGGGACAAAACGAAAACAACAAAAAAAAAAGCTACTTAAAATTATTTTCTTCGAAACTAAACTGAATTGAAGTTTACTTTTCATCAAAAACTCCTTTGATTTTTTTTAGGAGGAAAAAAAGAAAGAGTGAATTAATGAAAAATAAGTTTCTGAGGGTGAAGCCTAAACGAATTCTTGTGATCTGATTATTTTGGGAATGGCGTAGTTCGTTTAATTTCCTTAAAAGTCCTTTTACAGAAAACAGACAAATTTATTTGGGTGCCAGCTATTGAATACCTGTATGGAGATTTCTTGTAATTCGCCACTCAAAATTTTCGATTAATCAGAATTATTATTAATGATATTAGTAATGGATTCTCTAAGTTACTGCTTTAATTGATATTATATCTTGATAATGTTGATGTAATATAAATTCTTCACTAGTCATTAGGAACATTAGTAGAGCCGTACACCTGATTATTTTTTAAAAAACTTTATAAACACATTAACATTTACAATTAGGACGTTTCGCAGGCGAGAGCCAGCCTTTTCAACAAAATTTTTTCTCACCTGCGAAACGGTCGTAATTGTGTATTTTAATGTGTTTATAAAGTTTTTTTAAAAAATAATCAGGTATAGGCTCTACTAATGTTCCTAATGATAATCAGTGCACGTGAAACACTAGTTCTACTCTTCACTAGTCATATTAAAAACAAAAAGGAATTTCCTTTTGTTTTGTTTGTGTTTTTATTTTATTACGGCGCACTCAGAAAACTACCATTAGCCATTTTCAGCTTCCGAATATTAAGTTTACACTAAAACAAAGAAGTTGATCACAGAGGTCACACAGGTTGACGGATAATTGCACAATTATAAGTCGACTAATTTTTTTTTTTCATCCAATTCCTATCCTGTACATTGCAAATTACACATTCTATATTAGATAAGCCCTATAATGCTATTTTGATAGGTGAGAGTCCTTTACTCTCACCTATAAGTAAAAAGTTCAAGTTCTTTTAAAACTGCATGATTTTCCTTTAAAGAATTTGACCTTACCTTTCTTAAAAGTTACATGTTTTTCTTTTTTATTAAAGTCGTGAAAACAATTTAACCGAAAAGTCTTCATTTATTTTTCTAATTATATCTATCGAATACCAATTTTCTCTTTTATGAAAAAAAATAATAGTCGTTAAATACGCAAGTACTTTCTTGAGTTATTTAAGTCCAATTAATTTTAATTAAGCATCTATAATATTGATATATCGCGGTTTAATAAGGGATTAAATTGGACCTTGATAGAAATTCGTTGCTTACTTTTTAATTACTTTTAATGGCAAGATCCCACACAGATACAGTCAAACTTTGATAATTCGAAGTTGAAGGGACCAGAGAAAAAGTTCGAAATATCCAAAAATTCGAATTACATATATTCTCTCAAACAGAAGAGATAAATAAAAAAGATTAACTCCACGATCAAAGATTTAACACATAAACTTTATCTAAGAATACTGCTAAATTTTTTTTTCATTAAATCAAACATTTTTTACTAGCTTAATTATTCATCACTTTAAAAAAAAAAAGCAGATTTTTTAATTGCTTCATTGAATGCAATCTTGAGTCATAGCATATGATTCCAACCTACCAATTGATACAAAAATAGAATCTTCTACATTAGACTGACCTTCAAAAAAGCGTCGTCGGCTTTGTTTTCCTTAGAAAGTCCGTTAAAATAAATAATGTATCTTAGCTGAGAAAAGTCTCAGGAACAATTTTTATCGTAATATTTTAAGGACATTGTACGAAAAATTCGAATTATCCAAAATAAAATTCAAATTATCCATGATTTTTTAACATTATTTTAATAGAGAATTCTAGGGACCGAGCAAAAAATTCGAATTATCCAGAATTTCGAATTAAACAAGTTCGAATTATCCAAGTGTCACTGTATTTGCAAATACAAAAATTATCCTTGTTCATAAATAGACAGGCTAAGTTCAAGAAGAACCACGCAGAAGTCTAAAAGTTACTAAGAGAACAAACCATTGGATTTGAAAGCGTCACTCTTTTAAGAACGGAAGCTAAAGAAGCACATCTACATTAAATAAAATGACAGGCAATTTGATAACAAGTTTTTCTTTCTCACACAATTTAAAAATTAATAAAATAAAGTTTAAAAATATCCAATCAATTTTTTTTTATTACTAATGTAAAAGAATATTCCGATATTATCTAATATATATTTCAGAATATTAGGTAATATTTTTAATATTCTGAAATATATATACAATTAATGCAATTTGATGTAACGTTTTTTATAACTGAAAAGAGAAATAAAAAGACTATCTTTTATAATAATTTTAATAATTCTGATTAATAAAGTAGACAAAGGTCCCTGTAATAAATGCTTACATAAAATTTCTATTTTCTATTTACCTCGTTATTTTTATTTCACTCATTTAAATAAAAGAAAAATTTATCTTCCCAAATTAATTCATTAATTGAACTATTTACTTAAAAAAGAAAAGAAAAAAATGAAGCATTTCTTTAAAAACTTGAAGATTAAAAACTTGTCTTTGCAGTAGACATGACTTGGCGTTTTCTGTAAAGGTCAAGACTTTGCTACTCAAACCTTTGTTAACTGGCAGACGATCAGGCTATTAGTGATATTTCAAGGCCAAGCAGAATAAAGCAAAACAATCAATCGTATAATGACAAGTTTATCACAGACAGATTATCACAGAAACCCTTTCTATATTTACCTTCCATTCCTGTTCTGTCTGTTTCTCCCCGAAATAACTGAAGCAGACAATGCTTGATTAACGAACTTGACTTTCTTCAATTTTTTAATAGATCTGAATATTTATCTTTTCGATTTCTTTTAATGTTCTCTAAGAGTCCTCTGTTAAGTTAATTTCTAAGATTCTTCCTCAATATATAAGTGTGGATTTCCATCACAACGTTTATTTTGTCTAAGATTTGGCCAATTGAGGATTGACTGAATAATTAAAAAATACCTAAGAAAAGAGGATTTGGACGCAATTAAGAATTAATCCCTTGAAGTCAGTTTTAATTTCTGTTGCGTGTCAGACTGACACCGGGGTTGAATCCTCAGCAGTGCGTAATAAAATCGCCTCTTATTAATTGCTAGTGAAGAGCTTGACCAAATGCTGTCACTCGCTTTGACAGTTTACGTAAACACAAATCAATAACTAAATAAACAAAGGTAATTTGATAGAAACCTCTCACTCGTTATCTGCTGATAAATGTCGTGGCATGTAAACTATTGATTGAACTAAAAATCAATCCATCGTTTATAAATGACTGAAAATTGTCTCTCAAAAGATATACAACAATTAGAATTTCTGTTTAGCAACGTTTTTCGGCTCTAGGCTGTGATCCCTTCAATACTCTCTACATCATCGGAGGTAAAGATAATTACACTTTCAGAACCTTTTTATTTAATAAACTTAAATAAAAAAAAGGAATTATCAACAAAGGACTCATCGCAAAGAACTTCATCTACATCATGAAGACTCAACGTGAAGAAGGAGACGTAGGATCTCACGATTTACAGGGATGGAGTTGAGAGATCGCCTGGAAAGAAAACGTTTCCCACTTGAAAGAGAGACTGGGTGACTCCTACGGCCTGTGTGGAGTAGAAAAAGAAAATCCCCGATCTACTCCAGGGATTGAACTCGGCTTTTTCCAACCCTGGGTAAATGCTTATGAAAGGACAATCAAAGGTTTCTATGAAAAGATAATCGTATCCCTATTTATTCTTAAAACTTTACGGAATATTTCATACAGACAACATCGAAAAGCAGCTAGTGACGAAAAAGAGTGCTACGCAATGTCTTTATTATAGATTCCGACCAATTACAGATTGGGATGGGGGGCGGATAGATGAGGGATAAAAAGTTCAACCATAGTAGGAATTCTGAATTAGGTCGAGACAAGGCTTTTTTTGGCATAAGTATAGTCCTCGAGGATGTCATTGTTTTTGGGGTTTTTTTTTTGGGTTGGATGGAGGGATATCTAGCTAAAATGATTAATAGAGACTCATCCACTTTTATTCTTAGTTGTCTTATCTGAGTGCTTGATGCGCGTACACTTATTCTAAGTGGATATATCAATGATAGCAGTTGAGTTGTAAAATTCGTCAAAATTTTAAGTGAAAATTGTTTTCATTAGACTAAAACTTATTTTCCATCTAAAAACAGTTAGCAATTATTGTAAAGTGAGATAAATAATTGTAATTACACGATGAGTGATTACATTACTTCGTGCTTTAAAAACAAACAAACAAACAAACAAACAGTTTTGTTTTTTTATTTGTTTTTTTTTTTAATTTTCATAATGATTTAATAAAAACAAAAAAACAAAAAACAAATTCCCACAATTTATCAGTTACTACGGGTTAATGTACGAAAGAATCGAGGAAGAAGTTCGTGTTAGTGCATTCATCTAAGATCAGAAAAAAACATTAATAATAACATATTTTTATTTCCAGTCAATTCGTTGACTTACGAAAATTTCCATTTATATTAACTTTCTTTTCAATATCACAACTAAACAACTAACTTTTAAAACGAACAAAACTTACTAATTAAAAATTACAGAATAACGGAAGACCTTTCCCTGGGAAAAACAAAGGATCCAAAAAGAACAGCTTTGATTTGATCCCCGGTTTCATTTCTGTTGCTTTCTTTTTAAAAAGAAAAAAAAAAAAAAGAAAATGAAGGAAGCGAAAATGGGTCTTCGTAGTTTTCCGCTTCTTCTACATCCGCTTTTTAAGGGCATTGCCTGAGAGATTTGGTCAGTTGGGAACAATTAAGACTTCAACACACCCACCAGTGAATCGTTTGAGAAGATCCACGCAGAGGCTTCAGTGAGACACAAACAGAAAAAGAAATAGAAAACCATGTTAAATAAAAAATGAAAGAAAAGTTTCCGAGGAAAAGACAAAACACTATCCAAGAGGTTCCTCAAAGAATTTGAAGCCTGCTTTCCTTAATATCTTTGTATTTTTTTTTAATTCTTGTTTGTTTTGCTTTTTTACACTCATGAAAACTATAGAAAGGAAAAATCTTGATCTTTATTGCAAACATCAGCAATTATTCTACAATTGTCATTTATTGATAGATGATTCAATTCATAATTACTTTTTTTACGTCATCTAAAATCCAATTAATTTAACGCAAATGAAAACACGAGTAAATCTGAAATGGTTTAATTTTTTAGAAAAAAATTCAGTAAAAATTAACTTCTTTCTCTTTTATTTTTGTTTTCCAATGAGAATTTTTTCCTCATTAACGAATCTCTCTAAAACCTATTACATTTTCAAGTATAAAAGATAGAGCGCCTCTTGTTCATCATCCATTCTCAAGTTTCAAGGAGATCCACTCGCTGATAAGAGTTTTTACGAGGGAAGAAGAGATAACAATAATAGTCTACTAGTTAACTAGTATTTGTTTTTTAATATAATATAATTTTGTTTTGATGAAAAGGTCTGATATTTGCTGGATCTAAGTTTTAAACAGAAGGAAAACTGAGCTAATCATTGAAATATCGTAAGATTACTGTGAAATGGCTAACAAAAAGTAAGATTCTAATTATTTCTTTTTGAAGTTCATAATTTTTAAGTACTTTTTTTTTTCAATCTATATATTTACACAGGGTGTTTTACAGCGAAACCGACAACCTTTGCCAGCGTGTCTAAGCAAAAACTATGTACACCCTAGTTCGATTAAGCTTCGTTCCCGAAATTAGGACACTTCGTTCTACAAAGCCGCAGAATGAAAGTTTTCTGATTCCATTTATTAATAATTTTTTGATCTGAAATTAAATTACATTGAAATCATTACACCTTTCACAGGTATTATTCAAGCTGTCTACCTCAGATTGGATGCAACGCCATGGAGATGCATCAGCAGCGGCAATTACTGCCAGTAATAACTTGCCATTCATGTACACTCTTGATTTCGTGTAACCATACAAATAGAAATTAATGGGGATAGATTGGGTGACCTAGGAGGCCATGTTATTCAGCACGGCAATAGCTTTCATTGGTGGGGCTCCGTCTTGTTGCATCCACATACTTTGTCGAATATCTTCTACATGTAGGAGTTATTGCAATAAAATTCGCATAAGATTCTCTTGTCAGATGTCCTTAGAAGAAATGTCATCCAATCAGATAATTACCTAACAATCAACTCTACACACTGACAGAGAACATGTGTTAGTACGAATTGAGATTGTCATGAGCCTATTCAGTAATTTTATTAAACCATTACAGATGAATGTGGCGTCATCACAGAAGAGAATGTGCGGAAGACCATCCAAATAGGTTCGAATCCATTCGCAAAATGTCACAACGCTTTCATAATCACCAGATAATAGGCGTTCTGCAGATGGTGCAGATAACGACCATCAGATAACGATGGTGCAGAATGTAGAGTTCTCATTCTTGCATAAGTGAAATTCTGTTCACACTAGAGGTTGGGCTTCGCTGTACAGCATTTAGTATCTCGTCATTACGCCTCGTGAAAAATAGCATTCGAAAATAGGGAAACACTATTGAAACAAAAAATAGATTGTAATGAATTAATGGAAATTATAAAGTTAATAACTGAAAATGCATATTTCAAACATCGGGATAAGGTTTACAAACAAATTAAGGGTTTCCCAATGGGATCCCCAATATCAGGGTCATTGTGCAACATGTTCATGAATGTATTTGAATGCAAACTTTTGAAAGAAACCAAATATAAACTAGAATATTATCGTTATGCAGATGATATAATTCGGGACAAGGAAACAATTTGACATTTTTTTGAATGAAATCAATAAAAGAAACAAAGACATTCGTTTCAAAATGGAAGAAGAGGTCAATGAATGTTTAAAATTTCTTGATTTGGAGTTAATAAAAAAGGAAAACAAATTGATCCTAAAACACTACAATAAAGAGTACAAAAGTGACCATGTTATAAATTTTAATTCTGGACATGATACAAATATAAAACGGAATATTATTGAAAATTATTTACTTAGAATAGATAATAATACGAGTACGAAAGAAGATTTTAATAAAAAAATTGATGATATGAAAACACTACTAAAAAAAAATGATTATACAGACAAATTTATTGAAAGCACAATTAGGAATTATCATAAATTTAAAATAAAAGAATTGAAAGCCTATGATGATATGAGATGTTTTATACCATATTTGAATAGCAATAGTTTGCGTTTGAAAGAAATATGCAAGAAATTCGGAATCAATATAAGTTTTGAATATAATAATAAATTAAAGAATATTTTGTGTAAAAAATTGAATAGTATTGATAAAAGATATGAAATGGGTGTAATACATAAATTGGAATGTCTTAGCTGTAATTTGTTTTATCTTGGAGAAACGAAAAGAACGATTAAGGAACGTGCATCAAAACATGGATACCATATCAGGACAAACTTAGTAGAAAAATCTGAAATTGCGGAGCATTGTAATGAAAAGAAACATTATATTAATAAGGAAGTTAGAATTCTTTGTAATGAAAAGAATACTAAAATTAGAAAAACAATCGAAAGCTTATGCATAAGAACCTCAAAAGGATACAACTTAAATAGAAATGATGGGATTAATATAGATGAAGGTATAGTAAAATTAGGCAAAGATTTAATTGATGAAAAATATTTTAATCCCAACAATAAAGTAATAATTGAAGATCTAGATTGTAAAAACAATTGAATTTGGATACACAACTCGAGGATTATTGTGAAGAAGACGATGTTCTATAATATTCATTGTAATATTCATGAATATTGTAAGTTATAATCTCGTAATTTCATAATATATTGTATTAATATTGTATTGTTTATATTTCACAGATATTGTAAATTCAAAATCTCGTGATTTATTATTTAATATTAATATTATTATTTGTAAAGGCTTGAAGAAGAGGAGACGTTCTTTTATTTTCTCCTCGAATATTCGCTGTTTTTTTCTAGAAATAAATGTAGTTTTTAACATTTATTTTCTGGTGTAGTGGAAGATGATTAATAATAAACAATATTGTTTATTTTCGAAAGATAATCTCCTGATTGGGACCATTAATTCATAATAATCTTGGATGTAGTGGAGGAGATGGCAAATACGGTGCCGGCTGCTTCGTCATAATTGAATGTGGGAGTTCTCCTTTGTTTACTGATTCGTCACAGCTACAACGACCGTGATTTCTGTTCACTAACGACCTTTTACTGGAAATCTTAGAAGTTAGAAGTTCTAAAGCATTTTCAATGCTGAAACTGGTGATGAAAAAGCAAATCACACAATCAAAGATCTTCAATGATTATATCAGTGATCAAAACTATATTGAAAGCTAATTTGGCATCATTTGAATCAGAAGAGGAGTCAAATGTTAAACATAAAACAAAACAAAAAAAGCCTATTTAAATTTCCAATAATCAAAAACAAATTTTAATACTATCGTCTTAATACTATTTTAAGCCATGTGACAGCGATTGGTGAACGATTGAACATTAATTACTCCGCGTACTTCCGTTCTGAACATGGCGGCTGCTGAATATACAACGATGTTCGTTTGTGCCAGCAAAACTTTGAAGAGTTAATCGAGAGGAATGATTTGGAATGTTTTTGTTATTTCAAGTTGTCTGATCGTCGTCTGACCAAAGAGGAATCTATCGTATTTTATTCAGTGTTCAAATATTGTTAAGGAAGCCCAAGACTCGCTTACCACTAAGCCTAGCCCGTTGTTTGAAAAGAGAGCGGCCGGCACCTTTAACAAATGAACATGCCTAAAAACTTTTTATGAAATCAAAAATATATAAATAAATAAAAAGTATTCTTAATACTGAAAAACCGGCAAAAATAATAAAAATATTGTAGCGCGAGGATGATTACGATGTTAATACCGGAAGTAAATTACAACACATTCCAGACGGGACCAAGCAAAAACTCTAGTGAAGAAAGGAAATGATAATGATTGGAAACTGTGATCCCGTGTCTTCGCAGATATAATGAACGGAATATAGTATTGGAGGAATTCGTTTTTCATAATTATCTTGTATGAATTTAAAATAAAAAAGAAAGAAAAAAGCTTATTCTGTATTTGTGATACGTTTGATAAAAACAGATAAGGCAAATCAAATTTAGGTTTAGAAATTTCGCTCTGTGAATGTTGATGAAAGGGTAGGCATATTCCGATACTGTATTATGTTAGGTTGAAGATCACTGCTTTGGATTGTAAAGCATTGAATTTTATTTATTTATCAATGCATGGCTGCGCTGCAACCGACATGTGCGAACCTTAACTGACTCCTCTTTGCACTTTTATCTCTCGCAAATAGATGCAGCGCCTACCGTGATATGCCATCTTTACACCGCATTGGTTGCATCATCGAAGTTCTTTGGCGTCAGGTCACAAAAGTTTGCCGTCTCAAATTAGAGAATGATGGCAATTGAAAACTTTCAAATGAGAAAGTCAAATTCATATTGTCACAAAGCGACGCCTGACTGCAACCGATCTGGTTCAGGATGACCCCCAGTGCTTTGAGAAAAATAGTGACAGTAATTCCTCGGCAAATATCTCGAGTTAGAACGATTAAATATTGAAAAGAATAAACTCAAACAAATTTTAACGTGGTTTCATACGAATTCTCAAGTCAAACAGAACTTGACTTGTATTCATTGAATTTCACGTATTATCAATTGAAAATAAAAAATACCCTAAATATTTTCTTACCTCTATTTTCTTTGCAAACATTTCAATAATAAGGCATTGAATTATTTTCAACTGAAACAAACCATTGGTGCTGTATTAATATGCTAACTAAAGAAAAAATTAGCGTTACTCCCAACAATGAATATAACACATGAAGGATTTTGTAAGATTTTGTTTCTCTTTCTTTATTTCTTTTAATTCTTACATTACACAAAATCGAAGGAGTTTTTTCCTACCAATACAGAGTCTAAAAAGCAGGCGAATTTCATTTGATATTTGAATTTAAAAAGAAAATATTAAAGAAAACTCTTATCTTATATTTTAATTTTTTTCCCTTACTTTCATCAAAACCTTAAATCGGTTGAATGCTTTACAGGTTTCTGTTTTTGTATCCAAACCTTAATAACCTTCCGTTCTCTCGCCAACAGAAAAAATTAAAATAAAAAATAAAAGAACTTGATTTTTTAAAAAAATTAAAAAAAATACTTTGCTATTTTGTGTATAATTTCGGTGACAATCAAAGTTCTCTTTGAAATAGATTACTGAATTCTTAGTATTTTGTACTTTCAAAATTGATTGTTTTTCTAAAGTAATTAGGTCAAACAATTTATTTACGTGAATAACTGGTTTGATATTGAATGTGTGAGGCGATTTAACTAAGTAGCAGAGTGGCGCAGTGGAAGCGTGCTGGGCCCATAACCCAGAGGTCCGTGGATCGAAACCACGCTCTGCTAATAATTTTTCTTTTTTTTTTTTTTCCCCCAATTTTTAATTTTTATTTTTTCAAATTTAGGGTTTTTCTTGATTTTTTAATTTTTTTCTATTTTTTTTTTCCTATTTTTTTTTCTGCAATCCTTTTTTAATACTTAGGCCTACATAAAATTAATTTCGTACAAAAAATGTTAACATTGGAATTTAATTAAAAGAAATCATGAAAAGTATTGTCTCCGTATTTTTTTTTTACTTCTTTTTTAACTTTTTTAATAAATACTAAATACTTAAAAAAGGTGAAAAAAATAAAGCATTGATTATGTAAATTGAATTGAATGTAAGTCCGTTCGAGAATTTTGAGAATTTTAAATAAATAAATAAATAATAATAATCCAGATCTTAGAACTTTTAAGAAAAACATTTTAAAACATACAACTTATAAATCTTATTTATTAATTTTTTTAATGATATCTTATTTATAAAACAAATTTGTATTTTTCAATAAAAAAATAAAAATGTAAAGTTTGTGACTCCTTTTTGAAATATCCTATTAAAAGTATAGCCTGAACAGAATCCACAACCACAAATTGACATAAATCAACGAATTTTGTGGATTGTATCCGTCCTGCAATATTTAGATATAAATATCTCCACTTTCCTTGTTAATTCGATTTAATGATTTACAATTAAAATCTTTTGTCACTGAGAAACATTATGCCAAAAAAAGTAATATAGCGTTCGAATTAGAGACTTAAGCGTGGTCTACTTGGATTGTCATTGAATGACCAGGGATGCATTTGCTAGCTATTACTTTAAGTGAACGTAAATGATGGAAATCTTCCACCTATTATTATCTTCCAATTATCTTCCATTATCTTCCAGAGCGTCTTCATCAACTGCAAAACCAGTGCTTATTTAAAGTAATTGTAGAGGTTTAAAAGATGGTGTGATTACAAAGAGTGAAAAAGGTGCATTTACAGTCACGGACGTCGGAAATGATGGGGAAGTAGACTGAATCATCCCTGCAATAATTAACCATCAGGGGAGACGCGAGAGAAATGTTACAAATATCCACAGAACTGTACTTGAAGTTACACGGTTTCATGTTTTCTTTTCGTTTATCTTCTGCCTCCCTCTATCAAGAGTCTATTGGGGTAAAAGCGTGGGATAGGGGTATGGTTGTATATTCCCCTCCCTCTTTTTGCATTCGAAATGGAAGGAAATTAAGCATTTTTGCCGGGTTTTTTTTTATTTTATTTAAAAGCCCATCGCTTTGTTTGTAATTCTCTCCTTTCAGTTTTCCTTTTTTTGCGACCCATTTGGGAGATATTGCTTTTATCCTGTCCGTCCGTCCCTGTCTGTTCAGCCCTAACAACTCCCGAACGGAAGGGATTTCATCATCGTGTTCAGAGGTCCAAACGCTGTAAGAATGGGTATTTTCAGGGGCCAACGCTCCTCCCCCCCATGTACGAGCTATTTGGCATTTTTTATATTGTACTCCCCCCCCCCCTTAACAACTACCATACGGAAGGTCGGATCGAAAAATGGACTTACCCATCGTGTTCATAAGCCCAAACAATATAGGAATTGGGTATTCCTATATTGGAGATATCCCATGTTGGAGATATTTAGCATTGTTTTCATTGCATTTCCGTTATTATCTTAAATGTTAGAAATGCAACAATTTCATTTCATAGCAGTTGGCAGCTGTAGCTTAATGGCTAAGTTCTCGGACTCATATGTTATCGGTTCGAATGCGAATATCTACTTTTTTTTTTTTTTTATTTTCTGTTAATCTTTTTTTCTTAAGATCCGAGTTTTGTTTTTATTTTTCCTAACTTTTTATTTTGTTTTTCCTTACGTTTCCTTTATTATTACAATTTTTTTTTGCATTATTCTGGGTCACCATTAAATTTAAGCTTTAGCACAAAATTACATAACTTGTTTGTTGTTATTGAAATGCTGAGACCATTCTAACTGTTTCTCCTACATTCCAAATTCCTGAGCACGGCTGTATCAGAGCCTGCATTAAATATATAAATATATAACACACTTAATACAGTGAAGTCTCACTTATACGAAACATTCAGTTATACGAAGAATTTCTCATTCCCCGGCGAAACCCCCACAGTCCTGTATGTAATTCACTTACACGAAATATTCACTTATACGAATAATTTTTGGTTCCCCCTCATATTCGTATAAGTGAGACTTCACTGTATTACCTTTCTGTAGATACACATATTTTCATTTCTGTAAAACTGTAATATATATCATCTGGAATATGCAATAATAATTGACAAGTTGTTCAAACATATGCAGTGATAGCAAATAATCTAGCGATTCAGAGCAATAATGGAAACGAGGCGACATCCAACCGATCAGTGAAATTGTTTCCGTTGCCGATGAAAGAGTAAAGAAAGGAAACGAATGAGTTAGGAGATGATGAAAAGTGCAAAAAGTCGTCCTATCCATTGTCCACCTTCGAGTGTCATATCCATAGTGTACATCCAAGATAGAACTAAACCGACGTATTTATTCAGTTAGACGGATGGAATAATCAGAAAAAAGCACAAAACCTTATTACATTTGTAATTTTTTTTCTTTGGAGAATGAAAAGAATAAACAAAAAAACTAATTCTACCAAAATATTTTCATTATTAACTAGTATCTATTAGTTATTTAATTGGCAAACTATTACTGTAATTCATTAATACATTGTTAATATTATTTATTAAGCATGATTTATTAATTATTAAATATCTTTCATTTGAAATAAAGAAATACTTATAAACAAATTATGTACAATTAAAAATTTTTGTTTTTAAAATCTTGATAAAAATAATAAAATATTGTATATATTTTATTATTTTTATCAAGACGTTAAATTCAAAATTTTTTAATTGTACATAGTGTGTTTCTTTATTTCAAATATTTGATCTCACACACGTAAAATATTTCAAGACCAATAAATATCTTTCAATAATTGTTCGCCCCATCCCACTTTTCAAGATGTTCCGACCCTCTGATTTTAGTTTTATTTCAAAATTTTAACATTTAGAATAAACTAGCTGTACCCGGCATACGTTGCAATCCACTCAAAAGTGTTTGTGTTTTAATTATGTTTATTGATACACAATATTTTTTGTTTTTCCGTCTGGTGCATACACGAATAAATCAGAAGGTTTTCCGACACGTGAGCAGGCCACATGCAGCTGTCCATATGCGAAGCATGGATTTTCCAAATTTAGTCCACACACTTGTAGCAATTGTCCCTGTACTTTGTTGATGGTCATTCCAAATGCGAGTCGCACCGGAAACTGCAAAGGTTAAAACCAGAAATACACTCATTTGCTGAACGCCTAGAGCACCGGATATTGTAAAACGGTTCTACTAATTCAGAAACCTTCGCGGGCGTGCGCACAACAACTCACCAAAGTTTCATCGCATTCTGATGAATGGTATAGGAACGCATACGGGACAAAAAACAAAGAAACATTCATTTTTATATATTAAGATTGAAGAACAAGATAATTAATGCTTTTAGACAGTGTCAAAAGCAAAGTGGGCCCATAATATGCACAATTTTATAAGTAAACTTTTATAAACAGAACTTTATCGGAAGCGACCACTTTTGACCCCAACTTCCGGTCAGGGAGTGGTCCGAGAGGTCTGATTATTTGGACGTGGTCCCCTACATTTTGATGCTGAACACAATGGTGAAGGTTTCGGTCCCCTATGTTTTATAGGCAAGCTGTCACCTGGGGGCTGCTTACATTGAGTTTTTGCTGTCTGGATGGCACAATCTGTAGCGGCCAAACGGTTAGAGATATTCGAATGAAACCTTCACCATTGTGTTCAGCATCAAAAAGTAGGTGACCAGGTGTACAAAATCAGACTTCTACGACCACTCCCTAACCCTTCCCCCCCAAGGCGTTGTCTTTCTATAAAAACGCCTTTAAAAGACAGAAAACGCCTTGGGGGGGGGGGTCAGGGAGTGGTCCTACAGGTCTGTTTTTTTTGTACCTGGTCGCCTACTTTTTGATGCCGAACACAATGGTGAGGGTTTCATTCTAATATCTCTAACCGTTTGGCCGCTACAGAGTGTGACATACAGACACGACAAACGCAAGAACTGTCCCCTAGCGGTTTTACAGGCAAGCTGTAACCTTGGGGCCGCTATAAAGCTTGATAGATTAATCGATGTAAAAACCTTCTTTTCAGTTCTAGAATTTAATAACTACTAAATTATAAACCCCATCGAATTACTTCCGTATCCAATGAATTATAAAGAGACTAGTACAAAACAATATTCTGTAGATATAGATATACTTAGAATAGTATAAGGTCAAGTTTTACAAATGTAGTGAGTTGATTACAGATCTCGTAAATATAGAAACAATGGCTACATAATAATTGCATCAACAGTTTGCGAAAAAAAAAGTTCTTGTTATAAATAGCAACAATTTTTATTTTCTTTTGTTTTTGTTTTGTGTATATGTGTATAGGGATTGGCATCGCTTTTTTTTAACTATTAAAGATAGCTATCACTTATCCGTAAACTTAGGTGGAAAAACTCATGAAAATTTCTTCATTTATTCAAAAAGATTGTATTGGTTGGTGTATTAGATCAACAACACAGAACCATACAGCACCCGTACACTTATATAAATGAACGGCTTTATTTTCTGCATCTTTCCATAATTAGGAGATCTAAGATATCCTTTTATCGAATAATCTCATTTATTTATTTATTTATTTATTTATTTATTTATTT
The DNA here is from genome assembly GCA_023159025.1 of Thereuonema tuberculata. Taxonomy (NCBI): domain Eukaryota; kingdom Metazoa; phylum Arthropoda; class Chilopoda; order Scutigeromorpha; family Scutigeridae; genus Thereuonema; species Thereuonema tuberculata. Next base: position 101,666,746 of record JAFIDM010012231.1, read on the forward strand.
ATTTATTTATTTATTTATTTTGCAGAAGCTGTTAGAAAGAATTCGAAAATATAGATATTTAAAAGTTAAGCATAACAGTCATTAAAGAGAATGAAGAGAAGGTAGAGCTACAATTGCTTCTTCTTTTCAATTACATTAATTGGAAGTGATTAAAAAAAAGACATTAAAAAGCTTTGATTTACTAAAATGCAGTCGACTTAAATTTAATTTATCAGAAATGATGTGATTTTCTGGAATACCACAATCTCTAATTACTATTGTTATTATTTTCCAATGAATATTTTTTATTTCTCACTCCTTGATTTATTATCTACTAATGATATACTAATCAGTAGCAGAGTGGCGCAGTGGAAGCGTGCTGGGCCCATAACCCAGAGGTCCGTGGATCGAAACCGCGCTCTGCTAATCTTTTTTTTTTTTTTTTTTTTTTTTTAGTGCTTTTTGCTTTACTTTATTTTCTTTGAAATTTTACTTGTCGAAAAGAAATAAAAAAATTTCCAATAAATTCTTTTACTTTATCTTACTTCTTCCTTTATTTCCTTTTAAAAGTGTTCCTTTGGATTCTTAGAGGGAAAGGACCTTCTAAGAACGATTAATATGTAATCGTTCGTTAATGAATCATTTACTAATTTGGAGGTTTCTTAATCGCAACTGACCAGTTCTTTAATAGAATGGCATTTTTTTTTTTTAATTTTTTACTCGTCAAAAAGGAATCAAAAGCTTAATAAAACTTTTCTCTCTAAAATTCTCTTCCTTTTTCTTTCGTTCTTTCTTCATTTCCTTATAGAATTAACCCTTTGAATTCTTAAAGGGGAAAGGATTGACATTAATGTAATCTTTCGGTAATGACTCATTAACTAGCTTTGATAATCAGAACTGACCAGTCTTTAATAGAACAACATTCTACAGGCAGATAACGGGAGTAAATCACTTAAGAAAGTGATCCTATACTTACCCACAATAACAAATAAATGAATATTTAGTTGCTTTTCTTATTCTATAATATATAAAAGGCTGAAGCGTTCGGCTCCATATATACTAAAGGGCCTAAACAACTGACGGTGCTAAGATGATTTCAGTTTCAGTTTCAACCAAGAGAAGCGGTCAGTTTTACACACTGTTTATAACTTCTACTGTCAGGGATTTCTTCTGTCTCGGGTTTCTTCATATGGAGTTTTTTTTAGAACTTTTTTTTTTATATTTTGAAATAATAAATTAATTGATTTAAATATTTTTCTTGACGATTTGTCCTTGAATTATCTCTATTTTATAGTCAAATCTCAAACTCGAAATTTATTGTGCATAACACTTTCAGATGTATCATTAGTTCAGATTTCTATCTCGTCCCCCTCCTGAGATATTTAGCTCTGAAAAATCAATTGGTGATTTTGAAACTTAGTGTATGAATTCAAATCGTTCCTTTAGTAAAAAAAAATAAAAAACAAAAATATGATTTGTTGACTCTTTCCCTTTCTGAAAACGGGAATATTATTGAAACAAAGGTAAGACTAATTTAAGCTGAAATTTCACCCTTATATTTGGTTTGACATTAGATTAATTCCGATTTTTTGATGATTCTTGGGTGAGGATATCAGCCTGAACGAATTAAGTTTAAGTCAAATTGTAACTCTTTTATTTTCTGAAAAATATCGCTTTTTTCCTCAAGTTGATAGAGTCAATAGAACCTGAGATATTTACGTTTTCGTAAACCCTTAAAATTACAAAACTAAACCGACCCATACAACAAAAACAGTACGATTAAAATAACAGTCATTTTGAACATGTTAGGGTCATTGGACCAAACAAATCAGGTTTTTTAAAATTAATCTAGCAACCACTTGGTAACCTAATGGCAGTATCTTCTCCATCCTCTTTGTTGCTGTCTCATGGTTTTCTACATGAAAGATAAAAGTAGATCTCTGCTTAATAGATTATTAACTAGATAATACACAGTCGTTAGTGGAAAGTATTTGATATCTATTGATGAATACTTCAAATTATTTGAAAATAAAGCAGATTTTTGTTTTTAATAAATTTCCTGCATGCAAAGTATTTCTTGTGACGGAAGAAAGATTATAAGACTGATTTTATTTTATTATTTTATTTTTTTGAATGTGTAAGATTTGGATTTAAATATAAGAATAAGAAAAGCAACTAAATATTTCGTTTATTTGTTATAGTGGGTAAGTAAAGGATCACTTTCTGCCTGTAGAATGTTGTTCTATTAAAGACTGGTCAGTTATCATTAACAAAACTAGTTAATGAGTCATTACCGAAAGATTACATTAATCTCAATCCTTTCCCCTTTAAGAATCCAAAGGATTAATTCTAAAAGGAAACAAAGAAAGAAGGAAAGAAAAAGGAAGAGAATTTTAGAGAAAACATTTTTGATTCTTTTTTGACGAGTGAAAAATTCAAAGAAAAAAAAACTACGTATCTAAAAAAAAAAAAAAAAAAAAATTAGCAGAGCGTGGTTTCGATCCACGGACCTCTGGGTTATGGGCCCAGCACGCTTCCACTGCGCCACTCTGCTACAGGTATTTTCCTTTCGCTAAAGATCTAATGTCTGTAAATTATTTAACCTGAATTCTTAATGGAAAGAAATTTGGAGCAAGGACATATTACAACATTCTTAATATTAGCGCCAACCAAAACTTGCCTCCAATGTCAATATTCTTGTCTGTATTTCTTCCCTTCAGGAATCTTCTTTTTTGGGGGGAGGAGGGGGGGGGGAGTTCTAACTCTTTTTTTCATTAGTAAATCTTTTTTAATTTATATAATAATTATCTAGAAATGATACTGAATATTGTAAAAAATGAAGCTTTTGTATTCTGGGATTTGACCTTCGAATAAACGAATAGATTTCAAAGGATAAAAACTAGACAAATCTGTATATATTTTTTTTAACATCCTATTTTTTTATATAAAATACATATTTTTTTTAGAAAGAAAAGAATAGAATAATATACTATTTCTAAGTACATTGACATTTTATGTTACTATCAGCTTACCTTCCAAGCAATTGGCCGAAGCCTTCGCAAATCCTAAATGAACTATTTTATGATGCAATTTTCAGATGCATTGAGGAGGACTATTTAGTTACCATTACATTTCAGTTTTTTAAGATAAACAATTCTTGAGTTATGATGACGTAGCTAAAGCAGATTAATTTTGGTAGCTTTTTTTAAAATGTGTCGATTTTTAATTAATAAATGAAATCTACTTAGCTCAAAGGATCTTCCTTATTAAGAGGAATACAAAATATTCCGATTCCTCTGACTCCACAATTATTTGTAATATTTATTTATTTTTAAGAGGTGGACAAACTTTTTCACTAGAATCAATGAAGCTTTTTGCACGGTTATTATGATAACCAAAAAAAAAAAAAAAAAAACCTCTAATTAATTGTAAAATGTGTCGATTTTCAATTAATAAATGAAATCTGTAAAATGTAGAACCTGTCGATGTCTTTTGTTCTTTTATAAATCATATCATTAATTTCTTAAATAACGTATTATTATTTTGTAAATATTGATTTAATTATAGCTTACATAATTAAACCCAGGAAGAAAGGTCAATATTCTAGGAGGAGATTAGTTCATTCTAAAAAACAATAAAATAATAAATTATAAATAAAAAACATGTGTGAATATGCGTCCTATTCTGAACTGTTTGTGAGATTGGGATATTTGATTGTATAGCATTTTGAATGGGTTACTTGTTTTTATTATGTATTTTCAGCTCCTCCATACTGAATCGCACTTGTTATGAAATAGCTAAATGATACGGTAGTCCACGTAATCGGTGGTTCGATCGTGGCAGTGTCATTAACTGGTCACCAAGATCTCTTCTTAACCCATTAGATTTTTGTTTGGATGAAGAGTGAAGAAGAAGAGTATATACATGAGACGAACTGTCGATGGCATAATGGATGTTACTGCCCGCGTAAAGGAACGTCAATGTGCAGTCAGACAAACAACACACCGTAATTTTAATACGAGTTGCGAGGTGCATTGTAGCCTATTTACGAAGAAATTTTTGAAAATTTATTATAAACTCTTATATTGGACCAAAAAGTTATATATAAGTTCTTTACGCCTGTACACTTGACTAAAAAAGTTCTATTTAAAATTACATAAAAATTAATACTGAGTTTAAAAAACACTAACAATTAAAATTAAAAATTAAAAGATAAAAATTTAGTTTACATGACCGGGTTTCCTTCCGAGAGGTAAATTTTCAAAATTTTTTGACTTAGTATGATATATTATTGTAAACTGTAAAAATTTATTTTTCACTTCAGTAATACGTACTAGTTGATCCGTGCGAATAATTCGCAACAAAAAAAACCACCTTTGAGAAATAATAAACAACTCCAAAGCTGTCGTGCATGTTAGTTAAACACATTGACAATAAATGGCGCCTTCTCCATTTTTATAAAAAGGTTTTTCAAATTTCAAGTTTTTTAACGAAAACATTAATTTTTAAACAATTTGTTTATTTTTCGTCATTAGCGGTTGAAAAATCTTCAAAATGATGTCTCAATCATTGATCATGATGAAGTATTAAAGGAGATAAAAAAACATCTTTGAGAAATAATATATGAGAAGTTGAAAAAATTTTATGTTTTTTATTTTAAAAAATCGTTTATTTTTATTAAAATATAAATCTTTATTTGTTTTTTTATCTGTTCTTATTAAATAAACGATGAAATATCATTTTAAAGGGCATTTTTATTCAAAAAAAATAAATATTTGAAGTTTGCGACGCTACAGCATTATTTGAAATATTGTTTAGCTATCGAAAGAAAAGTCGCTTCTGTTAAAGCGTGTCTACATTTCTATAAAAAGATTTTTAAAAATAAAGTTTTTTTTTTAACGAAAACATTAATTTTAAACATTTTGTTTATTTTTCGTCATTAGCGATGAACGTAATCTTCAAAATGATATATTCATTGATTTTGATGAAGTATTAAGGGAGATATGGCGTACCGACACGAAAACACCTTTGAGAAATAATATATAAGGATTGTAAACAGTATGTAACATTTTTTTCTTATCAATACATTTACAACTGTACATTCTAATAGCTCTATCTCGGAACACTTGTTCACAAAAAAATTTTTCTTAGAAAGACCGATACTTTGAGCTTCCAGAATAATGATCTTTCCTTCTGGGACACCCCGTATGCTAAATCCACCTTTCAAATAAAAAGATGGAAAGAAAGAAGTCACTTAAATGCTGTACTAAATTATAAGAGATGAAAAAAATATTATTGCTTTAGCATTTTCGATAATTATCGGTAACTTTTACTTTGTAATTTTAATTTACTCAGTCTGAAATATAATCAAAATTATTATGAATTTAACATTTTTAGGAAAAAAAAAAAGGCTTTGTCATCTTCTGTGTGTTCTTGAAATTGATACAAAATGACTTCCGAGATCTTTGCAACTTCTGATCAGGTCAGTAAATATAATTTTAAGTTTCATAGGTTTTAAGTTACATTAAAACAACTCATCATATTTCCGAAAATACGAAAATTTCAAAAAAAAAACAAAAAAACACCGTCTTTTGTATATGAAAAACCGTTATTTATCCTCTCAAAATACTGAAAAAAAATTATGCTTTCAATTTTTAAAATTGAAGCTTTGGCAAACTAGAATATTCTTTCTGGCGTTAATGAAAATTCCTGACCAATGTTGAGATATCGAGTCTTCGTGTTAATTATTGAAAGGAATCTTCATATCAGTGGTTTGAAACCACGTGGTTAATTTAACTATCATTAAAATAACTCCAAAGGATAACTAATTTGTAAGACAAATTTCGTTAAAACAATGATTGATGAAGATCAATATAGTACAAACTGCAATACTTGTTAATTACTTGTTAAACTGTAACCATTTGACGAATTGTAATCTCCTACTACTAAAGCAGACTGTATCATTCATTCATTGTCTTTATATTCTTACCGTTTGCCTAGGACGTATTTCGTCGTCTTCGTCATCGGATAATAACTCAGGAAAAGGCTTCGAAGGAAGGACTGAAGATAGAGGAGGCCTAGAAAAGAAAAAGAATTTTAAGTAAATTCTATAATGGAACACGGCCGAATTAAAAAAAATACCTTTTTAATTTGACCAAAAACCAATAAAAAATCAATGTTAATAAATAAAGGTTTGGATTAATCGTGAGTTCAGGTGTTAAGTTTGGCCCCAAAAATTCGGATCCATGTCAGTTGTGCAAAGTTAATCCTTTGTTTAATTCTTACCTCTTTATTTATGACTAATGATGAACTCGACTTTTCATAAATTTTTAAACGATCAAAACTTCATTTCAATTAAATAGTAAACCTCAAATTTTCATCGTTAAGCCTACTACTCGGTCGGGATATAAGAAATGTAAAGTTAGATAAAAAAAAAAGAAAAAAAAGAAGGGGGGGGGGGGGAGGATTTAGGATGGATTGAGGATTCAGTAATCTTATATTTCTATTCACTTAGATTGCGGCATGAATTTAAAGAACGACTTTGTCAATTCAAGCAACGACAATCGTGCTTTTGCAAACTATTAGTAGTAAAGATTTAGTAAACTACTAGCAAAGATTTCAAGCAGTGTTGAATGTTGTAAATAAACTGTTTTCAGTTTTCTTTATTGACCTATCAAGTAATAATTTGAATAAAGAACTTAACAATAACAAAAGAAAACCAAAAAAAATAATCTTATTAAGAAAAGTCAAATTCATTTCCAATTATTTAAGAAAATAATTAGAAGAGATTTATAACACTTGTTTTTACTTTAATTATAGTCTTCATGTGCTCAGCATTGTCTACAATTGATTTCAAGCTCAATAATATTTTTATTGGATTCTATCTAAAGATTCTTGGAGGTGTTGAAGGAAAGATGAGGAAAAAAACAAGAAAATACTTTTATTATTCTTATCAATATCACATTCTTAAAAAGCCACAGTAATGGAGGAAGACGTCAGCCATTTACAATTTAAAAATTTCATTGTTTTCCAAATCTAACTTGTAAGACAATTTATTACATATTGCATTTCCGCAGTAATTTTTCTCTGTTCTATATAGCGATTCAAGTGTAGCAACACTCCACCTAGTGGCCACATTGCGAAACTAAATCTTTGGGACTTGACGGCATTTGTGCTACCTGTGTATGTTACAAATTCTCCTTTTTTCATAAATTTTTGTAATGAAAATGACTGAAAATTCATAGAAAGATAAATTCAGCTTTTCTTTAACACCATAGATTTGTGTTTTACCCCTAAATAAAAATTTATAACTAAAAAATAATCATTTTGAAATTATATTGTCAATATCTGCGATAACGGAAACCCGTAAGTTCACATAAATGATCAATATGTCTAACAAATTAACTCCTTTGTTTTAAAAAACAAAACAAATATTTCTCCACATCAGTTCTCAAGGTTCTCACTCGAGTATTTGCTACTATCACCAAGATTTGCACCAGCGTGGCGGGCCTGCGCCCGACCCTTTTCCGCTCTCCGACGCGACCCTCCTATTCGCCGAGGGTTCTAGGGGCCGTTCGGGACGGGCTCTGCTCCAGTGGCCGGGTATAGGCTCGACGCTTGAGCGTCATGATGATTTATATATAGAAATTATGAAAATTTCTCCAATACATTTAACAGAGACTTAAAACAAATATTTTTCGAAACATAAAATGATATTAAAATATTTTTTAACGATCTATTGCGATATTGTACTGGTTATTATTAACACGTGTAACTTGTAGTACTAAAAACAATAAGAAAATAAACCCAAGAAATTTTAGAACAAAATATTAAAGTAAATCAACTCTAAATCGAAGAATTAAATAACATCATAAAATGTTTTTGTATGAATTTTAACTACGCATTTAGTAATTACTGTATTTTTCTTTTCAAGTTTCAGTGAATCTCTTTCTCCACAAAATAATGGAATATATTGCCAATGTCGTCGCATTTTTTTTTCTCTTGGGAATTTAGGGAAACGTATATTTTTAATTTTACTTGTATTGTGACATCCGGGCACGCAACAATTATATACCATGATGCTGAAATATTGAAACCTACTATACCGCTACGGTATATTTTTGACAAATCCCAAACGAATGCAATGAATCATGGGAAGCGAATGCAGCACTCTGCCTTTCCAGTGGTCGCTTGAATCGCTCATATTAAAAAAACATTGACAGTTTTCACAATGATCTTGTAATCGACTACCCTGACATCAACATCAACATTAATATTCTTTTTTTCTTTCTAGAAGCTACTTTATTTTTATTTAGGAATAAGGGATTTAGCCTAATTTGTATGCATTCACAGAGTTATCATCTTTTGTCTTTTTCATTTCACCTTCTTCATCTAAATGGTAGTCTAAGAATATTAATTTACTGGCAACTAAATATGTATTAAGAGCATATTTATTTATTTTTGAGTATTAAAAGAATTTCAAATGTTTTGTTGAAGAACAATATTAAAAATATTACTTTTTTTTAAAAAAGTAAATATATTACTTTTTATTTTGTTATATCAACAATATAATGAGAGGACGTAAAATGATACAAATTCTTTAAGAGTTATAAAAAAAAATTCGAAAAATTCTTCTATTCATTACTGTAGCTGTGCAGACAAGGAATAACCCGACATTTTTCAAATTTTAATTTTTTTTTTTTTGTATACATTTTTATGGAAACATTCAATATGTTTCCACTCCTTTCTGAAAGTAAGTTATATAATTATTAAGTTTATCGTACTACATAAGCAAAGAATATCTGAACCATATAATAATGAAATTTGGAAATAAAAAATAAATAAATAAATACAGTAGAGCCCCGATTATCCGCGAGTGCCGCGAAAAATGTTTTTAATTACGAACCTCAAAAAAAGCAATTTTAATCCAAGCCAACAATAGGGAAAGTACTATATGCCCTACAGTGCGAAGGTCGAAAATTACTGACAGGTTTATTGTGCATCGGAATCCTATAGGCCTTCTCGGAATTTGTGGATGAGTGGCAGGCACTTGCTCTGCAGAAAGGTTTTCGCTGTACTGTACATATTAAAAGTTTTGCATATTAAGTGATTTTGTATAAGAAAACGTAGTTTTTATGCTGAAATTTTTTTTCAAGTTTACACCTCATTTTTAGTCTTTTTTCGGGTTATCCGCGATTTTTACTATCCGCGGTACCCTTGTCACCCAATTCCGCGGATAATCGGGGCTCTACTGTAAATATAAAATAAAAGCAAACAAAAAAAAAAATATGGGTTCCAAAATTATCTGCTTTTAAAACAAAAAATAATAATAATAATAATATTTATTTATGACTAAATAATATTTATTTTTCTACAAAAAATAAGAAAAAAAAAAATCTCTTTGATTTGACAATGTCACATTTGATTCTTTTGCCACAAATGATTGCTTTTGTAAACTGAACTAAATGACAATTTTTAAACAAAATTACATCCTAAAGTCGCTTCTTTAACAGGATTGAAATGAAAAATGACTTCATATAAACTTTTTGACTTTTTTTGTGATATATTTCAAAAAAAGAAAAGAAATGGTTATTTTATATTTAGCAGATAATTGTTTTTTTTTTTTATTAATGATTTCCAAGTACATTTTCTCTTCCCTTTCGTGTTAATGTATCTTCCAACTATCTCTTTCTCCCAAATCCACTTTCGGAAATCCATTTTGTCCTTGGCAGATAGTGGAAAAGCTTTACATTGTTTATATTCTTTATTTGGCTCCATTTAACGATATAGTAATTTATTTGTAAGTGAAATATCATTAAATAGTAAACAATGTTGTTTAGGGCGTGGTACTAACGAATCATTTATAAGCTGGGTCGCAAGGGACTGGTCCCATGGAAATAGGCTTTCGATCGATCAAATGTTTAAGCGATGATTATGAATCACGTCAATGAAACTCATGAGTTTTGACAACAATGAAAACAAGGAAAGCAAAGTTTACGTATAAATTGGTTAAATTTCTTTTTCATTTGTCTCTTCTTTGAGAACTAAAGGATGACAAATTACAACAGTTCTCGTGTGTTTGACCTATTGAAGAATATCTATTGAGAATATTTATTTGAAGAGTTCATTTCAGAAGAAAACGTGTGTCACCTCACCTAGAAAATGTTATTGGGTAAAATGCTCAATTGTTAGAGACCTTCTGCTATCTTTTATTGTGTAGTAACCCTTTTCTTTTTGCTTATTCTCTTATGTTGTTATTATTATTATTGTTATTATTATTCTTATTATTATTATTATTATTATTATTATTATTACGTATAAGTTTCAAACCTTGGGTTTCCCCAGCAACAACAAAATGGCGGTTCAAGGACAAAGCACATATTGTCAAATTTAGAAAAAAAGCGGTGCAAGAATGATTAGAGATGTATGGTTGTTTTAGGGGTGTCCATAAATTTTCTAACTATGCGTGTTGTGTTGAGTACCACAGCCTTCTGGAGTTGTGCAAAAGTGTTTTTATGAAGTTCTAGTGTGCTGTGGCAGTGGTGCAATATGTGATACCAGTGGTACCAGACCAGTGGCGGTTAAGACGATGGGTACAACACGTACTCGGTCTTGCCTCCACTGCTTCTGGAGCTCGTGTGCTAGGTCTGTGTATTTACTGATCTTGTCTGCGTGAGTTTTCTGCATGTTCTTGCTGATAGGCACTGCAATATCAATGAGATAGGTCTATCTGTTGACCTTCTCAACAAAAGTAATGTCAGGTCTGTCGTGATGTATGGTTTTGTTTGTTTATTATTATTATTATTTATATACCTGGTGGATAATTAGGTTTCTGGCTGAAACTTGTATCTACTAAAGGTTCCAGTCAGCGAATTTTTGACTGTGTTTCAAAATGTATAATAATAATAATAATAATTATTATTATTATTATTATTATTATTATTATTATTATTATTATTGTAACAATTTTATTTGTGTGCTTGAACTTTTTTACGGCCAGTATTACTACACGGATCATTAAATCAAAGAATAGGTATGATTACTACATTCTTGTGAATTTCTTAACAAGTTATAGATCCCTAATATTATCATTTTTTACCCAAAACAATAGTGTTCAACATCCAAACTACACAATAATCACTTCAAAAGTTGGCTACAAGAATGTAACTGGAGAAGGGGATGTCTACAGGTGCAAAGGGATGACAAATTAGGATCTATTTGTTTTGTTTTCTTAGAAAAACAAAGTCCTCGCATTTTGACACTCCACTCTACATCCACCTGAATAGAGTGAACTTGTTTAAAATTATTTTACGTAAGCCTGTATTGGTTAATTTTATTTACCTTAAGGAAATTAAGATAAGTAAAATATAATTACACAATTTAATTTGAACTTCTGTTTAAACTTGAAGAACACTTGAGGTAATGGCTGTTTAGCTTCCAAACCGTGTTCCAAGAAAGATGAAGGGGGAACAAAAGCGTTAAATTTTCTAAAACTTTAAAGCTTCATCGTAAATCTGTAGAGTTTCAATTCTTCAACTGTAGGAAATAAGGAGTTTAGGGTGAATTTTTTAAAATTTAAATCGAAATCCGAAAATGGAAAACTTCTATTAATAGTTTTCATGAAGTTATGCTGAGCTCCTGGGACAGGTGTTTCGAGCTTTCGACAGTCATAGGCTCTCATCAGCCATTGCTATCCAGTGTATAAAGACTCAAAAAACACAATTGCCTTGAGTTCCTTCTCGAACACCTTTGAGTTTTTTCACGATAGATAACTTCGGCTGATGAGCTTAAGAAGCTCGAAACAGATGAGCTTATTCCAGGGTCTCAGCACGATTAAAGTCTTTCTTTATTAGTATTTTATCTACAATGTACGTTTTTTATTTGTGATTATTTGTTTTCTTCTTTTCTTTCCTTTTGATCTTTTTTTATTTCCTCCGGGAAAGCGAGGACATTGTTTCATTATTTTGATATTATTTTTATTTTCCTTTTTCATAAAATATCATAAAATATCTTTGCTTTTATTTTCTTTTTTTGTTTGCAATGTAGGAAGAAATCATGTGAAATGGATTTAAAACAAGCATTTTTACTGCTTCTTCCTTTTCTTTTAAGCTCATTGGAGACCTAAGTGGGTTCTTATCTCATTATTTTTAAACTCAATATTGCGCAATACGAAGAAATAAGGAAATTTTCGGGTTTTACTTTTGCAATGGACTTTTTACTTTTTTTCCGGGAAACATTTCGGTTCACGGAAGGAATAGAAGCTAACTTTTCTTCTAGAAGGGCTGAATTCCTTTCTTTAACATTCATATCATGTGTTCTCTCTCTTTTCCCCCAAAAATTAATAATAATAATAATAATAATAATAATAATAAGCTGGGGAAATCCATGATTTGAAGCTTTCTCGAAATAATAATAATAATAATAAGCCCCCATGGACCCTACCTCCTCGCTGTGGGAGCGGAAACTACACTAGCTTTAGGGTAGGCTAAAGGGTTCAACCATATCTAATATAGATCATGCTGCATCGGGTGTGGCGCAGGATAAAGTCACCCTGGGGTTAGGCAGAGGCGTTCGGGGGTTAGGCAGAGGCCTCCGATCGAAATATATACTACAATCTCCCGCATGTCGTGATGGAAAAAGTGGCACCCCATCCTGTAGTATGGCTACCACAATGCCCGGGCAGCACCATCCAGCCCGAACAGTCGGATGTGTTTCGTCTGTGTCAGAGCAGGCGACCACCAAGACTGGGAAACCACGCCAGCGCATCCAATGATCATCGCAGATGAACCAGGATCTTATGCGCGACTTCTACACCGTTACACAGTTAGGGACTCAACTCATAGGATACAGACAGCAACTACACCACGCATTCACCCCACGTTATTCATCGTTAGGGCTTAGCGAACAGCGGGTAGCGGATCAGCGACGTTCCATAGTAGTAATCAATCTTATCCTCCCATGCACAAATTAGGGAAGAAGTCGCTGAATCCAACCACAGGACACCACACCCCACTCCACCAGAAGACACCATTATGGAAAACACAGAAACAATCTCTACCCCTCAGTACACAAGCCCCAACAATACAACTAACGACATATTACATGCAGTACATGATCATTTCTACACTGCACTGGCACAAATTCACAGGCACATACCCCACACTCAGACCTCCACTCCCAAGTATGCACATCAAAACAACTCTACACAGTCATAAACCATCTCAACACACACACTATCCCACAACACCTTGACAATATCCAAACATTAGAAGACATACACACAACACTCTATTGCGCCGCACAGGGAACCATTCGGGCACTTGGAATCAAACAACACAACATACCTCCCACTGCACGGTCACAAGAATACATCCCCCCTTGGAGACGTCGCCTTGAGGGCCGCATCAGCGACCTTAGAGGAGACATAGCCAGGCTCACACAATACTGTGCAGGAAACAAAACAAAGAAACTTATGTCCCAGGTTAGAAAGATATTCAAGTACATAAATACTCGCCCTTCACATTCAAATCATCATAACCAGGTTCAGGAACATCTCGACACACTAAAACAAAAACTCACTGCACTTGCAAAAAGATTACAGAGATACAAACAGTGCACTCTGCGCAAACAACAGAACAACACTTTCCAATACAATGAGAAAAAATTCTACAGATCCCTTACATCTTCCTCTACTGCAACTAACACAAACACTCCCAACAGCGAGGCTTTACATGAATACTGGTCGTCTCTGTGGTCAAACCCTATCCCCCACAATGATAAAGCACCATGGATAACAGAGGAACAGCAACTCACTGAACACTTACCCTGCATGTCCTTCCATGAGATTACTCTCGCTGACATACAGACAGCACTAAAACATGCACACAACTGGAAGGCTCCTGGTGCAGACGGAGTCCAGAACTTCTGGATCAAGAGGTTCACGTCCGTGCATGGGAAGCTAGCGCTTACACTCACTGACGTAAACCAACATCCAGAACATATGCCTCGTTTCCTCACACAGGGTGTCTACACGACGCAAACACACATGACGATAGATACAGGAAATGCACACTACGCATGAGACGATCGACCACACAATATCAGGCTGTCCCCGTCTCTCCCAAACAGACACTACCTTCTTTACATAATCAGGTAGTGTCGATTGTTCATCAACAGCTAGCTACAAACACTCACTTATGAAGAACACGATCCCGTATTACAAGTACACTCCACAAAGCGCATTAGAGTCACCCTCACAAAAGCTGTACTGGGATCGCCCCAATCAAACGGACAAAAACCATACATTACAACAGACCTGACATTACTTTTGTTGATAATGTCAACAAACAGACCTATCTCATTGATATTGCAGTGCCTATCAGCAAGAATATGTAGAAAACTCACGCAGACAAAATCAGTAAATACACCGATCTAGCATGCGAGCTCCAGAAGTGGAGGCAGTACCGAGTATGTTTGTAGCGATCGTCCTGCCCGCCACTGGTCAGGTGCCTCACACATTGCACCACAGTTTCAGCACACTAGGACTTCACAAAAACACTCATGCAGAACTCCAGAAAGCTGTAATACTCAATACAACACGCCTAGTTAAAAAATTCATGGAATCAACCATACATCCTTAATCATTCTTGCACACTTCTTTACACTTGCAATATGTGCTTTGGTCTTTGATCCACCAAAGTTGTCTTTTTTATGTGGATATCCAAGGTTTGAAACTTTTGCATAATAATAATAATAATAATAATAATAATAATAATAATAAAAACACAGAAACAATCTCTACCCCTCAGTACACATGCCCCAACAATACAACTAATGAAATATTACGTGCAGCTCATGATCATTTCTACACTGCACTCGCACAATACACAGGCACAGACCCCACACTTAGGCCGCCACTCCCCAAAGTACACACATCAAAACAACTCGCCACAGTCATCTCAACACACACACTATCCCACAACACCTTGACAACATCCAAACATTAGAAGACATACATACAACACTCTACTGTGCCGTACAGGGAACCATTCGGGCACTTGGAATCAAACAACAAAACATACCTCCCACTGCACGGACACAAGAATACATCCCCCCTTGGAGACGTCGCCTTGAGGGCCGCATCAGTGACCTTAGAGGAGACATAGCCAGGCTCACACAATACTGTGCAGGAAACAAAACAAAGAAACTTATGTCCCAGGTTAGAAAGATATTCAAGCACATAAATACTCGCCCTTCACATTCAAATCATCATAACCAGGTTCAGGAACATCTCGACACTCTAAAACAAAAACTCAGTGCACTTGCAAAAAGATTACAAAGATACAAACAGTGCACTCTGCGCAAACAACAGAACAACACTTTCCAATACAATGAGAAAAAATTCTACAGATCCCTTACATCTTCCTCTACTGCAACTAACACAAACACTTCCACCAGCGAGGCTTTACATGAATACTGGTCGTCTCTGTGGTCAAACCCTATCCCCCACAATGATAAAGCACCATGGGTAACAGAGGAACAGCAACTCACTGAACACTTACTCTGCATGTCCTTCCATGAGATTACTCTCGCAGACATACAGACAGCACTAAAACATGCACACAACTGGAAGGCTCCTGGTGCAGACGGAGTCCAGAACTTCTGGATCAAGAGGTTCACGTCCCTGCATGGAAAACTAGCGCTTACACTCACTGACATAATCCAACACCCAGAACATATGCCTCGTTTCCTCACACAGGGTGTCACATACCTACAGAGCAAGAACACTGAAACAGCGCAACCTGCAAACTACCGCCCAATCACTTGCCTCCCCACACTTTACAAACTCATCACCTCCTGCCTCGCAGACAAGATCTATACACACATCGAGACATATAACATTCTTTCCGAACAGCAGAAGGGCTGTCGCAGGAATTCCCAGGGTTGTAAGGAGCAACTCCTTATTGACTCTGTAATCCTGCGCCAGGCACGCGCGAAGAATAGGAGCTTACATATCGCATACATCGATTACAAGAAGGCATTTGATTCTGTCCCTCATTCCTGGCTCCTACACACTCTTCATATCTACAAAATACACCCCAAGATCACGGCATTCTTAGCTGCCACGATGAAGAGTTGGAACACAACATTACACCTACGCACCTCTAACACCTCCATCACTACAGATCCCATTCCCATAAGGAGAGGTATTTTTCAGGGAGACTCCTTGAGTCCTCTTTGGTTCTGCCTCGCCTTGAATCCACTGAGCCATATACTAGATAACACAAAACACGGTTATAGGCTTACCACAGGCACTGTGACACCATATAAAATCACACACTTACTCTACATGGATGACATTAAACTCTATGCCACAAACAATGCACAACTTACTAATTTACTACAAGCCACCACACAGTTCACCAAAGACATTGGGATGGAATTTGGAATTGACAAATGCCGCAAGTTACACATAATACGTGGGAAGACTTCGAATTTGGAGTGTTTTGAACTGGACCATGGTTTGGCCATCCAATCCATGGAACAAGGAGAGACCTACAAGTACCTGGGCTTCCAGCAAGCGCGCGTCATTGACAACGCAAACATCAAAAATGCACTGAAGAACACATACCTTGCTCGAGTTCACAAAATCCTCAAAACACAACTCAACGCCAGAAATAAAATTAAAGCTATCAACACTTTTGCCGTTCCCACACTAACATATTCGTTCGGCATAATTCCATGGACAAACACCGAACTCGAAGCACTACAACGCGCAACACGCACTACATTCACGAAACACAACATGCACCACCCCAAGTCCGCTACGGAAAGGATGACTCTTCCCCGCAAGGAGGGAGGCCGAGGACTCATCAACCTCATCACCCTACACGAAAAACAAGTACATACACTTAGGGAACATTTCCACCAAAGAGCAGAAGACTCCTCACTTCACTCAGCCATTGTCAAGGCTGACACACACCTCACACCCCTGAACCTTGAAAACTCTTCTCCAACACTCACCACCCCTGACACCCACACTCAGCAGCTGCGTGAATCATGGGCTCGTAAGGAACTCCATGGCAGACATCATCACGAACTCAGCCAGCCTCATGTCGACATGGAAGCGTCGAACAGATGGCTGACGAGTGGTGAGCTGTTTGGGGAGACCGAAGGGTTCATGATCGCAATACAGGACCAAGTCATCTCCACACGCAACTACAAGAAGCACATTCTACACGATGCAAACACACATGACGACAAATGCAGGAAATGCCACACTACGCATGAGACGATCGACCACGTAATATCAGGCTGTCCCCTTCTCTCTCAAACAGACTACCTCCACCGACACAATCAGGTAGCGTCGATCGTTCATCAACAACTAGCACACAAACATTCACTTATTAAGAACACGGTCCCGTACTACAAGTACATACCACAAAGCGTATTAGAGTCACCCTCATATAAACTATACTGGGACCGCCCCATTCACACAGACAAAACCATACATCACAACAGACCAGACATCACACTTGTTGATAAGGTCAACAAACAGACCTATCTAATTGATATTGCAGTGCCTATCAGCAAGAACATGCAGAAAACTCACGCAGACAAGATCAGTAAATACACTGATCTAGCACACGAGCTCCAGAAGCAGTGGAGGCAGGATCGAGTACGTGTTGTACCCATCGTTCTGTCTGCCACTGGTCTGGTGCCTCACACATTGCACCACAGTCTCAGCACACTAGGACTTCACTAAATCACTTATGCACAACTGCAGAAGGCTGTGGTACTCAACACTACACGCATAGTTAGGAAATTTTTGGACACAAGCACACATCCCTAATCATTCTTGCACACATCTTTACACTTGGCAGTATGTGCTTTGGTCCTTGACCCGCCATATTGTTTTTGCTGGGGAAACCCAAGGTTTGAAACATATAATAATAATATAACAATGTGTATCACAGCTGCCAGTTCTTTAGCTGGTGTTGGCCTTCAAACGCATCGAAGTCTTCCCAAGAATCTAGGATGTCGTAATGTATCGGCGCAAAATATGTGCTGATCCAAGCAGGTAATAATAATAATGCGCGACTTCTACACTGTTACACAGTTAGGGACTCAACTCACAGGATACAGACAGGCACTACACCATGCATTCACCACACGTTATCCATCGTTAGGGCTTAAATTTATGGACACAAGCACACATCCCTAACTATTCTTCCAAATTTTTTTTTTTTTTATTCACTTGGCAATATGTGCTTTGGTCCTTGACCCGCCATATTGTCTTAGCTGGGGAATCCCATAGTTTGAAACTTTTTCGATATAATAATAATAATAATAATAATAATAATAATAATAATAATAATAATAATAATATTCTTGCTGTCCGCCACTGGTCTGGTGCCTGACACACTGCTTCACAGTTTCAGCACACTAGAACTTCACAAAAACACTTTTGCCCAACTCCAGAAGGCTGTGGTATTCAACACAACAAGCATTATTAGGAAAATTACGGAGACTATCGCACATCCACCAAATTTTTTTTACACTTCGCAACAAGTGCTTTGGTGCTTGACCGGCCATGTTGTTTTAGATGGGGAAACCCAAGAATTGAAACATATGCATAATAATAATAATAATAAATAGATGGCACGCATATTTCGGTTTTTTACTTAATTTGGTCTTGGAATTAATCAATTATTAGCCTACTAATTACCAGCTGAATGTCGTCTTTATTTTTAATAGGATGATGCCATCTATTCTATCAAAAAATTCTTCTAGTTCAGTTATTATATATTCGAATTAAATTTTTTGCAAAATGTTTAGTATAATAGTTAGGAATATGAAAAAAGGATATTCTTAACTAATTTTCTTAAGCAACAATCACCCTTATTATTATTATCATCTTCTTACAATAACAATGAATCGTTGATCAATAACGAATATATTATATAGAAATAAAAAGACAAAAAAAAAAAGCAAAACAATATTTTTTTAAATTTTTCTAAGGAAAATGATCCCTCAAACATATTAATTAAACATGAGAAATCCTAGAATATCCTAGGATATCTTAGAATATATGTTGTTTATTATAAAACGATTGAAGTGATTTGATTTTCAGTGAAAATACTTTAGGTGATTTCAAACCGGAATTTCTCGGAATTCGAAGCGCTTTAAAACAAGTAAGTGAATCAAAAGAAATAAAGGAAGTAAATAATAATTCAATCATTTCGAGATTTTTCTCCAATGAACTAGACCCACAAACACCAATTCGATGTAGTGTTTGATCACTGACTGAATGGCATCGGTAAAATTTGTAAGTGGTCGCTTTTTAGCCCATTCCCTCCAAAAAAAAAAAAAAAATCGTAAAGAGATTGATATGTAAAGAAACTTATTTATAAAACAAGAGAAATAGTAGAAAAAAACTTAAATTTACATTTCCAGAAAATATCAAATTTGTTCACGAAATGTTTTGAACCTTTACTTCCTCCAATGAAAGAAACTCGATATTTTTTTTTTTTTAATATTACTTCCAGTAGTGAATAAGATTGTAGATAGATTGAAGAAAATATAAGAAGCAAAAACATAAAGTCAAAGTCTTGAAATTTTGATACATTTTCACTCGCTTTTTCTTTCATTTTTCCTGTTCACTCCCTATTTCACTTCTCCTAAGTGTTTATGACATGTTAATCATTATAACTGCGTGGTAGCTAGTAAACTACAGATTTTGGTTTAACGTCCCTTTAAAGGGCGATATTTCACATTGAACCAATAGGTAAAAATCGTCCATCTGTGATCAAGACGACTCAAAAACTATGTCTTCTACAAAGAAACTGAAACCTTTTATAGATGGTTTAGATGCTTATATAAAAAAATTACCTACAAATTAGATTAGTAGGTTAAAAGTTAGGCTTCAAAAAAATATAATAAATGAATTAACATTTTTTTAATCCAATAATTATAAATAAATGCATCTCCAAATAGTATACTAATTACCTCTACTTATTTATTAACGCTAATGTTATAATATTAATAATATGTTATTATTAAAATTTTAATTGCAGTAAGATAAATATTTTTTTATTTTTTTCAATTTAGGAGGTATTTATCAAGATAATAATTTTAAGTAAATGCATCTCCAAATAGCATTCTAAGTATGTCTACTAATTTATTAATGCTAATGTTATAATATTAAAAATATGTTATTATTAAAATTTTAACTGCAACAAAAATTACTTCGTTAAAATATACGATGCAATAAGATTAACATTTCTTTTTTTAATACTTTAAATTTACAGAAATTAATGCTTCATTTACAGTAGGGTAAGGTAGGGTAAGATGATGAACTTAAGCTTCAGAGATTGTCCCTCGGCTTGGTAAGTGGTTTAAAAACCCGAAATTTGAAAGGACACTTATTGTAACCTTTATGTTCAATAAAAAAATATGAAACGCTGTTTTACCCTCTCGAATTACGAAAAATATTTCACCAAAAAAAAAAAAAAAAAAAACAGTAATTTTCGTCATCTTACCCCACCTAAGGGGTAAGATGACGAAGGGGATGGGTAAGATGACGAACAAATAAAAACAATACATTAAGATAGAAACATTTTATTTTAATTTAAGTGAGAAACAATTTCACTTACTAACGTGTGCCATGAATTAGAAAAGTCAAAGATGAAACATTACAATAACAGATTGCTCGTAATGAAACAAAACTTTGAAGAATTAGGTAGGCTTACAACAAAAATTTAGAAGAACATTAGTGTTGGCTCTGGCACGTTATGTTTCTTTACTACAGCATTTACACTTGAGGTTTTATCTTTTACTTCAGCAATAGCTGAACTCATTGTCTCCTCATCCCCACTTTCCCCTGTCACTTTTCCTTGTATAATTTCGTGGCATGTTGTTTATAATACCTAAAACATGAATAGATAAATAGTCATACATGAGGATTTAAAATAAAAGAAAAAAATAACTGCAACTAAAATTCAGTTTCAAAACCAATTTTTAAAATAGGACGAAAGCTATTCATAACAGATACTAAAAAACATGTTGGGTAAGATGACAAACTAAGCAAACTTCTCGTCATCTTACCCGATCTGCCATTCGTCATCTTACCCCAAGCCGCCAATTTGGTTTAGAACTTATTTATCATTACCGTAGCTTATCGTAAACAACCTACACCATACATGGTTCTTTACATTAAGAGTTGTATTTTGAGAATATTTTACGAAAGAGCAAAAACAACTTAACGTACTCGAGTAATTCTTTACGCTGTGAAGTCGAAAAATTACAAACGCACGGGAAATAAACACATCTTAGTCGCTACTGCTCGCAAAAAAATCTTGCCCGATATCCCTTGCAGTGAACTTAGTTGCTAATCACCTGAGTCTCAGAAAGTGCTTGGACAGGTGCTCCTATCTATGAATGCGTCGGAGAAATACCGAGTTCGTCATCTTATCCGACTTTCCCTACTGTATATTTGTCTTTGTGTATTTTTTTTTTTTTTTTTTTTTTAATTCAAGATTTAAAGAGGACAGCCGAAAGCTTTGTAATTCCAATGAACCTAGTGATATTTCAGCCATTCTATTATCTGAAAGTTAAAATCAAAATACAACAACATTGTAATTAATGTATTTTAAGAATCTGCTGAAAGTATAGAAGACGTGGGAATTTTTTTTATAAGAGAGAGCTAGCCAATATTCTAGTGTCTTTTATGTATTTGTTTGAGTTCTATAAAATTAAATAATCTCCTTTAAAATAGCCTAACAGAGACAATTGAAAAAATCCTAAGATTTTTTTTTTAAATCTCACAGGAAATCAAAATTTTTTTATTTTTTTTTTATTTTGAAGAAGAACTTGTCTTTTTTCTTCCTAATAGTCATCTGACAGGATCGAACAAATGATTAATCAAATGAAAATGAGACGACGAACTTTCCTTCTCAACTTTCGTCACCGGAGAAAGATCCTTAGAGATTCTGATGACAAATGTCAAAAATGTCCAGGGGAATTAGAAACCTTATAATGGGTGCTTGTGGGACTTCGCAAATAGAGATTTACACCAACTGGCACATCAATAAATGTTATTAGCGTCCAACCTTTTAAAAAAAAAATCGATTCCTTATTGTATAGAATGTGAAGCCCTTGAGATTGACAATTTAGAATCATTAGGGGAACTCTCAATATAAATTAATAACACGATCGAAGCCTAAACAGATCTCATGTAATAGAACTGAAGATAGAATTAATGAAGACTGGATGTACTTTAGAAAATGATGTAAGCGAAGAAATTTTCTCTGGAAAATTATGGTAGCCGTCTAAAGATAGTGTTTCTCACTGATGGCTTCTTTAAGAAAAGGATTTACATTCACTTCAACAAATGAAAAAAAATAGTAAGAACAAAAACAATACTTGAAATTTATAACCTCAGAAAAGATTAGTCACAAATGAAACATTCATTGTGTGAATTATTCA
Organism: Thereuonema tuberculata; assembly: GCA_023159025.1. Taxonomy (NCBI): domain Eukaryota; kingdom Metazoa; phylum Arthropoda; class Chilopoda; order Scutigeromorpha; family Scutigeridae; genus Thereuonema; species Thereuonema tuberculata. Next base: position 101,689,210 of record JAFIDM010012231.1, read on the forward strand.
CTTATAGTTCTGTAGTGCTTCTAAGTTATCAATTTCAAGCACTTCAGTTTTTGTACAATAAGGACTCGATCTTTTAAAAGTTTGGACACCAAAAAATGCATTTAAATATTCCAATCTTAGCATGGCAATATAGTTGGTATTCGTAATGACTATAAAGAAGATAAACTCTCATGGACTCAATGTTAAGCCATTGACGCTGCTGTATCACTAACTTTTCGTTGAGGAATATTTCTAAGATTTTTTTATCTTCATTTACATTCCTTAATAATGAAATTACTGAAGTTTAATTTATAGAAACGGAAGTTCTCCCTTTTATTAAAAAAACAAACAATACATTATCATTGTATAAATAAAAAACCACGGTTGGTAGGGAAAAAAAAGAAAAAGCATTATTTACAATAAAGCCGACCATTCTATGAAGTTACCCGAGAAACACCGATTCATTTGTAATGTCGTTGTTTCCTTTAGCGGGAATTTGTTCTAAAACTATCCAAAAAACAATGGTGATGTGAATAAATATTACTTATCTATTTTGATAACCATCTTATAACTTACTTACCTATTTTGATAACCATCTTATAACTTACTTATCTATTTTGACAAACGAATGTGCATTGACAAACTAGTGTAATACGAAAGTTTTCAGTTTTCCGTTTTTCATATTATATTCAATGCCTAATTACATATTAATTTTTGTTATATGCGTTTGGTTTAATCTTTTATTAAATGCCCTTTGATTCCAACGCTCAGCGGGCCAAGGTATTTGCTCTGTACTGGCTACAGGGATTTTTCTGGCTATTGTTGTTTGCTTTTGCGGGGAGAGTGAGAAGAATCCATAGGCTTTCACGCGTCCTGAGTTTGATCATCAAGGGTAAATCTGGCTGATGAGTCCTAATTAAGAACAAAACAGCTGTCCCAGATTCCCGTCGTTAATGGCTCAAGGCGTGAAAGCGAACAAATGTGCATTTTCATCGGTTTTTTTTGTTTTTCATAAATATTTTTCAATTGCATGTAATCGTCGGAACATAAGATATGTCTACTAAACAACAGAAACTCAGTTTGGTTATTTTTGAAGGTTAAAAAATTTACTTTTATGTTAATCCCTTTAAATTATGAGTTTTATCTTCATGCGTTGCATATTCTTTGCTCGTCGCGCTGCCTATTATGAACTCGATCTATTGGTAAACATGGGGTATCCCATCTTTCTATATATACATGTAGTTCAAATACTTACGTAGTTCATTTTCCAAAGTTTGGTGAAACATCAAAATCTTACCTCAAAGCACTACTTGCAGAAATCACTAACTGATCATTTTGTATAAATTAAATTCACCAATGAAAGAATTAAATATAACTGAAATACAATGACTGCCTTACTTGCTATATCTTGGCAACGAAGGTACAGGCGTGGGTTGGAGACTTGGTGAATAATACAAGGGTTTTCGGCTCGAAGATGACAGAACAACTGTTCGGGCAGATGATGGACAATCACGCTGAAAAAACAAAACAACAAAAGCAATTTGAGTAAAGAAAGAACTGATTTATCATTATTATATGTATTTATAAAAATTAAAAAAAATGCGAAAAGTTTAAAGTTATTTGATATAAGTTGATGCTGTAAATATTATCTTAGTTTAATTAAGAATCTAAGTTATAATTAATGTGCCTGTATTTGTCTAAAATAAATATTTTATTTGAGTAAGCACATTTCCAAACAGTTCTGTATGTCCTATATTAAAGTGACAAATCAAAAACTTAGAATTTTTCGAAATACTAAAATTATTAAATCTAATTTTATACAGTATGAGCTTTCTAATTAATTTATTAAAATAAATAAACAAAATAGACAGCACAAAAGTTTAAAAAGAGATAATGAAATGTATTACAGATGACCTAATCAGAAAAATGGGAAAAAGCATTAAACAGTATAACTCATCTCAAAGAGTTACCAGTATACAGGTCTCACGAGTCAATATGTAAAGTGAATGAGGTTGTTAGGAAGTCCAAGGCAAAGCGAATTTGGATCTTCCGCTTTGTACCACTGAGCTATTAGAGATCCAGTTCTCTCACATCACCGACCTTCACTTCTACAATGATCCCTTTCTTTAATGTTATATCGTTTTCCAGCTTCTCTCTAGATCAGAAGACATTAGGAATCAATCTATACAGGCTGAATCTTGACTCATCAGAAAAGAGAACTTACACTGCTGATCTTGGGTTCAGCCACTCTAGAGTTTGCTTTGAGTTGTTGAACACAGACTGCACGTGTTCTTGAATAAACAGATCTCTGGTGAAGCCTTCGAGACATGGTTCTGTGGCTGTGAAAGCTCCAATGAGGGTTCACTTATTAATATGGTACGTGTTGCTTTGCAATTAGAGGTAGATTACGGATAATAAACATTTTCTTATATGGGTAAAATTAGATAAGTGGCTAAATCTAATTCCTTACATTTATAGCCCGGAAAAATTGTACATTTTTCAAATGTTTAAAACATTTATAATATCTCCTTATTAATCATATCAAATATGTTGAAGATAAAAAAAATAAAAATTAGGCATTAAAATTTCAAGGCAGAATATGAAAAGTCATTTTCCTGCCGGGCGAAAATTCCATGTTCGCACCTTCAGTTCACTATAATTTAAAATATTGTTATTTCCAAACATGAAATCTGGGTTTAAAATAACTATTATATGTTATAGAACATAACATGAAGACTAAAATATAAGCTAATATGTTATTTGATAACATTTCAGAGGTTTTGTAGCGGCGACTATACTACTCATCGTTGTCCTGCTCCAAATTAAAATCACATTCATTGTTCCATTTCTTTAAGGATTATGATTTATCAGAGCTTTGTTATGTTGATTTTCCTTCATATTGTTCCTTTATAGTAAGACATTACAGTTTAATTATATTAGTAGTTGATTGAACTTCATTTTCCAATTAATAAGAATGGGAGTGATCATTATCCTGTATCTTGTCATTCGGTTGTCAGGGGAAGTCATTTTCCTGTCAGACTGTTCATTTTCTTGGCGTACCATTTTTAAAAATTCTGTATTAAAGCTGTAATATCTACTTAAGTGTATGAAAAGTGATTTTGTTATCAATAATAAGTTAACAGTAAGTGAATTAAAAATTAATAAATGCATATTTCTTAAATTTTTTCCAATATTTTTCTGTGTTTCATTTTAGCTACTTATCTAATTTTTACCTATATAACTGAAGATGAAAGGAAAAAGCTGTGGATCTTCTTTGAGCAACTGTCATTTAACAATAAATAAAGTCTTATTGTTACTGCATTTTGTATTTTCAATCGCCGAGAAATCTCTTTTTTTTTTTCTTTTGAATTCGTTACACACATTTGTTACACACAAATATTCCGGTATATTTTAGAAGACACTCCCAACAAACAACCAATAAACGAGATTATTTGGTTGTTTATTGTGAGATATCCTGAAGCATGTCGTTGACGGATATAAACAAAATGTTGCAACTCCAGTTTGTGTAACAAATTTTATATATTTGCACAAAAAGGTTTTGGTAAAGGGAAAAAATTAGTTGAAATCCAAAATGAAAAATTACTTGAACTGAAATACTAAAGCTATTCAGAGGAATGACATTGAAGTAACCTTTTCATTTGGTAAATAATGTTTTTAACATGGGTCTGTTTACATATCATACTTTGGATGATCCCCCATCGTAGCAACCACATTAGAATCGATTGAGAGCTGATATCGAGAAGGTGGTTGTTTTCTGAATCGAGTCTTTCCTGTTATTATTTTAGATTCTTTTAGCTTTGAAGATTTTTTTTTTCATTATCTCGTTCAAAAGGAATATTTTTTTTATCAAGTGAAATGGAGACATTCAATCTCTTTTGATAATGAGATCTCATCTTTTAAGTTATCTTTTTAAAAAAGAAATCATACTATTGAGAGAAACATGTGGAAAGTCAACAAAAACATTAGGAAAACGCATCTGTCAGCTTTGGTTTTTATAAGGATTAATAAATGGAGGAATGGTTGGTTGATTAATACCTCACTTTCTTTGCGGTTGTTTTCCCTCTTTACTTCGCATTGAAAGTCATTGGTATAAATTTCTAAGATTTTCTGATGCTTATTATGATGAGTCTTATCTAAAGACTTCAATCAACAGTAATTTCTCTTAGCTTTCGAAGAGGAGCCAAAAATTCCTGTCAATTGAAGCCTTACGAGAAATCTTCTTTTCTTGAAGTACCTCAAAGAAAATAAAACTATTTTTTTCTTCGTATTTTTTTTTCTTTTTTCTTTAACTCCTAAGCAAAAAAATGTGGTATCCCATTACTGGTCCTTAGGGTCGCCGGAAGTAACATCGGGAGTTTCCTGTGTTTCTTGTCGGAACTAAGTTGTTGTCGTGACTTCCGTCCGCTTTTAATTCCGTGGAAGAAATCCAGCGCTCATTCTTCAGTGGGCTTGGTGGACCCTAGGACCGTCTGGAGAAGAATATAATGTGGAGAAAAAAAGGATTGAAACCGGTTCCTCCAGTCCGCAGTCAGTCGTTTACCACTTGGCTACCGGTCCACAATTAAATATGAACTATTCAACTAATTCCAGTTACTTTTACTCATGTAAAAGCAAGCGTAAATGAGTGGCTTAATAAAAGGATTAATAAACATTCTTAGCAGATCAATAAAAAAAATTTTCTCTTCTACTTTTTCTTTTTTTAAAAAGAGAATTTTACATCTCCTTCAACTGCATATTTCTCGACATGAATCCACATGGAATATTTAAATACAATCCAAAAAGTTAGATCGTTTCTTTTCCATAAGTAAACTATCAATTTTCAAGAAATTACATTCATTTCTTCAAATAGTTTTAGAGGAATACGAATACATAAACTCTTAGAGATTTTGATTTGATAGCTTCACTTTGCTAAAAAAAAGTAGACTAAAAAGGCATGTTTTTTAAATAATCATACTGTTAATAGGCAAAAATTGTACGGATATTTGTAAATTTGTAAGTTTGTAAGCTGAGTCGGAGAAATAACCAATCACATTGCAGCCTTGGAATACGTCAGTCGTGACGTCACGCCCATTTGTAAACATGGCGCTCTACTATTCGTCCCACTTCAGCATGACAGAGCGCGATTACACAATCATTATCAGTATTGAGATTTTCTTCCACACATAAATGAAGTTTACACTGAAATGCATGAAGTTTATGCGTCAAAATTTATCGGAGAGTTCGTAAAACCTCGGTTTTTACATAATTCCACAGTTTCGGCTGTTACTCCCATTGAACTCTGGGATAGCCGCTTGCTTACTACAGTAGGGGAACACGTGCTGTCTTTGTTGCCCAGGGAGGATGATTGGTATTGGCTGTTAGATATTCGTTATTGTTATTGTTGAAACTGGTAAATCAATCTTTTATTTTTTTTTTTTTAACAAAATTTGGCTTGGTCATTCACACTATATCGGTATGTGAGCTGGTACGGAAGTCATGGCTTTTAAAAAATGAGCTTATAACATCTTTTTCAATCTTGTGTTTTTCAAAAATTTAACGGTATTTCAAAAATGTGGAATTTGTTTTACTTCCGTGAATATTTCATGGGTCTTCCTGGTATAAGATAAATCTCTGGGAACAAATAATAGCGGCATGTGCTGGTTGACTGAAACTACTAATCGAATAATTAAGTCACCCGCTTATTACTAATTACAATGACCTTTAGGCATTAAATTAATGTTTAAACCAAATAAAGCTTATTTCTGTATTAATTAATTAAGAAAATAAAATTTTTCGATGAAATGTGCCAACTTTATTATTTCAATTGCTCGACACAATATAATTATATTTGTGTTTCAGTCGGAATGAAAGACCAAATTTTATTGTAGAACATAGAGGGAGGGTCGAAGATCCCTCCGTCTCCCAGAAACTTCTAAATTTCAATATGATTTTTCCCATTTACTTGTCAATATTTCCGGGAAGAGTTCCAGAAGTTTCTACTGCACATTTCTATCTAGATATGAAT
>JAFIDM010012231.1:101700213-101710321 GCA_023159025.1 Thereuonema tuberculata
CGCGCATAAGATCCTGGTTCATCTGTGGTGACCATCGGATGCGCTGGTTATTATTATTATTATTATTATTATTATTATTATTATTATTATTATTATTATTATAAAAAAGTTTCAAACCATGGGTTTCCCCAGCTAAGACAATATGGCGGGTCAGGACCAAAACACATATTGCCAAGTGTAATAAAAAAAAAAAAAGATTTGGAAGAATAGTTAGGGATGTGTGCTTGTGTCCATAAATTTCCTAACTATGCGTGTTGTGTTGAGTACCACAGCCTTCTGGAGTTGTGCATAAGTGTTTTTATGAAGTCCTAGTGTGTTGAGGCTGTGGTGCAATGTGTGAGGCACCAGACCAGTAGCGGACAGGATTTTGGGTACAACACATATTCGGTCCTGCCTGCACTGCTTCTGTAGCTCGTGTGCAAGGTCTGTGTATTTACTTATCTTGTCAGCATGAGTTTTCTGCATATTCTTGCTGACAGGCACTGTAATATCAATGAGATAGGTCTGTTTGTTGACCTTATCAACAAGTGTGATGTCAGGTGTGTTGTGATGTATAGTTTTGTCTGTGTGAATGAGACGGTCCCAGTACAGCTTATGTGAGGGTGACTCTAGTACGCTTTGTGGTGTGTACTTGTAGTTCGGGATCGTGTTCTTAATAAGTGAGTGTTTGTGTGCTAGCTGTTGATGAATTATTATTATTATTATTATTATTATTATTAATAATAATAATAATAATAATAACACACACACTTAGGGAACACTTCCACCACAGAGGACAACACTCCTCACTCCACTCAGCCATTGTCAAGCCTGACACACACCTCACACCCCTGCACCTCGCAAACCCTTCTCTAACACTCACCACCCCCGAAACCCACACATAGCAGCTGCGTGAATCATTGGCTCTTAAGGAACTTCATGGCAGACATCTCCACGAACTCAGCCAGCCTCATGTCGACCTGGAAGCGTCGAACAGATGGCTGACGAGTGGTGAGCTGTTTGGGCAGACTGAAGGGTTCATGATTGCGATGTAGGACCAAGTCATCCCCACACGCAAATACAAAAAACACATTCTACACGACGCAAACACACATGACGACAGATGCAGGAAATGCCACACTACGCATGAGACGATCGATCACATAATATCAGGTTGTCCCCTTCTCTCCCAAACAGACTACCTCCACCGACATAATCAGGTAACGTCGATCGTTCATCAACAGCTAGCACACAAACACTCACTTATTAAGAACACGGTCCCCTACTACAAGTACACACCACAAAGCGTACTAGAGTCACCCTCACATAAGCTATACTGGGACCACCCCATTCACAGACAAAACAAACATCACAACAGACCTGACATCACACTTGTTGATAAGGTCAACAAATAGACCTATCTCATTGATATTGCAGTGCCTGTCAGCAAGAATATGCAGAAAACTCACACAGACAAGATCAGTAAATACACCGATCTGGAGCACACGAGCTCCAGAAGCAGTGGAAGCAGGACCGAGTACGTGTTGTACCCATCGCCTGTCCACCACTGGTCTGGTGGCTCACATATTGCACCACAGCTTCAGCACACTAGGACTTCATAAAAACACTTACGCACAACTCCAGAAGACTGTCGTACTCAACACAACAAGCATAGTTAGGAAATTTATGGACACAACCACACATCCCTAACTATTCTTCCACAGTTTTATATATACACTTTTTTTTTATATACATACACTTGGGAATATGCGCTTTGGTCCTTGACCAGCCATGTTGTCTTTGCTGGGGAAACCCATGGTTTGAAACTTTTTTAATAATAATAACAATAATAACAATAATAATAATAATAATAATTGGGTTCGTCCAGATTGGGGATCGATGATTGAATAATAATTAATTCAATTAATTTTAAACAAAATAAAAATCATGTTAAATAAAAAATCCGACCGTCAGATGCATAATTTCAAGATAATATGGAAGATTTAAGCATTTTCTAAACTATCCAAATACCAGGTGATCGTAATTAAACTTGGCCTAGCAGATCACTCTGTAGCGGAACCAATTAGCGGATCGACACCAAAATTTGGTATTTAAATGATGGCTATCACTTTACCGGAATGTTCTTTAATTGTGAAGCTTTTTTTTCCGAAAACCATGAAATGCTGTTTTTGTTTTCTTGAATTTCACCGTCGTAAGAACCTACGCCATGGACCAATGTCTGCACAAGCTGTGAGGAACATGATACGTCGATTCTGGAACTGGATCATTTAGAAGTTGAACCTGTAGAGGGCGCAAGACTGTCACTGAAGCCTCGTTGAAGATATTACAACGGCTGTTGACAAACAGTCAATGACTCATGTTTACGGCGCCAGTAGTGCACGTCCAGTGAAACGGCAGATAGATGTACGTACAAGATACGTACGTGGAAGGTATTGCGACAGATAGTGTATTTTTTTTTAATATATATATAAGATCAGTCACAACCGCCAGCTGCTTGTTGCCGACACTCATCACTCATCCACTCATCTTTGCATTGACTGTTCTTGCCAGAATGGAAGTTAATGTGTCGTGGCCGTGGAACATCCTATGGAGCGACACGGCACGTTTTATCTTAATGAAACAGTTAACATCCAGAATTGACACAGGTGGGCAACTTCCACTGTTTTCCAGTGGACTCTCCTAAAGTGAACGTCTAGATTCACTTCCACATTTATCATCGAACCACTTATCTTCGAAGCAGTTGCTCTTAATGGCCCTGTGAGATACTCTACGACAGCCCTGAGGTATCATGGCATGTCCCAACTTCAACAGCGACAATGCCTTCCGTCAACACCTACCCCCACATATTGACCTCACCGTATCGCATTGCTTCCGCCAACATTCATTTCCATTGCCTGGCCATCACATTCTCCAGATCTGAATTCATGTGATTTATGATTGTGGGGCCATTTAAAGAATATGGTTTATCGTTTAAAAATGCTAGTAAAAAATTTACCAGACTTAAAGGACAGTATTTACGGTTCCTGTGCGAAGTATCAGAGGTGATCAGCCGTAGAACACATTATTCATCGCTGACAAGTTTTTACTACTTCACAAAGCGGAACACATGGAGCAATATTCCTTAAATCGCTAAACAGTCCGTGCATGTCACGTATGGAACGAATAAATGCTTTTTGATTGTGTTTTTGTTGATTATTGTTTATTTTGTTATTTTTTGTGTATTTTTGTGTATTTTTGCTATTAAACACTCCAAGGATTTTTGCTTACTCCTTTTCCGCATCCTTTAAAATAGTCTGAATACACATTTTAGTATCTATTCGGTTTTTGGTTACAGCTACAGAATGCTTTGAACAGGTCAAGTTAAATTATGATCACCTTGTGTAATTTCAATAACAATTTGTTATTAAAAACTATTCTGGAAGAAAATTATATATCTAGTAATTTATACACTCAATTATTCGACGTGCTGGGATGAGAGGAGTTTTCTAGGGGATATTCGAGAACAGGATTCTTACTACCAATGAAATTTGCTACTGCTACATCCCAAAAAAATTGGCAATAAAAAGTAAGAAGAAAGTTCGGAAAACGTCATCGGCAATGAAATAATATTATTTTTATTGTTAGATGTTGTTTTTCTTTTTTCCATTCAATAGGCCAAAATAAGTCCCCCCCTCCCCCACCACCATTTCTCCAAAATCTCTGACAGATTCCACTAAATCTAATAACAACAATCTAAGATCTCAAGACATTTTAAGGCAGTAAATTTAAATAGGTTTTCTTTTGAATACAAAGGAACATAAATGATTCTTAAGAACTTCAATTGTTTTCCAGCAATTCATCCAATTCATTTCGATCATGAGAAGAGAAAATTTGATCTCTGGAATTCTTCGTTCCTTCCTACAGATACGCATGATATCCGATTTGGAATCTAAGTGGCTTAAATTGCAAATATATTTTATTTCCGTTGTTGAAAAATTGTGGTCACGAGTTAGGCAACCACTGTCTAAAACTATTTTGAAAATAAGATCGAAATTTTTCTGAGTTCATTTTATTTAAGAAGAAATTCATATTTTTCGTACATAATTTATCTTATTTAAATTGAAGTTGTTCTAGCATTTTTTTTTATAAGAAATGCACGAGAAAAATTGTCGAAAAATTCTTAAGCAAACACAGCATATCATTTATATGAATTGGAAGTTTCCAGAAGTTGTCAGAAAATTGTCGGAAACTACTCCTGAAACTCTTGACTAAAATCAGATAAGTTGTCGTAAGTCATTTCCTCACTATAAGATAGATGTATTGGTGAATCACTTTGATCACGAACATATCAGTCTTTATTGGTTTTACCACTGTCTCATATCAAAAATAATTCAAACTTTTACCTCTACATTTTATTACAGATATTTTGAACGTATGAATTATTTTTCTACAGTAAAAATTAATGTAATTCTCCCAACAGAAATATTTTACTACAGGTTGATACAAATGTTTTGAACGATTTCCTGTAAAGCGCTATTGCAGTTATGATGCGACGAATGGTACAGTTGGATAAAGCATAATTATGTTCAAGTTTTTTTTTTGCAGATCGCTTAAATTGATCGTACCAATTACGAATGTAATTCTTGGTAGGCGGGTCATTCTGAAATTTGGTACAAAAACCACGCTGCACCACAGTCACGACCTGGTAGTGTGATATTCTAAAACACAGTAAGTGATTTTCCTCACCTGTGAACGCCCAGTTGTCAACAACACCATCTGGCGAGCGGCAGAGGCAATCGTTTGTTATGCGGCGCAACAGCCAATGACCCACTGCTTTCGCGTTAGTCAGGACTGCGTACTTCGGGTTTCCAGTTGCCTTGTGATTAATGTAGGTCATAGTTCACAGTTCTGAGATATATAAAAATATCTTGAACATGTGCTTTATCCAACTGTACCATTCGTCGTGTCATAACTGCAATAGCGCTTTTACAGAAAATTTTTGAAATCGTTCAAAACATTTGTAATCACACTGTTTAGTCAATGACAATGCTATCGTAAACTTATCGAAAATCTACTTGGTCTTTAATCCAGAATATTTATTGACCTACCATTAAAATCACTATCATATTTTCTAACTTTTAAGCTTAAAAAAAAAAAGTAATTATATATCTCTAATTTTACGAAAAGGAGAAGACTTTTATATTCGAGCTTTAATTCCAAATATTTTCTCCAATTCTTCTTAGAAGTTCTTTAAAATATTTTGTTTTGTTACATCAAAGATCAACATAAGATTCCATAAATAAATCTTCCTATTTAAGTTATTAGAAGATCTGTGGGTTAATAATGTTTTCGTCTACAAAAGAAGGCGTTATTTTCTGATGTGTCTTCTTCTTTTTTTCTGTCATTTTTCTATTTCTGAAACTAAATAAATTTGATAAAACTAACCACCTACTATTTTGTTACCATTTGATATCATTTTCTTTTTTTTGTGTGTGTATGTGTTAATTTTAATTTTTCTTAAAGCTAAAAAATTGCCATCCTTAAAAATATTCTGTAAGTCTAATTTTCCCTTTTTTTTTTCAATGAAAATTCCTCATTAGCAATTCATCAAAGACGTTTTTGTCCTATTTCTTTTAATTCCATAACTATCGTAATGTATATTTCAAAGCAAGCCTTCTCAAAGATTCTGTTAAAAATTTGCAAAACTGTATTCAAAATCAATGACAACAAATAAACATTGTTTATATGCATATAAATTGTTTATTTCATAAATCGAATAAATATAGATGACTGTGCCATTTAATCAATGGATTAATTAATTTTATTTTTCTTATATATTGTCATCTATTTTTTTAAAAACTGTTTTTTAATATTTCAGATAATTTTGTCATAAGAATACAAACGCAATTCACTGGGGTGATATTCTCGGCTTTATAATACTAACAGAAAAGAATAAAAAAATGACACAAAATAAAAATATCTGAGCTCTCATCGATGAGAGTCTGAGACGGCCGTTTCGTCCTTTTTATGGACTCGTCAGTCAGACCCATTAACCAGATAAAATGCTCAGTGTAAAAGTGTTAAGGGAAACGACACCTGCTCTCAGCTGTGGCCCTTCCTCCAAAAGAAAACACATTTGAAAAAGAAACCAAATCAGGCATAATTTCAAATTCTGGCCTATGGAATTTTTATTTACTGTGTCATTAATTCTTTTCGATTAATTTGTGGGCACCTTAAATCTTTTATTTATAACACTAAATTTAACTAAAACAATTTATGAAATGTATGGGATTTTTGTAGTAATTTCTGATTTTTATGTCGATTTCTTTTAATTAAAAATGCATGTAGCTAAATCATCAAACCGAATTACATTAATTTTTTTTTTTTTTTAATTTTTTTAACGTAACATGTTTAAGAACAAAATATAAATGTTTCAAAAAACAAAACAAAAAACAACTGTATCGACACACGAAAGAAAAAACATTTCTTCTCGAAAATCTGAAAAAAAAAAATTTCGATAAAGTTCCTGTAACTTATGGATGTTTTTCTCTGAGATAGAAACCATTCTTTTCAATAATACAGTTATTATAAGTTTAATTCTCTGGTACTAATGTGTTTTAATAAAAATCGTCAGTTGATTTAAAGTGTAAAACGAATTGGTTAAACATCATCCACGAAAGTTATTCTTTATTCAGTATTTATTCTGTAGTTCATAAAACTTCCTAACAGAGTAAAATGAAATGATTTCATTGCTAATAACATTAATAAAAAAGATAAATTTTAAAGCAAACTTAATTTTTGAACCAAGTCCTTTTCGTTTCGCCAAAATTTTGCAGGAACCAACCGTTTGTGTAATGCCGCAAGAAAAAAAAAAGTCCGATTATTGTATAAAGCTTACAATAATCTTTATCTTTTGATACAACATGAATGATTTGTTAACAATTTCTCGTTGTTTTTAATTGTATAACGAATCCAAAATTTGTTTTCTTCCATTCAGAGAACAGGAAATGTTAGAATAGTGGAAGTTATGAGATTTGAAACTTTATAAGTAACCGGTAGTTGAAGTTTGTTGATTCGAGTAGAATAACCAAACAGGCGGAAGAATGTACGACACTATTTAGATAATTTGTCAGAAAAGAGAAAACGAAACGAAATAAGGGGTGTTTTTGAAGTGTATCGGTTTGTTATTGAAGTCTATTTGGTCAAGTCATGTTGTTCTTCATTATCACAGTGCAGATATGATAATGAGTCTTAACAAAGTACATCTAAATTCATCATACATGGCCGGTTAGCTCAGTTGGTTAGAGCGTCGTGCTAATAACGCGAAGGTCGTGGGTTCGATCCCCTCACAGGCCAGGACTATTTTTTTTTTTATTATTTTTTTTTTCCATATTTGTAGTATGGTAACAATTTAACTGAATGTACTTCTCTAAAAAGTAATATTAAAGTAAATATTGAAATAAAAATTCGTGAAGTTTGGAGAATACATTCCGATTCCAATTTTTGTTTTTAGGAATTTTAAAAATTAAATGCAAATTGTATTAAGAACTTTTGTTTTAAATTTCATTCTGATCCGTTACAACATTAAATACATTACCACCGACATTCTGACGGAACTTCATTCTATTCATTTATTTCCCATAAAGTCTTGATTTTAATTTTTTCTTCTATTTTTTACTGAATGTAACATTCCGATGAGAATTTCGAGCTGTCAAAAATAGATAATCCTTGAAATGGGAGATGATAACCTTTGTTTGTGAAGGAAAGAAAATTCGTCGTAACAGGATTTAACAAATTTTTATTTGCTATTTTAAACTAAAACAAATTTTCATTTGCTATTTTAATCCAATTTCGCTTTTTTTTTTTATTTCAATTTTCTTGATAGAATAAGAAGTAGAAATTTCTTGATTTCTAAAATTTCTTTTTAAGGATATACTTCCGTTTGAAATAATTCTAAAACTTGTTAATTGTTAAAAAATGCGGAAAGTGTCTAATGTCGTCTGTTTCATCAGTGACATCCATTCCTCTCATTCGTATGATTGAAAACACTTCTACTATACGACTACTATTACAAATACCATGAAACTTGATATATAACCAATTTTAAAAACCATCAATCCCGAATTTTCCAGATTCGATGAAAATAAAGGATCATAAATTTAGTCCCGCCTTAAATAATAAATTAACAACAAAAAGAGAATACTGTTGTTTTCCCAAACATACCTTAGTAGAGCTCTAATGCTTCAATTTCAGTTTTATATATTTCAGTAAATACATTAAATACTGAATATTTATGATTAAATTATATTCTCCTCGACTACCTACATATTTTCCAAACCATCGTTACACCTTTGATTTTACAATATTTTTCTTTCATCCTTTCATAAGAGAATCAAGATACTTCAATATTTTTATTTATTTATTTATTTATTTATTTATTTATTTATTTATTTATTTCATATCATTTCTGAATAATTCTTAGTCCACAAAATAAAAGGCTTATTTGAAGAAAGAGAAAGTTTTCATAGAATGAGAATGAAACTACTGTTTTTATTATTCATAAAAAATGTAAGAATATACTTTCTTCTTTAATACAAACTTACTAATAACAATTATTATTATTTAAGTATAAGATAAAATCAAATATTTTTTCAAACAATAAGTAAGAATCAAGTTTCGTTGTTTTCTTTTTCCTTTTTGTAACTTTTTTTTTGTCGTTTAATTTGGAACTCATTTGGAAGCGAACGCCATCTGTTGGCGTCAACAGAAAGCTCTTTCCAATTGATCAATTTCCGTTTCAATCGATGTAGGTCAACGCTCTGAAAATAGATTCACTATTTTTTTTTTTAATTAAATGAAAAACCGTTTCCTTGTAATTTTCTGTTTACATAAAAAAAGAATACGTTAATTCAAACAATTGGTTTTGATTTTAATGTAAAAAATCATAAAAATGAAATTATATGTATTTATATAATATATAATTGTATGTATATAATTTACGAAAACAAAAAAGAAAAAAAAACTAAATTAGAATAGGAGTATATGCCCGATGAGTCATATATTTTTTATTGAAGCATTTTTCTACAATATCTATTTTTAGATAAGCTACGTTCGTCTAAATTGTTGCCATACCATTAAATAAAAAGAAGAAAAAAAAACAAAAAACCTATGGCCAGTGAGGGGATCGAACCCACGACCTTCGCGTTATTAGCACGACGCTCTAACCAACTGAGCTAACCGGCCATGCGGCATTAAATGCAGATTTACATTGAGAAGACTCGTTATCATATCTGCAGTGGAGTGATAAATATAATAAAAGATAATTAAAAAAAGACATTTCTGATCTTGTTTTGAGAATTTAAGGCATAAGTATTTTTTTTTTCTTTCTTCCCAGCTAGATACGTTTGAATGAAACGGAAAGAGTCGATTTCAAAATTAGATATGCGAAGTTACTTCTGATAATTGGACAGCAAATGACAGATTAACAATTCAGAGACCTTTGCTTCAGTAACTTAAATAAATCAATAAATAAATAAATAAATAAATAAATAATCTCTAAACTGAAAATAAATATTAAACAAAACATTTTAAAATTAATTGAATATTAATAAACACTTTTAAAAACATTAATAGGAATCAAAAATAAATAAATAAATAAATAAATAAATAAATAAATAAATAAATAAATAAAATAAAATAAAAAAATTAAGCAAGTCCGAAAAATCAAAATAGATATTTTCTTATTTGGAAAATGCTTAGATTTTGAAAGATTATTATAAAATAATGTTAAATTAATATTATTTCTTTGATCATAAAAAAAAATAAACAATTAAAAAAACCTATGTATTGGGAAATTACAAGAAAGCACTTGATAGCTGACGAAATGTAGTAATAAAAAAAATACTTTCCTTAATTGATTTGTTTTTTTCCTTCATTTGTTAGCTTAGTAAGTCAAAAAAAACAAAAACAAAAAAAAAAAGAAAAATTTAGGAAAGAAAGTATCTTTGAGGAAATAATTTTAATAAAGATTTTTGGAAAATTCTTAAAAACGGTAATAATAGGCATAAACATAATTAAAAAAAGTGAAAAAAATTTATGGCCAGTGAGGGGATCGAACCCACGACCTTCG
>JAFIDM010012231.1:101716240-101727829 GCA_023159025.1 Thereuonema tuberculata
GCCGTTCCCACACTAACATATTCGTTCGGCATAATTCCATGGACAAAAACCGAACTCGAAGCACTACACAAGGATTATTTACTGTACATTTGTTGGAATTCCCATTATTTGATGAGTGTAATGGGTAATGAGTACAATGATGAGAACATTGTAATTCGATTAATTAATTGTTATTCGATGATCGAGACAAAAATATTTTGTACAAAGAAAAAAGTCAATCAATGGGTACGAATTGGTAATGGAGGCTTATACCTTGTCTTCTTTCCATTTAATCTTCCTTTTTAAGTGTGGTTGAAGGTAGGTTCTCCACATCAAATTCCGGGCCCAGGTATCAAATGCAATACCGGGCCTTTCCCCCCCTCCCCGCATGTTACGAGCAAAATAAAAAAAAAAAAAGGGAATCTCCAAATCGACAAGCCCGGGCCCCTTTGACGGCCGGGCCCCGATGCTGAGGGACCAACTGACCCCCCCTCCCCTTGTGGTTGAAGGTATAGGATGGTTGTCCCGAGGTACACGAGCATATTGTATCTTGGTCTACTATGCAGCTTAAAGCTTTTTTTTTTTTTTAAAAAATTTTGAGCTGAATTAATGGGTTATTTCCAAAGTAAATATGTAAAAAAAAGGTATTTCAACGAATTAATTGAGTTTAAAAAAACCGCAAAAGTGCTATTAAGATTTTATTACGATAATTCAAAAAAGAGACCCAAGGTACAACACTCTCCCCTACATTTAGGAGTCTTATAAGGAAAAATAAAATAACCAAGGAGACATTGTTGATTTAGAGATTAACCTATTAATATCTACTTATCCTTTGATTTTGAAGGCTCTACCTTACTTTCGCATTGTAAATTTTCACCTTTTAAAGTTCTAGAAAACATATGGAAAAGATTAATTGAGGCATTAGTAATGATGTTATTTATCTTTGGTTTCATAAGTGGACGATTTATTTGTAGGCTAATTGCTGTCGTTGATCCATCAAGCTGAAATAGCCATTGCAAATCTTCCCATCCTTGCCTTTGTTTCTTGAGTTTAAAATAGATCTTACATTCTTCCTTTCATGTCTTTTTTTTTCTCTTCTCCTTTCTCTTCTGCATTCGTTTCTTTAAGAGAGCTGTTATATAAGTGTTACATCGATTATGAACAAAAGTACTCACCTAAATTGTCAATGTCAAAAACTAAACTTCAATGTCAAAGTCTTTATTTGAAAGGAAAAATGATTAAAACGAATAAAATCAAACAAAGAGCAGAAATATTGTATCTGAATGGAAAGATACAATATGTGGGTTAAATTTCCTTCGCTTTTCTATGGATTCAAATTGACAATAATTGAACAGATAGAAATTGCTCATCATTAAAATAAAAATATAATCCAAGCGAATTTGTAATTTCTTCATTAATGTCGAGATATGTCTCTAACGACTCTTCAGGTGGTCGCTGGAAAAAAAAATGAATATTGAAATTTAAATTTTAATCTAAAATTGGCTAAAATTAATGAGTTATTTTCTTTTTTCTCTGGCTTTTCTCTCATTGCATCACACACAAACACAAAGGGAGTGATAAGAAACAATAATTTGAATGTAGTCCCCATGGCCTAAAGGAATAAAATGTCTGACTTCTGATGAAAAGAATGCAGGTTCGATTCCCGTCGCGAATGTTTCATTGTAATAATTTTTTCACAGGAAATTAAAAATTGCGCCGGACAGACAGACAGAGACATAAAAGATTTTAGTAATATAGATTAGCAGTTATTTACAATAGAATAGTTTTGCTTCCGTCCAAGTGAGCTATTAATGGGATCCTGTTCTATAAAAAAAGATGAAATTTGTTTTTCTGGGGGTTTCATTGTTGATTCTTATGGAAACATACCGCCTAAATTCAAATTTGTAATTAGTTTTTCTGTGTCAGGCATAGTTTTCACGTTAAAGGTAATTTCATTTTTTCTTCTATTTTCATTTCTAAGCTGTGTATTTATGTAGACAAAACAAGTAAGCATTACTATTCTAGCCACTTTCATAATTATTTACAAACCATTTATATAGTAAAAAAAGAAAAACAAATACTGACCTATACATTATCATCTAGTGTGTGAAATTAAATATTTGAAATAAAAAAAAAAATTATACAAAATCATATTTTCTCTAAGAATATTGACGATCATTTTTTTCTCCTGTGAACAATTTTGCACTCTCGAATAGTGTTCCAGCAGTAGTCGGCTAGCATTGCAGGCATCCATTTCCCTTCATAACGTTTTTCCAAGAACATTATGTCTTGATGGAACCTTTCACCATGTTCGTCGGAAACATCACTACAGCTGTCAGGAAAATAGTGTAGAAGTGAATCTAGAAAATGAACTTTAAAGACATGTTGCACCCTAAATCCCTATATGCATTCATCATTTCTTGCACCAATTCTTCGTAGTTGTTAGCTCTTTTTCTTCCCAAAAAGTTTTGGATTACATTCTTGAAACAGACCCATGCTTTTTTTTTCTTTTGGTTCAAGGCATTCTTCAAAATCTGAGTCTTTTTGAAGTTTTCTAATTTGGGGGCCCACATACACGCCTTCCTTTATTTTTGCTGAAGAAAGATGAGGAAACTTTTTTGAAAGATACATTTTCCAGATTGATTCATGGCCTTTACAAGCTGTTTAATAAGGCCTAGCTTGATGTGAAGAGGTGGCAGTTTTAGATTTTTATACACTACAGATAGATATGTAATATAGTTAAAATATTTAGTTAAAATATAAATGTAATATAGTTAAAATATCAATGTAATATAGTTAAAATACACTTAAATTGGACATATATCCTCGTATAACTAAAAAACTATACCTGATAGCGAATTTCTGATTTCAGATTTGAATTTCTCACATGAAAACTCTTTGGACACACACATTTCCATATCAGAAAAATGAACCTTGCAGAACAGTGATATAATGGAAGAAAGGGCGGTTATATGTAAAAACTGTACCTATCTAATCGCAGGCTGACGTCCAGTGGATTTATAATGTCCCTCCATAGCATAGTATTAGAGAAGTAAGGAACTGGGAAAGATTCTGGTAAAAATGAAGCAACGGATTTTTTGGCAATTTGACATACTTCCATAGGATTCAGACAGAGGGAACACAGCCCAAATGGATTACCTTCACAGTGTTGTAATATTAATTTGCTCTTCATGGCATACATTATTGAATATTTATCAACTTATAAACCCCGCCTCTCATTTCACTTTGAGGCTATTGATTTATTTAGGAATAACTCAAACCCCTTAGTCTGTAATCCGAAATACTTTCTGTAAAGACAATTGACTCTTTATCTCCTTACGCTTTTCGATGCAAATACCTTATTGCGAGAACACACTTATTAAGTGTCATCTAAAAGTAAATCATTTGCCTATTCTATATTGATTTAAAATTCTCTTATATAAGTTTAGAAGAAATATACTCTATCATACAACAAAGGCTCCAAAATTGCAATGGTTGTCGACAAGCAGATTCGCTTCTCGTGACCTACGGTAATCTCTACATGACATCTATATTTTGAAACTCTCTCTCAACATTAAATGAATAGTATTGTATTTCTTCTTCACAAAATATAGACTCTATTTACAAATGCCATGATTGGCTGATTAGTGATTCATCATCTACCAATCGAATAAAGCTGAATAAGCTAAATGTCAAATCAAATAACTTTAAAAGTAAGTAGTCAGGGCCTGCCTTAAGCCGACGGACAATAGTTCCCAATTGGACCCCACGCTGGGACAGGAGAAAGTTAAAACCACAAAACTGGCTATTAGAGATGGATACATGCTTTTTGAGGAATTGGAGGCACTAAAGCCAATTCTGCCAGCAGAGATTCAAAAACCCGCTTGAATTTCTTGCTTGCATTTCTAATTTATTTATTGCTCCTAATAAATTTAATTAATTTTCTTGACAATCCCAGTGTTCGTGGCAAAGGAGAAAGGAGTTTTTCCAAGCTGAACTGATCAAAACTTACATGAGATCATCAATTCAGAAAGAATGTTTGAACATGTTTGAATCCATTGAATCTGAAATTACCAGGAGTTTAAACTTAGACAAAATTCTAAAAGACTTTGCAGAGAAAAAAGCTAGAAAGATAACTTTCTCATAATAAAAGGTAACAAGAATATGACTCATTTGTAATTTATGAATAGTAATAGAAAACCAAAAAAGATAATTTGTTTCCAACAGTGTCCTTATTATGAATTTTTTTCTGAAAAAAAATTAATATTTTTAATAAATCATTTCCCAGTCTCTAAAATAGTCTCTGCAATTTCAGAGGGGATCTACACATTTTATTTGTTACTTATAGGCTTATATGTATGTAATTTTGTATTATAATGAAGTTTAGATCAGTTTGGTCCATTTAATTCGCAAGCACTTTTTAAGGGCACATTTTAATTACTTTCCATTCTACCATAGAATGTTATATACCATAGAATATTATATATATAATAGACTTTATTTATATTTTTGTGATTCTACAGACCATGGTTGGGAACCTGGGGCTTACCAAAATTATTTCTAATTGGGCCCCACACCTCCTAACGCTATATTTTTTTGTAGTTTTGCATGTAAGAAGTTAATGACTAACAATTAATTTTTTTTTTAAGTTGTCTTAAACTAAAATTTGTTTTAATCGTCTGAACTTCAGACAAAACACAGTATTTTGTGATAAAAGCACTTCATTACAATATTGTAGTCAGTCCCACAGTTAGATTTATCGCTTAGATCCGGAGATCTATAGATAGGAGATTTGGTTAAGGTTCAGCGTTAGTGATTTTTTTTTTATGCACAGATTCAAAAAGAATGGGAAATGAGTAACTTTTAATATTATGGAACTATTATGAAACACTAGGCTTTTATAATTCATATAAGTACATTGAACCAGACAGCAGTAATTGTTCACCTAAATATGTGCCAACTTATACTAGCATTATAGTTCGTAAAGTACATACATACATATACATACATACATACATACATACATACACACATATATACAGACAGACAGACAAACAGACAGCATAGTTAATCTTTGTATCTAGTATCAGGAAAATTATCATATCATTATCAGAATCCGACTATTTGTTTTAAGTACTTTTTTTATTTTTATTTTTTTTTAAATATCCAAAAGTCAAATGGCATTTATGAGAGATATTTATGTAATTGCGAAATTTTTCTATAAATTATAGTAGAGTCCCGATTATCCGAGTTAATGTGCACCAAGACTAACTCGGATAACCGAAAAACTCGGTTAAACCGAAAATTGTTAATAAAATAAATCGTCTAGGTCTAAATGTATATTTTAACAAATACAAAAGTTATACAGATACACCACATACAATTCATATTGAAAAAGTTCTTTTACTTAAAAAAGTCCTTAATTGTTTTTTGTTTTACTTTACTTTGGCGTTTTTCTGCAGCAATGTTTCGGCATTTTTTTAAGGATAACCCAGGATTGTAGGTGTCGAAACCATTCCCCGATTCCAGGTAGGGGTCATACGACTAGACGAACGAAGATTAATTTGCGAAAAAAAAAATCCTAGAAATATTTGATAGCTCGGTTAAAGCGGAAACTCGGATAATCGGGATGTTACTGTATAACAAACCATTCAGTTTACTTATAGGCTTTGAAATTTAATATCTTTATTCATTATGACAGTATAACTTACGAAACATTTTAACAAGTAATAATTAATCGCAATAGAACGAAATCACGATTTATTTTCATCCAACGTTCTTAGTAGTAATTTTTAGTTTAGACGTTTGCGAGTGGAATACTAACTTTCTATTTTGGTTCCTTGTACTACTTTCATTTGCTAGGGTCATGCTCGCTCAATTTAAAACTTACAGTTCACAGAACAGTCGAAAATAAAGTATTTTAATTTACTTAATCGAGATTTTTAAATCTTGAAACAAGATTTTTTGTAGTAATTTAAAGTTTCAATTAATCTTTTGAAATCTTTCTTTAAAATTTAGTATTTTTCGAATGGCTGAATATTGAATTACAAACCATAAATTGAGGCATAACCGTACGAGCTGGTACATGTATCAAGTTAATTTCGATAATAACAACATAAACGTGATTTTAACATAATTGCTAAAGTTTTGTTTGCCTTACAAAATCTCTCTTGAAATATTTGAGTACCGTTATACGTACTTCCTTATCAAACAGTATGAAATTAACATTAAATTAATCAAAAATAGAGTCAGAATTCTTAATTTGATATTGAATTATACAATTTTTTTAGAAAAAGTCCTATATTTGAAATTAAATTGATTTATGAAATCTAAAAACATTTATTATAACTTCAACAAAACAGCTGTAATAATTAAAATAATAATAAAAATATTTAAAGTAAGCTAATCTGTCGCTCTTTTCTATTCTATTTTGATATCGTTGATTATGGTGTCATTAATGCTTTCAAGTGTTTTGACGATAATTTGTGATAATTGGACTATGAAAACTGGAAGTTATGGTAATTGCAGCAGAACTCATCATTACATAAAACATTCTTTGTTTGTTGATTACAAATGTGAAGGTACAGTCGGACCTCTATTTTGCGAACCTCTATTTTGCGGATTTCTCTATTTTGCGAACTTTTCTTTGGAACAAGAACATTTTGCTAATTTCTTCGTAACATAACCTCCAAACAGCGAAGTGCACTTTCTATTTAACGAACTTTTTGGAGGATACAGAAGGAATTAACGATGATGTGCTGATTGATGATTATCTTTCATTTGATTTTGAAGTTGAGGCCTCGGAAACACTAACTGAATCGGATATTTTGGACAGTGTGAAAAATAAAAACAATACAACTATGAATTGCGATGAAGATGAAGATGATGAAAATGGAAATGATCATGATGCAGAAATAAATAAAAAAAAAAACCTTCATATGATGAAATGCTAAAATCATTTGATACAATCCGACACGGATTACAATCGGAAGAAAATACTGAAGGGGTTTTTCGTGCGTTGCAAAGATGCGAGACGTAGCCTACTATGAGCGAAAACACTTTTTCAAAAAAAAAACAAAAAAAAAAAACCACTCAGACACAATTAACACTTTATTAGTGAAATTTAAGTAGGCATGCGGTAATGTATGCATTATGTCATTAAAATTATAACTTTTGTCAATAATATTTATTGTTTATGTATTTTAAATCTGTTTTATGTAGTTTAAAGTAATTTTAAAAGGTGAATCTCTATTTAGCGAATTTTCCATGTAACGAACTTTTTTTCGGGATTTAGCGACTTCGTTAAATAGAGGTCCGACTGTATTTTCATAAATCATATTTGATAGTTATTTTTTTTTTATTATAGAGTTATTATAGAATCTAAAGTTTATCGAAACAAATAGCCGTAAATCAGTACTATACTGTATATTTCAAAAGTAAAACAATTTCTATTCACCATTTTAAAAACCTCACTAGCTTTATTTGTTTCATTCATACAGGAATATTTTATTAATTTTTACTTAGCAAAAAAGTGATTCATACTCACAACGACATACAACTATTATTATATAATTAACTGAGTTAATTGTAGCATCAATGTAAGAGTCTGAAAATATGAGATACTGAAATAAACTCAAAAATAAGGCCTCAAAAAAATTATCAACCTAAAAATACGTTGCACGCGTTCAAGGTGACTCTTATTCCGCAGAGGTTGTAAACAAAAGTAGTGTTTGAGATTTATGAAGGAGAAGACTGTGTGTGCATTGGTAGCATTCCAGCACACTAACCCTGATTACACGAAAGGAAACAACACAGGTGGAAGCACACTTCACTGAGAACACGGGGCAGAGAAAAAATAAGGCAGGAAGCGAAAACATTGGGGTGTAGTTAAATTTTATTGAGGCGTTTCATATACTTCCTTACTGAAAGTTTGTGCAAAGATTGAATTCGTAATCATAATTAAAAGTTGATAATAAATTCAAAGGGAAGTCCAATGCTGAAAGAAAGTTTAAACAATATAAAGGAAATATATTCTTATGGATATGACTTGTTAATAAAGAAAGAGAGCAGTGGCGGCTCGAGGCTGTGAAGTTAGGTGAAGAGCTAGTAGGAAAATAATTATATTATAATACATAATATAAATTATTATGATAACTTCCTTCTTATCTAATTATATTATATCATAATATATATATTATAAATTATTTATATTATATGTAATATATATTATAATATATAATATAAAATATTATAATAACTTTCTTCTTATCTTCGTCTTTCCAACGTGAAAATGATGTTTCTAATAAAACACACACTACATCTTAAACAGGATTCATATTTAAAACAGCACAGCACTGCGAAACAGGAGCGATCCGAAAGAATTTCACATTGGAAGAAGAGAGCGTATTTCTCAGTTATAACTTCACTTATGCTATACAGCGGGTGACGTCATGGTTGTCATAGCAACCATCGCTTCGTTTATACAACTAAACTCCGCCCCTGAGGTAGAGAAAGCTGAGGTTGAGAAAACTTCACTTGGCTCGGTGCCAGAACACTTGGCTCGGTGTCTCGCCGTTGCTGCGGGACTTACAAAATACAAAAATACGTTTCTATTAAAACCAACATACGTGATGAGGAAAATAAATTTTTCCTTATAATAATTGTTATATTATAAATAAATAATATTGTATTATAAATACCGTATTTACGCGCATAATTTCCCCCATCGCGTATTTTCCCCACCCCAGTTTTTGTGGATTACAAAATTCAATTTTTATTTTTATCGCATAATTTCCCCACCTCTACTTCAACTGACTGGCGGTCAACTCACGACGACGCGACAATGTACCGTTACTTCCGCATTTCTCTATCCCACACTACTTTAGGGAAAGATTCCACCCCCACCACGGTCAGTACAAGAGCAGACTACTTCTGAATCAGTACAACAATTTCGAGTGTTTTGTGAAAACATGAAGTTCGCGAATAAAGTTAAGATTAGTGACACAGATTAACAACATGGGTAAAAATAGGAGTAAAAAAATAAATTTCCGCAGAGTTTAAGTTGCGTGTAGTTTTCTCTGCTGAAAAGAATGATGTGAGAGCAGCAGGCCGTGCATGCCTTTTGCTTAACTGTACTTTGAAGAAAAAAACAAATGTTGAGATGGGATTTCTTATATTTTAAATGTTGCCTGTTAATAAAATTGTTGTTAATTACATTTCTTGCTTTAAAAATCAATATTTAACATGGTTTTCCTTACACTTTCACCATATTTTTTTTCCTCAAATTGAAAAACATCGCGTAATTTCCCCACCCACCCTTTTTTTGTCAAAATATTGATGAAAAAAAAGGGGAAATTATGCGAGTAAATACGGTAATTGGTGAAGTGCCACTTCACCTACTTCCCCTGATAGCCGCCACTGAAAGAGAGTTAATTTTCACTTAACATGAAACTTCAGCATTGCTGGGCCTTTGGGAATGATCTACGGCTCCCGACAGCTTTCCACAACATTGACGATCTTTTGACTGGTTGATGGGTGATCTTTTATATATACATATATATGTGTGTGTGTTTGTGTGTGTGGGTGGGTTGGGGCAGGATGAATGTTTCGCTTAATGGGATTTTTAGAATTCGTTTAGATTTTGAAAAAAAAAAAAAAAAAAAAGGCTTTTAATAGAATAACCATGGCAATGGATGCGCGAGAGGTTAAGCTCCTAGCGATTCTTGACCATTGGGACTAACTGAGGTCGGATTGTCAGTCCGACGATCGCCCACCTTTAACCCTCGAGTAATAAACCTGGTATCCAATTGACAGAGGACTGAGTCCGTCTTTTCATAGGGAAGCTCTACAAAGATATCAAGAACTGATAAAGGATTTTTGTTTTTTAAATAGTTTGATTTTATTCTGAAATAGATATGAATAAGTCAAATACATAGCAATACTTAAAAGAATATTGTGTAATTATTTCTTATATGGTTATAACACTCACTTTAATTTAGTTGGTTTTTACATAAGATCTGTTACAAGAAAACCTTTTAGTCATCACAAATATTTCATTGCTATTGAAAGCATCATCTTAGCAGAATATTTAGCAACGTAACACAATCACTTAGTTTAGTTCTAGTGCATTACAGACAGTGAACTTCGAAAGTTTTTCCATGTTCGGCTTCTTACAGCAAAAAAAAAAAAAAAAAAATTCTTTAGAATTACTTTGATTATAAAAATTTCTTTTTTTATAATAATTACAATAGTATTGCTGTAATTTTTTTACCAGTTATTCTCTTATCTCTAGGTAATATATCTCGAACAGGTTCTCTTCCCCCATCGAGTGCCAATATGAAATCCACCTTCGTTTCCTCCCATTTGCCGTCGACTCCTCTTGTTCATCGGCCAGGGAGTTTCTCCACCCGGAATTTATTCCCACCGGCCATTCACCGCCCAGCTACTTACGGTAGTGCCAGACTTTCTGCCGGAGAAAGGAGAACACTTCCTCATCTGATGCATCGAAGACCAACTCCTGTAACGGTAAGACGCCTACGATTCTATTTACATTAATCAAGGTCAAACAGTGTTTTGTTTCAGTACAGGTGACGATGGATTCAGAAATGAATTTTGTTCTGGAAAGAAAAAGTAATCTGTAGTGAAATGAACCATCTTCATTAAAACTTGCAACTTTTAAACGGCGAATCTTAACTTAAAATGACTACTGAGAGTTCCACGAAAATAAAATAATTTACTAAGCAATCCTGCTAATGATAATCTTTCTATTTGATATTAGTATCTATTAGCATCTATAAGATCTCATAATAACAATTTTTAGAAGAAATTCTTGTTTTTAAAAAATGAATCTAATAATAAGAAACCGCCACCAAAAAAAAGTCATGAAATCCTAAGTTTTGATAGTAAAAATTGTCCATTTTTGTATTCATTGGGAATGTAAAAAGATTTTTTTATTTTTAGGTCATAATCAATGATTAAAAAAATAATTTTCATTTTAAGAAACAGGTATAAGCAAATGTACAAAGAGAATTTTGGAAAAGAAAGAAAAAGGCAGAGAAACGTACAAATATTTCCTATAGTTTGAACATGAATAACAAGTTGCGGTTATTTCATATATCTGCATTAAATGTAAATGATATTTTAGACATTAGCAGAATTCTATATTTTAGAGTTTAAAAATCGTAGAAAGGATATATATCAAAACCCAAATGCTAAAATATTTAGGATCCTGATTGCCAAGTCAAATTTATTCTAAAACACCAATGTTCTTTTTCATTGCTAATTTCATTCAGGGATATATATAAATAGCCAAATACGTTTTTACGAATTGAAAGTCAAGAGACTATATTCGTGGTCTTTGAGACAAATTATAATAAAAGTGAGAAATTTGATATTTGGATTCTCCTTTTTTTCATTTCGAAATAAAAAATGAGAACATTCTACAGAGAAGACAATCTATGAAAAATATAAGTCTTTTCGTAATTTCGCCAAATATTTTTTACATGATCTTACAACAAAAAAATATATTAGTAACATTTAACATACATATTGATAGATTTTGTAGTTTCTTAAGTTTGAATTTAATATTCGTCAAATGTCTACATAAAATTG
>JAFIDM010012231.1:101727929-101773780 GCA_023159025.1 Thereuonema tuberculata
TTTCTTAAGTTTGAATTTAATATTCGTCAAATGTCTACATAAAATTGTTTGAATTTAAATCTAAGTAATTTAGTCATAAACTGGCAATAAGTTTTGATTTGATTTTAAAACAAAAATAAACCAGATGCGTGGTTTTCTTCTGTAGTTTTGCATAAAACTTGCTCTGTATTACGACTTTAAGAGATTTGACAGCAAATTTGTGCTATGATAGAATTAGCTGCAGTTAAAAGATCACTGTGTTACTGTTTTACGTACAATCAATAAAGGGACTATTTCATTGAAAATATTTCGATATGCTTCCTAGCCCGCTTCATAAATCTTGGTCAGATGCTAATTGCGTGCGTCGGTATCTTGGATCAGATCCCCGGAAGAACAGGCAAGGCATCACGGAACTGGGATTCAGCAAATGAACCTCTTTCTTTCTTCTGCAGTGGAAAGGGAATAGGGTTTGCTTTCCGGAATCAGAAGAGGACA
Organism: Thereuonema tuberculata; assembly: GCA_023159025.1. Taxonomy (NCBI): domain Eukaryota; kingdom Metazoa; phylum Arthropoda; class Chilopoda; order Scutigeromorpha; family Scutigeridae; genus Thereuonema; species Thereuonema tuberculata. Next base: position 101,728,404 of record JAFIDM010012231.1, read on the forward strand.
ATGAACTTATACAAACAGGGAAGATGAAAGAAAATCAATTAAACGATTTGGTTGTTTAAAAGTCAAAAAGGGGGCGGACAGATTAAAGAACATCTCAGATAATTACGTTTCCCATTCGTTTATTTATTACAGTGACTAGTATTACTTGCTTCAGTAAAAAAAACCTTCCACGACCTTACAGAAAAAACTTATTTTTTTATTCAGTTTTTGTAATATAGCTTTTGTAGATTATATCGAATTACTGGGGAATACTTCTATTTACTTTATATTCATTCTTTATATATATTGATTGTGAAATTGTGTTCAAATTTTTTTTTATTCTTGCGTTACAAAAGGAAAAGAAACAAACCTAAGTACTACTAGTCTTTTACATGCACCGTCTATCCTTAAAAAATCACTCATAAAGCCCGTGCATCTGCTTTAATACGCAACTGTTTAATACGACATAATAAAAATTTAATACACTGATAGAACCGGTTTCCGTTCCAAGAGGAACCATATTCTCGCTATCATAGTTCTATCAGTGTATTAAATTTTTATTATGTCATATTAAACAGTTTAAGCAGATGCACGGGCTTTATGAGTGATTTTTTAAAAACAAACCTAAGTATATGGTTAAATAAAGAAAAAAAGGTAATTTATGGGATTTCTGTGTGATTAGTTTGCCATTCCTATCATTGGCTACGGAGTCTCATCAAATAATACTTTGTTATTTTTTTAGAGGCTTTAGTGAATCTCAATATCAATGTTTCATTCCCTTAGAGCCTAAAGGTTTGATGTTGGCTTAATAAACATCTTCCGATTTTAATTACCTAAAATATATCTAGAATATAACATTCACTAGCAGATGTAATTAATTTAAAATGAAAATATGGAGGAACGGGTGAAAGTGTGCCACAGTTGTATGTTGAAATGGAGAGATATTATTTTACATATTAATTAAGTTAAACATAAGTTAAGAATTAAATATTAACAAGAGAGATATTGTTTGAGTTCTATTCTCATACATTCTTGATTAGTTCTTATTTCTTTCCTGCAAGGCTTTATTTCTCTTTTGTACACTCTATTAGAACAACAGTTCATTTAGCTGAGATCTCTGTCAGATAAAGACTCGCTTCAGTTTCTTCTTAACACTAAGCAATTATTCAACTAAACAAAGCAGACAATGTCGTCAATATTAATAGATAGATAATCATCAAATTCAGAGAATGAGTTCGAAAAGAAGAACGCATTTGTGTTTCTTTTTTTTTTCTTAGAGAAATGTTTGTGTCAGATTAGAATTGCTTTGTTAGAGAAGTATATCTTTAGTCTCTTTTGAATATCTTTGGAGATATCAAAAAAATCTGTTTAAAGCTGAAAGTGGAAATTTGAAACATATTTCAGCTTATGAACCATTAAATATAAATAAAAAATAAATAAAATACCTAGGTTCAATTTTTTAAGTTAATTTTGGCTTTCCTGGATCCAATAGTAGCTACAAAGAAGTTTAGGAAATATATCAGTAAAGTTCCAAACATTCAAGATGAGACCGTAGTAGAAAATGCTATCATATACATGAAACAATACAACCTGTCACATCCAATATCAGTCCCACAGACAGATTACAAACTTAGACGCGATCAAATCGGTAAGAATAGGAAAAAGCATCATCACGTTAACAAGAGACCCGACTCCCTACTACAGATACACACAAGATATTATTCTAGAAAACAACACCACAAACTGTATTGGGACAGAACACTCCTCACTGATAAAACGATTCACCATAACAGATTAGATATTACTAACTTGTAAATAAAACTGATAGAATAGCCCTATTAATAGACATTGCATTTCGTAATAGCAATAACCGTATGGAAACTTTCTGACAAAAACAAACGAAGTAAAGAGATCTAGAATTGGAACTCAAAAAACAATGGGATATCAGGAAAATTAATACAGTTCCAATTGTCCTATCAGTAACAGGTATATATCTAAGTCTCTACACACAAGCCTCAAAGCACTCGATATAGCTCTAAATACTTACATTGAGCTACAAAAGCAGCATTCCGTAATACCTGTAACATTGCTAAGAAATTTATTCATGCCACTGGTGAAAGTGATATAGAATTAAATAATCTGTTTCAATTTCAAGTCCAGTCACCAATCCTTCCTTTCAATAACCAATTACAAGACTCTTGATTAAAGTCACTCGTCTACCTCACTATTTGTCAATGTACAGTTAATTGACTCAACTCAGTTATTACTTGGTACACTCTCATACATCTGAATATTTCAAGTTTAAACTGAGACAAACGATGATGATGATGATGATAAGAAGAAGAAGAAACTCCTAAAAGAACTTACAGCTATTTTCAAATTTTTTCCCTCTTTCGTTTTTTATTTATTTTTTTAAAATGAAAATAAAGGAAAAAATCTCTTCGTTTTATAAATTTTTAACATCTGCCAACTATAAACTCCACAATAAAATTTTTCCTGAAAATTATTTAATCCACAACTACTTAAATTAAAGTGCAACTTAAATCCACTTTAATCATATCAATGATTTATGCGTGGATTATTAAAAGGATTAAAATTTATTATTAGTTATCGATAGACATTCATTATTCACTTCTAACTCTTTTCTAAGCTAATTTTTATTAAAACTTCGCGCGCAAATAAATTACTCGACAGGTATACAGAAAAAAAAATTCAAACCCAAAACTTAGATCTGAAATCTACAGGCCAAGTTTCAATATGATTCAAAGACATACAACAGGATACGGGGCAGATACATGAAAATACTCGTGACGTTTTGGAGCCCTTTCTAAACGAAGGCTAAAAGAAGTCGACTCAAAATAACGCCATGAAACGATATTCATTTCTATCTTAAATAGATTCATTCTGGCGAAATTTCTTTGATCGTCAATGAATCACTTGAGGGTATTTTTTTAGCAGATCTTACGGCGCCCATTTGCAGTTTTCCTATTTTGGGCAAGATTTCGATGACAGATGACTTCGCTTCTTACACCTACGCCAAATAAGTATTTATTTTAAACTCAATAGCTGTAGGAATCAAAGGAAATTTAACATTGGCTTCATTGTGTCTTTGTATTTTATTAGTGGCTATTTACGGGGGAATGTTGTTAAGTGATGTAATGAATTGAATCGTAGCCAATTGCTGACAAAGGGACACTGCTCAGTTTTTAGTAAATCTTTTTGTCTAGACTTTTGACTAATTGCTACGGAAGAAAAGAAGCTCTTGAAAGAAATTTAAAATTGTTCTCCTTATTATTAGTTTTTTTTTTTCTTTCATAAAAACCACACAATAGAAAAGTCAGCGTTTTCTTTAATTTAATTTACGATATCTGTTGAAAATAAAAAGTACACATTTTTCATTTTCTAAAGGAAAAAAAAAAGTTCATGTTGATTATTTGCTTATATTGATTAAATCCCATTAATTTTAATAGTTGTAAAGCAAGAGGAATGATGGATTAGCTAAAGGATTAATACTAATTACACTAGGCAACAGTGAAAATGTATCTTCAACAAAACCATTTGATCTTTACTAAATAGAACATGCTTACCACGAAAACGACCATTAAAATCTCAGATTAGCTCTAGTCTCATAGATGTGGGGGGGGGGGGTTCAGAATCAGTTAGTGCTAAGAATTCATTTTGCTTATCATGAAATTGCCGTGGAAATCCCAGATACGTTAAACAGCATAGCGTTTCTAACCCTCTTACTTCACATCATGCAGAATTAGAAACCTATTTTTATCCGCAGTGCCCAGCAACAGAGAAGGTGACCAAGACAAGCCCTGGGCCCCTCATATATTTTGCATATCTTGTTCCACAGGTCTTCGTTCGTGATTAAATCGTAAAAGATCGTCAATGGCCTTTGCTATTCCGCTGATCTGGAGAGAACCATTAAACCACGAAAATGATTGTTATGTATGCATGACAACTCCCTGAAAACATGGTATTTCAAAGAAGAAATAGTCAGCATTGATGTATCCTAACATAAGTGCCTCATGGAAATGGACTACCTGTTCCCATCTCACCTGATTCTTATACAGTTAGTGATGAGGACAGCATTGACTGTAATGCAACTCATCACCTTCTAAACCGAGTCAATTGAAAGATCTTAATTTACAGTGTAATGAGAAGTGCTACACAGCAACACACATAACACAGTGTGAGTTGAATGATCTGGTAAGAGATTAGAAATTGCCTAAAGGTAAAGCAAAACTGTTGGCATCTAGATTGCAGCAGTGGAATTCTCATGACCAATCGGTAAATGTCAGTGTGTTCCGTGAACGCCACACTCCATTCCTACCATTTTTGACCAAATAAGATAACTTAGTATTTTGAAGCTTCCACCAGGAAATTTCGAAGATGGAACAAAGGTACCAGGGAAAGTGGAGTGAATCGATGTTGGTGGATTACTGCTGGACACTGATGAGAGAATCACCAGCAACAGAATACAAATGGCAGGCAAAGCAATTGTGCCTTCGAAGACATTCCTCCAAGGGGAAACATTAAAATAAATACATGCATTACGCTTTTAAGGATAATTAGGATAAGTTGAGATATCTAAAAACTACAGATAAACAAGCATTTTAATGGTCATTTTCATATTTAGCACACTCGAGAACATAAAGATCAACTATTTTCATCAAAGATACAGAGGAAAAGTTTAATTTTGTTGCCTAGTGTTAAACCCTTTCTTTGAAATTTTTGTGAACTTTCACGTCTCGACAAAAATCGAGGGACAGAAAAATTTTCAAATATAAGATGCTAGATCATGTCTTATTTTTAAATATGTAGGACAAGTTTCAAGAACGTCTCTCCAGTGCCTTCGAAACTTATTAGGAGGTACAACACCAACACACACAGATTGAATGTTTTGTCTCATTTTCTTAAGAAAACTTATTTAAAACAAATTAATGTGTTGATTAATTATTAGTAAGAATAAAATGCTTTGTTTCAAAAATGTAAATGGATTATAGAAAACTTGAAGACATTGTTTTTCCGGTTATTCGAATAATAAGAGACGAATAGGGGGCTTGTAGACAGAAGAAAGACACGTGAGACTGGCCAAAAATAAAAAGAGCAATTTTACACGGATTGATTTGTTTTAAGATGGATAGTATTATGGATAGAATCATATTTCTTTTCTTAGATGTATCTTTTCGGAGATATTTCGAAAACTTGGTAATGTTAAAAATCTACAAAAATAGAAGTGTAATATTTCTTCCTCATTTTGTAAGCGTCTGATGATCCCAGGATCAAAAAGCCTTATTGTTTCTTTGATCATTGAAAATATTGTTTTTTCATTCTTCTTTTATAATATTGAGAAAACAAGTTTTAGATTAATTAAATAGAAAGTAGATGTATATTTTCTTATTGACATATTTTATGTTATTATCTTAAATTTCAGTAAGCATATTCACTTTAATGTGTACAGCAATGTACTCAGTTCAGGGATTTCAAATTCATTTAATTGAAAAGGTCAAATGAAATTCTATCGCCGACCGCAAGATGGCATAGAATGCTTATCGCGGGTTGCAATTAAACAAAGCAAAATTAACGAACTAGAAACTAGCGTTGTAGTTTTATAGTGATAATAATAATAATAATAATAATAATAATAATAAATCACAAATTTAGTAAGTAAATTCTCATTTATCAGTCATTCTCTAAAAAAAAAATAATCTTTACTAAATAAGCTAACTTTTTTTATGACTGCATTTTTCATTTTTGTAAAATTTCTTTCCACTTAATAAGTCAAATATTGAAACATCACCAACTTTTGAAATAGAAATATATAGAAAGTTAGAAAACAGAATTAATTGTGAAGTGAATGGAGCGAGGCGAGATTGAGACTATTTTCCTAGCTCAGATGACCTTTTTCTACATATACTTGTCAGTTAATCTTACTTTTTATTATTGTGTATTCTCTCTGCTTTAAAAGGCGGGAATCCTGTTTATCCAATTGTTATTTCAATCACCAGTGCATTAGATTATCAACACATAGGAAATATTTTATTCTAATGTTTCAGTGAAATCAAAGAAGTGACATTTTTGAGGAAATCTTTAAATGTTTTTAAAACTTATTACAATCCCACATTTAATAGTAAGAAATGATTACAATAACGATGTCCAATTTCTTTGCTTTCGTTTCGGATGCAATCCATGTCAACGCTCTTACTTCAATTTCAGCTTCTTTTGTGAATTTTCCTCAAATAAATAAATACATAAATAAATATAAATATAAAAAGTATTTGTTTTAAAGACGTGTGTTAAGTTTTAATGATTTAACAAAGCTGTAACTTGAGGTTCTTCCAGAGTTAAATTGATTTCTTTATTTAGGAGACGCATCCTTTCCATCTACTGGAGTTTTTTTTTTTGACTTTCCTAGGGTTGAATTAAGGTGACTAATAAATTCAGTAATTGAACGTTTTCTATATAAGTGGCATTAAAAACATGGTCACTGATAAATTTATCTGAAATTCATACCTGCAATTATCAGCAGATTTCGCATGTTGGTTCCTGAAAGAACTAAAGATTAATAACCGTAAGACAATCATAAAACTTACTTACGAAATCTGCTTAAAATTGCAAACAAATTACAGTAAATATTATTTCGAATATCATGTCGAATCAAATATCAGCTGTGTTGTTTGGCCAAAACCCCTCAATTAATTTAATGATGGTGATTTCCACTATAAAGTATATTGTTCGGTGTTGTGCAAATAGATTCAAATATTAGATTCAATAACTGTTTTGTTTATGATATATATTTTATACACAATTAAATGAAGGAGGTTTGTGAATACAGAAACTGCAGGAAACTTAATTCAAAATAAAGAATCAAATCAAATACAAACAAAAATAAAGTACAAATTAACATTGCAATTAGAATTTGATAATTCCACAGTTTCATTTAATTTGTTTACTTCTTTTCCTCGCTGCTGTCAGCCAACAGCGAGTCTGCTATACCAAGTGTCTTGCCGGATCGAAACATTATTGGTATTTGTTTTTTGGGTAGCATAATTCCTCCATGTTCAGCTTCGCTTCTTTTGCTTCTAATCATCTCAGGAGCCACTGCTTCTGAGGCCTCAGTATCTGCAAAAAACAAAACAAAAAGAAGTGGAGAAGTGGACTGTAACAGAAGTGAATGAATGACTGAACAGAAGAACAACAAGGATTATAAAAGAAATAGACAGACGGAATAACTATTTCAATTGTGTCCTTCGGGTAAGATTCGGACATGTGTTCATATATTTTGAGAGTACAACAGTTGCACTGGATTTCTACCTCACTTAGATTAATTTAACTCCACAACAATGAACTATTGATCAGGTTGATAAGCGACTGATGGCGCTAGAATTGACACAATAGTTTCGATTTATTAGATTAGTTTAGTTCAGCGAATGGATAGTTAGGATCGTAATGACAGTTACGAGGATAAAACAACTGAGTCGAGATTCAAATAATGAGGCCTGAGGCCTAAAAAAAAATTATTAGATAGAGAATCGTTAGAAAAAAGTCTCTCCAATTATCATTTGAAGACCGTATTCCATTTGTAGTGAAGTATCATAAACGACATTAGATGGTCATTCGATTCCAAAAGTTTTTCAAATTTAAATTTTAACAAGTAGACATTTCATAGAATTAGTTTCATTAAATAATAATTTCGCCATGAGTGAACAACAAGTGTCTATTGTAATAGGTCTATGTTATTACATTAGCACTTACAGATCGGTAAAGAATTCTCTGGTAAATATGATAAAATAAATAAATAAATAGATTACGAAGTAAAAATGGCAAATAATAAATAAACAATGAGAACTTAAAGCCTACTTTCCTTACAAATGTTATTTCTTAAAATTTCTTTATTTTTTTTATTTATTTGTTTTTTGAAGAATGATTACTTACGAAAAATAAAGGTAGTCGATTATGAAGAAAGTGAATATTATAAGAGTAATTGACAGAGTCGTACTGTCACATGGGATTTTTTTTAAACTTTTTTTAAAAATTTACTTTTATCAGATTACATTTCAAAAACTTCGTAAAGATCCTTCAACTTTTAAAAAGGTTATATATTATTTTCTGTCAGTCTTTACATTGATAAATCTACAATTTGAAATGAGTAACTGTTAATCGTTCTACTTAAGTACATCTAGAATACTTTTCTTTGGTTGTATTATCGAGAATACTGAATGATAGGTGAAATTCAATATTACGGTAGCTGCATAAGATGCACTAATAATTCTGCTAAATTGCTGAATTAGAAGATATTTGAAACAGACTGTTACGCCTGACAGCTATCTTGTGTATTCAAATTTATGTTTGAACAACTACCATCAAATTTGACTATCAAGTAACAATGTGAAATGGAAATGAATGTATCGTACTTGGCTGTTTATGATATTGATGTAGTGTCTGCCAAATGGTAATTAGATACATATTGAATTTTTTTGCAAGACAATTTTTTTTGTCTCTTTCCGTTGTTCTCCGGTAATTGATGGGCTGTGTTGATCTCGCTATTTTTGTCTTGTTACCAAAGGGAGAGAATATTTTTTTTTCTTTAAATTACCTAAATTACCATGTCTTAACTTAATTAGAGTGGGCCCGGTAGCCGAGTGGGTAAGGGCGCTTGGCTGCGGGTTAGAGGTAGTGGGTTCGATTCCCGGTCTCGGCGGAGGGCGGGAATTTTTCCACGCTCCATTCTCCTCCAAACGGGTCCTAGGGTCTACCCAGCCCACTGTAGAAGGGGTACCGGGTTTCTTTCACGGAGTTAAAGGTGGGCGGGCGTCGGGCTGACCTCCCGACCTCAACCTAGTCCCGCGAGCCCTTGGACCTTCATAGGCCTGTCGTGGCATCCTTTAACTTAATTTAATTAGAAACTTTATACCAAGAGCACACTTAATAATATATTTGGATTATGATTTATAAAAATAAGGTAGAATAATAACTGATTACTAACCTTTAACATTTGCCAAATGTATAAAGAGAAAGAGGAGAATGGAGAACAGCAAAGAATTCATATTCTACTGTAGTCTTCTAAAAACTGAAATAAAAGAAAATTCTAAAAAGATTAAGTCTAAAATCAATTCAATTACAAAGTTAAAAATGTTATATCGGAGCTAACAATAATAAATCTATAAAAATGCTTTTTTAAGGATTTTTTTAGCTGCCCTATATTACAGCTTACCTGTAAACCATAGGTGACCGTTCTTGCATTGGATGTTTGCTGGATGTCACACTCTGTAGTGGCCAAACGGTTAGAGATATTAGAATGAAATCTTCACCATTGTGTTCAGCATCAAAAAATAGGTGACCACGTCCAAAAAATCAGACCTCTGGGACCACTCCCTGACCCCCCCCCCCCCCAAGGAGTGTTTTGCTAATAAGGTGTTGCTAAAAACCAAGAAACCTGATATTGTTTTAATTTCCTTATTATTATAAATGTGATTGTTGCGAATGCAAAAGGCGCAATTGTTGCGTTTATTGTGATTGTTGTGATTGTTGTAGAGCTGCATTATAAGTGTGATTGTTGCGTGTGCAAAATACACAATTGTTGCAATTGTTGTGATTGAAATTGAAAAAATGTCTCGACGTGCGGAAAAACGAGATGCTGATGCAAAGCGAGAAGCTTATCGCTTGCGTAAAGAACGGTCTCGCTCAAAGTCAGAGACAAGAGACAGAAAACGAGAAAGAAATGGTGAAGCATATCATCGATCGCATATCGACTACGATCTGATCGCTTCCTTTAAATTTTATTTATAAAATTGTGCATATTATGGGGCCGCTTTACTGTTGACACTGTAAATGACAATGAAGTGTTTGCAAAGTCTGAATAAATAAAATTGATTACGCTTTGAAATAAAAACTACTTTTGCCGAACTAATTCCATTGACTCTTAACCTTTTATGTGTACTTCCTCTCCTCCCACAAAAATAATTTCATGTGCTATTATATTATTTATTATTTGAGATATAATGCAAAGGGGAAAAAAAAAATAAAAGTATAATTTGCTACCAACTTTCGAATTCTTATATAAAATGTAAGTACAGTCGGACCTCCATTTAACGAACCTCTATTTTGCGAACTTTTCTTTGGAACCAAGAACATTTTGCTAATTTCTTCGTAAAATTACCTCCAAATAGCGAAGTGTATTTTCTATTTAACGAACTTTTTCGTGGTACAGTATCTATTTTTCTTTTCCTCCTTGAAATGTTTTCATTATCAATATTCCCTTAGAGGAAATGAAAGAAATATGGATACAGCTGAGGGAAAAAGAAGAAATTAACGATGATATGCTGATTGATGATTATCTTTCACTTCATTTTGAAGTTGAGACCTCGGAAACACTAACTGAATCGGATATTTTGGACAGGGTGAAAAATAAAAACAATACAGCTTTGAATTGCGATGAAGATGAAGATAATGAAAATGGAAATGATCATAATGAAGAAATCAAAAAAACCTTCGTATGATGAAATGCTAAAATCATTTGAAACAATCCGATGCGGATAACAATTTGAAGAAAATACTGAAGGGGTTTTTGGTGCATTGCAAAGATGAGAGACTTACTATAGCGAAAACACTTTTTCAAAGAAAAAAAAAAAAACTCAGACAAAATTAACAGACTTTATTAGTAAAATTTAAGTACCCATGTGGTAATGTATGCTTTATGTCCTTAAAATTATTACTTTTTTTAATAATATTGAATAATAAAAGGCGAATCTCTATTTAACGAATTTTCTATATAACGAACTTTTTTTCGGGATTTAAAGACTTCGTTAAATAGAGGTCCGACTGTAGTTCATTTCACTTACCCAGGCTTCATTTTAACAATTTGAATTCAGAATATTGAGGATAGCCTATTATTAAAATTTCAGATATCCTAGAAGAAATTGATTTTTGAGGTTTCGTGATAGAAGCGTTTTAATGTGAATCTAGTCGTACTTTTTTTTTTGCTGCTAATTATACGTTTAATTTATAGAGAAATCCTTATGGAATAACATTGAGTAGCCATTAAAGTTTGAATTTCCTAAAAAATTAAGTTATTGAAATTAGGACATTTTCAATGGATTTGATAATGTTTTCCTAATTTTCAAATGCAGTTTGTTCCAAAAGTATTATATATTATTTATATTTTATTAATAATTCCGTTTTCTGGAGTAAAAAGTTGTGAATTTCGACTTTTTAACGTTAAAAACTAGTGTTTTTGAGATAACTTCCTAATTTGTATAAGAGATCATGTGAGGTAGGCTGACAATTATCAAAGCTTAGTCATCATGAATTTAAATTATTTTAACCAACATTGATTTAACATCTTCTAAAAGTTTTGCTCTAAACAAAATATTGCAAACTTTTTATAATATCATCATTATGTTACCATTATATTATCAATTGATGTATAATATAATTTGATAAACAACAGCATTACCAGTCATAACCAATGATAATCTAGAATTCTATCAATATTAATTAAAGACTTAGATACTCGATCACACTTACGTTGCTTTATCGCTGGAAAATTTTTTAATTATGAATCAAAGCTTCTGTATACAGAAACGGAATTTTCCGAATGCTGTCTTAAATATCAACAAGCTATACTTTACTGTTTTCCTTTTTTCCTTTTTTTTTGGTAATTAAACAAATACTTTCGAAAAAGATTTTATTGTTTTAACAATAAATCGGCGATTCTAAATTTCATTTTACTAAAAATAAGTTTCATATACATAACAAAAACTTGGAACTTACCAGAACTTCCTTCTTTCTTTGCTTCTTTTCTATTCAATTTTTTACAGCAAGAGAACTGCGAATCCTTCCATTTCTGAATCGTCTTTTTAAAGGCCAGATTAAATCTGACAACCCAATCGTAACCCCTGTCGATTTTCAATAAAGAAAGGATGGTGGCCATTACTTTTGTTTGTTATCCATTAAAGACCATCTGTGTAATCGTAAACCATCTGGCTTCTGAAAGCATTTCACGACATCACGTAGAAAAAAGCATTATTATGAAGATCATATAAGAGCAATCTAGAATGCATTTAATCTTACACAAAAGCGAAGAATAGTTTTTTTTTATTATTATTATTTTTTTTAGAAAAAAAATATCTGTACAAACTCAGTTAAATGTTGAAAGTTAATAGAAACAGAGTTTTCATTCGGATGTAAACTAAAACAACAGAGAAAGCATTTATTCATTCCATTTTAATATAATGTAGTTGTAATGTTTTAGAGTGAATTATTAAGTCATTCTTAATTCAGTTATTTGGTCAATTTTTCGTAGCATTCAATAATTTTTCTTTTCATTGGGTTTCTATATAATTCCTTAAGGATTATATAGGAAATAAAACATATCTGAATTGAACCAAGAATGGAATAAAATTTATTTCCTCATTAAAAAGCTAATCATGTTATTTCAAAACTTTTAAATTAATGAAAGGGTAAAGATACGCTTAAAAGTGAAACCAAATTGATCATCTGGATAGATAACCAAAGAAACCAATCTTTAAATTACTGATCTTTGCCTGAGTTGCTGTGACGTGCTCTGGTATTCCTTAATCCACTAAATTGAAAAAATCTTACCTATAAATCACTTTCATGAAACCGAATAAGGTATCAGTTCTTCGATGAGGTTTTATGTCTTGAGTGAAGTTTGAAAAATTTGATAACAACTTTAACTCACGTTTTTGAATAATAAACTAATTCCTATCAAGTTAGCTGTGATGCATTTGCAAGTAGATCTGATTCTTTTAATTTTTTTTTTTTTATTTTTTACTATTACGAACAATTCCATATCAACAAAGGCAGAATTTCAGGAATAAATCTTTTATTTTTTCCAATCTTAACCAACTGAAAAACTCTACTAAAACTCTAAGGATGAAGTTATATGAAGCAGTTAAATCTACATGATGAAATTATTATTTTTTTTCTGTGATGTTTCAGGATTTATTCGACTAATTTTCATTGCAGAGAAAAGAATTCATTTTTAAGATAGGAAACGAAAAACATTTTTAAAAATTTACACAGAAAGCTTTAAGCTTTCAATTAAAACATGAATTAAACAATTATTACATCTCATGGTGTTGGAGTTGTTTGGATAGCATTACATTAACTAAGCAACGAAGATTCAAATGGACAAAGACTGCCTGGAAGAATAAGTTTAGAAAAATTGACTTTTATTCCAAGGACAGAATTAGATCAATAACTAAGGCAACAGTCTGACGAATTTCAATCAAAAGCGAGGCTTATCGGAGAAATAATTGTTTCCTAACATAGAAATCTTGTCTCTATCCACAGGTTATATTCCTTTACGAAGTAATAATTTATTAGCAACTGTTGAATTATTCTTTTGTAGGAGGTAGAACATAAATCTCTCAACCTTCATCTATTGATGTCAGTTTTTGCTATTGATACATCTTAGAAAATAATAACACTAATAAAAAAAGTTAAGGATAAAAAAGAAGGAAATAAATTTATGGTAATTCCTTACGTTTCTAAGATTAACAATGCTATTGTAAGGTTATTACATGCATATGTAATTCTATGGTTGACTTTTACAAGAATTGTATTGGGTTTTTTAATATTTTTTAATATTTCCCTAAAAAAAACTAAAGATGAAATACTAGAACAGCATTTTTTCTTCTGATATTACACTTGCATTCCATGTCGTGATTGTAATAAAGGTTATGATGGAATGACCCAGCAGACTCTTAAAAACGCATTGCTCAACATAAGAAGTTATTTGAATTAAAAAATTAAGATAATTTTTTTTATATTTCAGCATTATTTGAAAACAGGATATGTTCCATTATTCTCTGAAGTTAGAAAGATTGAAAAAGCCAACCACTCTATATCATTAGTTGTTAAGGCGTCTTATCATATATTAGCGGTGCCCCGCGATTTCACCCGCGTTAAATTAAATATCTGTTTCATACACATTATGAGTACATAACTAAGTGCATTGCATTAACTATAAATACCATCTGGGAATTATGTGGAAACATAAAAGGACCATTTCATTAAAAAATAAACCGACTTGACAGAAAGTGTCTTCAGTTTGATGGCTGTATACTAAGAAATAATAAAATAGATAATGAGGTTTTTTACGAATATAATATATTTTAAATTATTTAATGAAAATTTGCAGTACTTCATTGTAGACGATATTTTTAGTTTTTTCTCCTTGTCTTTAATATATTGTTACCTATTCATAACACGATCGTTGCAACCTATTAAAAAAAACTACCTACAAATTGATTTTATTAAACGTAACTAAAAGCTAAAATTTATTTATATTAAGTCAAACGTACGCTTACCTATTACGGTTAGCACCTATTATATAGGAAACGCATAGAATTATTCAATGAAATTAACCAAACACATCCACAAAAATTAGTTCGTTGAAGCAGAACTGTTGCTTAAGGAGCCAACCACATGACTGAGCCGTACGGCGTTGAATTTAAACCTTTATTTATATATTTTTAATTACTTAATTAAATTTATTATCTATATTTATAATGACTATTTTATTGTATTAATTTCATTATATCATACCATGTCCTTGTTATTATATATAATTATAATTGTAACTTATTTTATATTGTTTTTTGACTCATGCTTCCTTCCCTTTCCCCCTATTAATAGTGTGTTGGACCTCTTTTTTGAATCTCAGATTGCCAGATTTGTTGGTGTTTATGTTTACTGCTCCGCTCCAATTGATCGTAGCGTGATGTTATATAGCCTATAACCTTTCTCAATAAACAGGCTCGCTAACGCAAAAAGAATTTTTCAAATCGGACTGGTAGTTCCTGAGATTAGCGCGTTCAAACACATTTAAAATCTTCTGCTTTATAATAGTAAGTATAGATTATGCTCACCCTCTATTAATCATGAACTTTCCCAACAGAAAATAAAAGCTTATTTAAGAGAGCCCGTGATTAAGAATCAAGCAGAAGACGGCTAACCGCCGAAACTTATATGATGATATTTTAATATGACAAGTTTAAATAAAGAAACGCTTATTTTTACATTGATATTATGCTTCGTATTTTTTTATAAGATACTTTTATTACATCATATTCTTAACTTAATGGTTGAGACTAATTTCAGTTTTGGTTAATAACTTTCCGTTCTTTTTATAAATGATACGGAACTACTCCAGAAATTCCTTTACCACAGTTGATCGAACATAAATCGAATCACTGATTTTCAGAAAGCAAACTAGAGAACGAAAAAAGATTAGGAAAAAAATAAGATTAATTTATTAAAGCAAATCAACACCAAACAAAATTAATTTATATATTAAGTTAATTAACTGTTAAAAAAAATTGGTAACATAAAAAGCAACTCTCTAATTAAACAATAATGCTAACTTACTGCTTAAATTGAATCATCTTTCAGGCAAACTTATGATAATACTACCCCCCCCCCCAAACAAAAAATTAGGTTAGACGTAATTGAATTATTAAAATTAATTGAAATAATAAGTACAATTTAGAAAATTTATATTAAATTTTTGGATTTTAGTTTTGCTTAGATTATTTTTATTTCTTTTAGGGCCTACTTTTTTTTATATAATAGCATTCCTCTTTACTTCAGTTTTCTTACAATTTTAGGAAAACAGTATTATTCACAATTAGGTTTGTTTAACAATACTTATTACAAAGAAAAAAAAAAGCAACAATACTTTTTTTTACAATATATGTGTGCAGAGAAGATTGGATTATTATGGTCTCGTAATTTGAATAACAATAGTGGGAATGTAGGTTTTCGTTATTTCTCATCGTCCTCTTCTTCAGGTGAGAAACTGATATCGACGTCAGGTAGGAGGTTGAGTCTGTCGATAAAAGACGGTCCTTCTTCACTGCTTTCGCTATCGCCAGGAAGTAATCCACCAGGCAATATTCCTTTGAGTCCTTTATCTATTGCATCTGGTAAAATCCCTTTTGGAAGATCCGGCAGTCCTGGCAATTTTGATAGCCCTGGCAGTTTTGATAGCCCTGGCAGTTTTGGTAGCCCAAACAAAGGAGACCTCTTCACGATGCGGCCTTTTTGTTCTACGCTAGCGCCTTCCACAACAACTACAGGACCCATAATCGGTGCTTCTGTATCCGTATCACCTTTGATCTGAAGACTAAGTGGCTGCTGGGCCAAAGTATCTGATTATAGAGGAAAAAGAAGCTATTAATTGATTGTAGACATTTATTCACAGAATTCGCTAAAAATATTTTATCTTTTTTCTGATTGTGTAGATTGATCCTATATAAAAGAATAATCTCTTTTTAGGATTTATATTTACAAATATTATCCTACATATAATATGAAAATCTTAAATATAAAGATCTATTAGGTAAATTCGATATCAAATATGGGACATCGTATATTTGTAACCATTTTTTTTCTAGGTCCTAACTTCCATAAAGGAAGAAAAGCCCAAATACTTTTCGCTCCTTCTAATTGGAAAGCAAATTGGCGTTCAATTGAAAGACATTGCCTACAATTTTATCTTCTGGGATGTGACCAAAAGAAGAAGATATGTAACAGCTCAAGTCCCCTTATTGAAAAGCTATCAATAGCCAATCATTTTCCCGATTATTAATGTACAGCAAAGAAACATTCAAGAGAAACTTAAAGAAAAACAAACAAAACTAATAAAATCCTCTTCTAACTTCTTTGTTACATTTTGTTTCCCCGTGAGTTTGAACTACTTCAAAATTTCTTATTCTGTCATTGTTTATTGAAAAATGGCTACTTATAATTATGCAATTCTCGTTGCAATCACTGCTTGCAACTTCATAACATTTTCTAAAAAAAATCGCTGATACAATAAACAAAAAAAAAAAAAGCAAATTCTTGTGGATTTTAAGATCAGTTAATGTGCAAGAATTGGATATTTCCTCTCCTAAAGCATCGATCATGTGATCTCTACATAGTTGCGAATTTTCTTGAATATCGGTAGTGTAGTTACTGAGATCCCGTGTCTCATTCTCGCTATAAAAGCGATTTTTCAACGAAAACGTCGTCAGGCCGTGGTAACCCTCAATTTCATTTTTAGACATCGAGTTCAGTCTAGTTGTGTATCAAATAAAACAACACATTTCAATACGAATGTGTTATATTTGCTAAGATAGAACCATAAAATACTTTTAAATTAAAATCGCTTTGGAGGATACGATTCGCTTTATAAAGTTTAAAAGCATAGAAATAAACATCGCCTACAAACTTCAAAAATTATTAAAAAAAAGATACATCTAATAATTCCAAGACCATCTTGGAAGATGTGAGTAATAAGAATGTTTCAAGTAAGAGAGGCACGATTACACGAGCAAGAAATAAACATGTAAAAAGTGGAAGCTTTTAAGCTTAATGTTGGAGGATTACTCAAGGAAAAGGTTTTAAAAATCTAATGTTTGGTAGAAATGTCAATGATTTTATTATTAAATGCGTGAAGTTACTTTATTGCAAATAGGGAATATTACAATAATAGATTATCAGTAAAACCAAGGAGATTATGAAACCATCCAAGCTTAAGAAGAAAAAGTTAACTAAGTAGAGTTCTGATTTACTGATTTTTTGATTGTTTCGTTTGCTCTTAGTTTTAGGTTTCTTTTGCTGAAAATCTGTGCTGTTTGTATGGAATTTTGCGTTGCGATAAAACATCAAGCAATTCCCCTTCAGATACAGTGGCTGAATGGTCGTTGCCATGGCATCAACAGAGGATGGAATTATTAAATATACTTCCAAAGTAAATAGGCTTCAACAAACTTTTTTATAAATTATCTGTTTCGTTAAGATCAAGGGAATCTTTAAAATACGCAATTATAGTAAAAAAACTGATGAAAATTGAAAAGATGAAGCTAACATTAAAGTAAGATCTTGCTGCATGCTGAGTCAGATCAGTTTTCAAAATGTAAACAAAACATTTGGTCTTCCATCTATGCTTAGACAATCTATTACCATGACAGTTGGATGCCTACTCACACCCCCTTGGGCGAATGGCAAACATTTGAATCCAAGTCACTTCCAATCAGGGGCGGTCTGGCCAGGTTTTTTTTTTGGTTGTTAAGATAGGATTGCCCCTTTTTTTTTTATTTGGTTGTTAAGATAGAATTGCCCTTTTTTTTTTTGGTTGTCAAGTAAGTCAAGCGCCCCCGCAAAATTCATCTTAGGGCCCCGCACCCTCCTAGCGTCGTCTCTGCCTCCTCTCCGGTAAATCATGTACTGGTTACGTTCGCCAGAGAAATGGTAAAGCCTTAAAGGGCCCCAAATTCGTTTCCAGCCGATGGCCCCCAATTATGCCACACCGCCCCTGCTTCCAATATTCCATATCCATTGACTGGCTCAGAAAAATAGTGGTAATTGAACAAAATTTGGGATCTGTTTATACTGAATCATCAATACTCCGAACGAATATGATACCCTCTACCCAATATGACCACTAACCGAATGGTAAAGAATGGGTCTTGACATACTAAATGAACTCAATGTGGCTTTCACTCGTAAAGTACTTGAATTACGACGACTTAAATGGTTTTGCGCACCAGTCAACAGTAGTGTCACTTTTAACAATTAAGTTTTTAATAGATTGCAAATTACATGGTATCCTTTGTTTTGTGTTTCCTTTGTTTTGTGTTTGTTTTTCATGTAAAAATACCTCCACCCGATAAAAGCCTAAAAAAGTATTTAATACACTATTGCTTAAAATTCAGGTTGTTAAAGAGGAATCGCAGAACAAAATATTCTGTTACTTTAAAAAGAAAAGAAGAAAAGAGAGAAATTCAAAATGGCCAATTATTTTTATACCAATCAGGTGTAAGAATTACTGCAGGTCTCGAAGAAATAGAAAACGTTCCAAAATTTATGTTTAAAAAGACAAGAAATCAAGAAGTCATTCTAACATTTACAGAGCACCACTTAAGAATAATAATGAACGAAGATTGAAGATACAGTCACTCAGCATTGTGTCCGGAATTACCTTTTTAGACGGGTTTTGTATTAGTTATTTAAAACATGTTCGCTTTTGGGCTTTTCAGAAAGTGAACGACGCTAACAGAATCTGAATCTTAAGGTATTTTAAGAGAATTTTAAGCCTTTCTAAGACATGTACAGTTATTACTTAAAAAAATTATCTAAAGATAATTCGATATTTGGAGCAGTATCACGACGTTTCATAAATATTAAAAAAAAAACCCCAGATAGAACATATATTTAGATGCAAATAAATAAAAAATATATTTACCTTTCATCTTCGATTGAAATAAAAGGAGGAGAATGGAGAAAACTAAGCAATTCCTCTCCATTCTATATTCTTCTTAAACTTGAAAAATGTAAATAAAAGTGAACTTTTTAGCGAATATTAAAATAATAGTAAAAAATAAAATATAACGGCCTAATGATTAGGATTTCTCTAATAGAGATGTTTTTAATAATAGGATAGAATTAATAAAAGGAAATTACTGGGTGCTATTTATGATATACATTTTTTTTCTTTTTCTCATCTATTAATTTGCAATACACTTACATAGAAGGCTGATTTTTTTGGTTATTAGCAACAGTATAATTTATTTATAATTATAATTATAAAAAAAGAATTAGGTTTCAGTTAAAGTCCTGCAAATTCGTATGTTTCGGTTTAATTACTATTTTAGGCTTAGACAAATTCAAAGCACATTGACTCCTAATTTTTGGAAAAATATATTCGCAACATATCTATTTCTTTATTAATATTTTAATAAAAGGTACTAAATTATCTTTTTAGTAATGTTTTAAACTAATTTATTGTTGTATGTATAGAATTATATTTAACATATAAGATATCTGCGCCAAATAAGGTCCACCTAACCTTATTTTTATATTTTTACTGCAAGAGTGAAAACTCTGAAAACTGTCTTGAAAGTTAGTTTTAAGGTGTACTGTTATGAAAAAGTGAATTTAGAATTAGTGGCATTTGAAATTCTTTCTGTAATAACACAGTTTTGAAAATGTAACTGAAGGGCCTTATTTGGAGCCCCTGTTCCAAATAAGGCCCATGTGTAAATAAATACAAAATATGGGGGAAAAAACAGAAATCAAATAAATTAGAACGATTATATTTAAACTAAATAAAATACAATAATTACCGTATGTAATTATATTTAAATAAAAAAAATACAGAGTGTTTAAGAATTTCTTCCGGCATTTCGGAGGTCTGTAGCTCACAGGCAAACTCGCTCACAGGGACAAGAGCATGGCAGTGAAAAGAGTCCACAATCAAGTTTTTAACATAGCTTAAAGATGTTCGATGTGTCCTGTTCTGGTAACTCGACAGACATCATCAATTCTGTAATCTAGCTCTTGCCACACATGTTGCAACATATCAACATCGATGGTAGCAACTGCAGCACTGATTCTTCGTCGAATCTCTGGTAAATCTGATAAAACGTGCTCGTCTGGTGGGAGCACGTAAACTTTGTCTTTAACATATCGCCAGAGGAAAAAGTCACATGGAGTGAGATCGGGAGACCTGGGAGGCCATGGAATAAGTGCGGAGTCTTCGTTAGACGTACGTCCAGTCCAACGGTGAGGTATATTGTTATTGAGGTGACGGCGTAAGGACCAAACACGGACTTATCAAATGGCTGCAACTCGTGTGTCGTATTGTTTGATAAACAGAAGAGCGTCATGCCGTACGAGTCGGCTGCTTCTACAATGCCCACGCCTACGTTGGCTTCCTTTTCTCTCTTTCTCCTCTCTTCCCCTCATCCCGTAAAGTTTTCCTATCTATATATACATATCATTTCCTAATCTAGAAAAACTAAACTTTAAAATTTTCCCCTACTCACCTATGTAACCCATTCAATCTAAGTTGAAAAATCTTAAAACTCATCACCAAAGACTTATTTAAAAAGATTTCCCAATAAGATATATAGAAATATAAATGTTGCAAATAACATAACCAAAATATTTCTTAGGACTAAATTTCGGAAATTTAGTCCTGACTAAATATTAAGCTACAAATTAATAATTAATTAATAATTAATTTATAAAATGATGAATTTAAAAATAGCTTTGATGTTTTTTTTACATTTTTTTTTCATTATATATAATTACTTTATGTTACAGAATATGCTTACGAGGCTCATAATAAGAAAAAAATATATACGATAGTTGATATTCCCAATAAGGCCCATGGGCCTTGTTTCGTTCATCAGTGGAGGAGCTCCATGTTATTATTTCCTTATTTGGAGCTCCTGTTAACCCACACTTTCATTCATTGTTTTACTAAAACATTTAAATGCACGTGAACTGGAAAATATCAAATACAGTATCTTATTCTACTCATTACATACTTTAAAATGAGAAATCATGTTCATGTATATTAAGTTGTCAAAAAATGCGGATGATCTATCAAATTAATTTGAAATAGTAATGACAAAAGCTTCGGACGACTTTTCCTGTTCAACTGAAACAAACATGGTGGAATAGTCCACTTCAACGGACCTAATTTTCGGTGTAACCGCTAGAAGCCAGGACCTGTCTGAAACATAAATCCTGTGAAATTGTCAACATTCTTTTAATAAAATGAAGGATGGGCCTTATTTGGGAACCGGGCCTTATTTGGCGCATATACCTTAATACTTTGAATTGCATACTCTCAGATGCTAGTAAATGTGATATAAATTAAAAATTATAGTTACATAAAAAATTATATTTAAAAAGTAATGATACCAAATAAATAAATAGATAAATGATAAATAGATAATGATACCAAATAGATAATGATTCACCATTTTATAGATACTAAGAACCAATATTACAATTTAATTTTTACATTAAATGTACAAAAGTGTAACTTAAAAGGAATGGTAAGTTTTGTTTACAAATATAAAATTATAAATCCTATATATTGGAATCAGTAATTCTTCATTGATTGAGTTTACTGCTGCCTCTGATCCGAACAAAACTACTTAGCACGAAGCTAAAATTTTATTTAGATTTAGATTGAGTAAAGAAATAGGTTTTTTACATTTATTGATTGAAAAAAATCACTAAAATAAATAAATTAACGTAGAGACAAAAAGAAAAAGAAAAAAAAAATAGGTTTTTTAAAACATTAAAGGTCTTGGAACTAAAAGATAGAACGAAAGAATTTAATTTCACTCGAAATAAAATTGTTTTAAATGAGTAAATGAGGGAAGTTAATGAGAAGTTTAATTTTCAACGTTTTATGTCGTTTCCATAGAATTCCCGGGAATTTTGTAAACATACGTTACTATTTAGTAAGTTTTTATTCATATGTGTGCTATGTGTCTTGAAATGAATTAACTACAATTCCTTGGATTTCCTTGAGATTTTTGGTTGCATTTCATATTCAGTGACAGGATTCACAATTTTATATATTAAGAGATTATATAAGACTAAATTTAGATTTCTATAATGGCTAAGTTGTATTTAATGTTTTTACTTCACTACAATATTGTAATTTAATATTTATACACTTTAATTTCGTCATGGTTGTCTTTTGTATAATGTGTCTTTCTTTTTGTTCCTACTGATACATTTTTGCTAATAAAAATTAATTAAGAAAAAGCATAAATAAATAAAAAAATGTAAAAATAAAACAAAAACAAAACAACAAACCCATAGTTATTCTTTTTCGAATACTCGATTAAAAAACGCAGTTTCAGAGAATTTGAATACTAAAAGAATAACTATTATCTTCTAATTTTCTAAATTTTTTTTGCAAAATATTTTCAAACCGTTCAAATGCATTTCTTTATGTAGTTCATTTATTCAGCATATTTAATGAATTTTTAATATTTTTCTCAAAACAATTCTTTAGAAGTATTCTATATACAACTTATCAATATATTGTAACAAAAATCATTGCAACGTTTCGGCATTATTTTTTTTTTAAGCTTTTATTTACTTACTTTTTTTTTTAAACGACTTAAACTAACAAAAATCCTCAAACTAAAGAAGTAAGAACATCATAACTGAAAGATAGTTAAATCTTTTGTAGCTAATTATTTGCTTTAATATTATTTAAACCAAAAAATATTCGAATTCATTAGCTCGAGGATTTAGCATAAAGAAAGAAATACGGACTAAAATATAAGACGTAAATAAAATTTCATACAAATTAACATTCCTTATTGCAACGTATTTTGGTTGCTGTTGGTCCTTAATTTCTTATCACTAAATCTTATGCATTTCAAATTCATTAGAGCTTGGTTTTCCTATTTAGTAATTTAAACTTAGACTCGTTTATCCGAGTTTGACGTGACGCTCCTGTTCGGATAAACGAAATTTCGGATAATCTGGAATATATTGTATTAAACATGTACTATACATATTATTAATTATTGTATATTAATGCTATTAATAGAGTTACAGTTACATAGTAACTACTATAATCGCTTGTATACTCTATTAAATATTGATAATAGCAATGGAATTTTTTTCTTTTGTGTGTATTTTCAAAATATTCTCAAAATCGTTTCGGATAAGCCAGATTTTCGGATAAACGCAATTCAGATAAACGAGTTTTCAGTATTTTAATTTTATAGATGAAGTACTTTCCTAGTTAATTCTGTCTGACCGACGATCTATCGGATATTTCAATCGTTTCTTAACCTGTTTTTATTTATTTATTGTTTGTTTGTTTGTTTTTAAATCATTTTTCTCCTTAATTATGTTTTAATTTATCTACAATTTTTACCCTTGAATTTTTAAAGACTGGTATTTGAAATCAAAAAAAGCATGTTCTAGTTTTAGATTCTTATTAATGAATTGAACAATTATAAAATTAATAATAATATTTCTGCAGTTCCGTCATTAACACTACACTTCTGAAATACATTCCTTCTCAGGCAAGTCAAAGAATAAAGTTATATTTTAATAATTTTTATTAAATTTAATTTAGTAAAATGATTTGATAATTTGATAAGGACATTTAATAATGCTTATATTGATAAATAAATCCGGGAAGCTACTCACCAACTCTTCTTTTCTATGTTGTTCTAATCAAAGATGGATGTAAATCTCAAAAGACTCAGTTTTGCTTTGTTTTCGTTTTTTTGAGTTAAAAAAAAAGGCAAATAAAAGTAAATTAGTTTAATATATAGGTTCTATGGTGGTCGCCCACCCAAAGTAAACATAAAGCATAGCCAAGATGTAATCTTCGATTTGAAATGAAAAAATGAGGTTATTGATACAATTGCTGTTAATTGTAGATAGATGTCGCCACCATCGAGGAATTTTTTTTCTTTAATATTCTTTTTTTTTCATCGTAGAAAAATGAAATGATTTATAAGCATTTCATCTATTGGTTCATTGAGAAGGGGATGGATCATAAATTCATCAATTGTCTTCTGTATTAAAAGAAAGGTGTCAGTTACTATTGAAAAGCCATAGGCTGCCCAGTCTTTGTCTTTTATTTTTATAGAAACATTTATGTAAGCTTTATGGTAAGAACAAACGAATTGTAAGCTGATCTTGATTTCTTAAGCACGTAAATATACTTAAGAAAAAAGGAATCCTGACTTTGCTGCTGTAATAAAATCGAATACGGGATTTTTAAGAAGTGTAATAAATTCGAAAAAGAGGTAATGGTTTTTATCGCAGATAACTTGGTTAATTTTTTTTCATTTGTTGAATACTCAGCAATGTATAGTGTTATAAGAAAATATTGTGATTCAATTTCAAACTACGGAATGACTGAATTTGAATTGCGAATTACGGAATATGCTTATCTCTGGATATTTGATGGAAGTTAAAAAAAGAATCCCTAAATATGGATTGTTAAATAAGATAAGTCATTAGAATTAACAATTTCAGAATGGAAAATAAAAGAAAAACAAAATCTCATATTACATTGAGTTGCCAATTTATCAAGTATCCTATCTTTTCGCAGTTATTAGATAGAGATAAACATATAACACTTACAGTATATGAAGGACAACCAACAAACAAAACTAAAATTCTAAAAAGAAACATAAAAATAAGAGCAATAAGAGCAAATCAACCAAAAAAGAACTAAATTTCTAAATTAAATTTTTTGTAGAGTAAAAATACAATACGTGAAAGAAGCACATGCAAGTTACATGTTTAAAAAAAATCCTTTTCCTTAAAAAAATTAATCAGAAAATGTTACATCATTTGAACTTACGATGTTTTGATGTAAATTGATTTTTATTTTTCTAAACAATAGAAAACAATAAAATGATCATTTACAATTGGAACCTAACACACTTAAAAAAATTTTTAAAATTCTTCATTACATGTTGCAGCATGTAATGAAGGATTTTTTTTTTAAAATATGTGTTTTTTTAAGTGTGTTAGGTCCCAATTGTAAATAGTAATCACCACACTAACATATCGGAAAAAATAAATCACTTTGGATTGAGTTTAATCAGATGAAGTCTTTTGGTTGTTTTTTTTTTTTTTAAATATCAAATAAGAATGAAAATGGTGATTCTAAATCGCTGGAATGTCAACTGTCTTTCTCAACATTTTCATTTCCATCTGATAAAAAAGCTGAACCTATGAGAATGTGTTTCCCCAACTGGAAAAGAAAGTTAGGTTATGTGAAAATTGTAAATCTGAATGTTAAATTTCAAGGTTTCTTAAATATCACTTTACTCTGTCAGTTCTTTTCTCATAAAATGTAATCGCCTTTAAAAAATTTGAAAATGCAATTATCAAAAAATGTAGGAAACATAATTTTATTGTTCATTTGAATAATTGCAAAACTATACATTTTGTTATCATGTTTTTATATAATTTTTGTTAATATGTTAGTAACATAGTTACTGCATTTGATAATTACATTTGATGAACTTCCTAGCTAATTTACAAATATACTTTTTAAGAAAAGATAATAGGCCTAATATTTCTAAGCTTTACTATTTAATAATTTATTCGTTTTCGTCCGAGAAGGAACATTGTATTAAATTGATAACTGTCCCTTTATTCTTCTTCACTGTCGCTCAAGTTTTCTAGTAATCGTTCTCCAGCATCCATAATAGGTTTTAGCATTTGATCTATCAAGTTGAATCCTCTAAACTGGACTTCTGTCGGAATATTTTCGGAAGAATCTGAACCAAAAGAATAAAAGAAATGAATATCTGTCGACTGCATAAAATATTCTGAGATTAGCTCACAACACTTTAAAGTTAGATATCCTATAACATTATATTAAATAACCTTATATATAAGTAGACTGTACCTGAAATGTGCTGCCGAACACGGTCGAAGATGCTAGGTGTACGTCGAATTGTGTTGCTCCCATCCACTATGCGATCATGCAGTACATGGGCATCAGGAACCGGTATACACTATTGTCCATTTTTGGTGAGGGTGTATTGAACGTTACGTGTCACGATTACTGAGGAGCAATTTAATGACTCTTCGATACTACGTAAGGCCAACACCTCTGTATCGTTTTATCGTTCATATCCAGACGCAGGTTTATATGACATTTATTCGTTGTTTTGCGAGATTGAATACAACCTTTAAGTTTGGCAGCACATTTCAGGTACACCCTGTCTATATATATATATATATATATATATATAAGTTTTGCTAGTCTTCTAATAATAATTTTAAGTCATTATATTTATTTAGCACCCATTATGGAACAGAATGGTACGTCAAGATCCATGACTTGGCGCCAAACATTAACAGTAAGAGAATTATTGGAATGATGTTGGAAGTTCTACGACAACATTCATGTAGTAATACAGTTAGGACTATGAGAAAACATAAGTAATAAGAGAATTCTTGCAGCGATATATTAAAAACGATGGTAAAACATTGGCTAGACAGTAGTAGTGAGAGAATTTTGCAGTAATGCGTCGAGTACTATGATAGGGTATTACTACGGTTGGCTTTATTCTTTAGATACGAAATTAAATGTGTTCTTCTGTCTGTGTTTATTCCATGTCAAGCAATTTAAGATATTTTAGGTAAAATTCAGCAGCCTTGAATGAGTAAAGAAATCTATCTGGATCCATTTTCTGAGTTTATCAGTCCGTCCAAAAGCATATCATAATGGATTTGGCATTAATAAGTTATAATAACAAAGTATGGTATTCATTATAGCAATTTACGAAGCAATATGCTTAATCTTCTAATGAAAAGATCAGCAGTACATTTCTAAAAAAAATTAAAGAAAACCTACTGCTGCCTAGATAATTTACATGTAACCAGCGATTGTATTATTTTCAAATTGAGAAATACTGAAGCGAAGTGTGTGAAATAAAACATTAGGTGTCATAACACACAACCAGGCAATCCAAACTGAACAGGAGGCAGCTTCTCGAAACTTAATCTCGATACTAATAGATCGAGGGTAATAGATCGAGATTCTGGGTAGCATCCAGAAAACTATTCAATGGAGTAAAATGCTACCGAACAACCCAAAGGGTTCGCTATTGGCATAATGTCATGTCACTGGTTCGCTAGTATATCTATCCAACAATTTCCAATATAGTGCCTAAAGTGGATATCTACTGCTTTTTTTTTTTTTAATCTTATCAGAGTGAATTTATCTGTGGTTACCAATGTACTTTCAAAAGGATGAGATAATGATATAAATACAAAATGAAGTTTTACTAAAATGTTATACTGATGCAGAAGGACTGAACTGCATGAATTTCTGTTTATTAATAGTGATGATCATTAGTTCCAAGATCTTCTACCGTTACTCTTTATGCTACCATGATTTAATCTATATTAAAAAGCTTTTATTACACACTGCTATATTAACTCTTTTGCTTTAAGTTGTTTTGAGTCTATTAAGAACGATATTAATTTATTAAAGGAATTTTCGTTCTCTCTACATTTGCAACATTTTCAATAAATAACCTTGTTTATTCAATGATTAAAACTCTTAAAGAAAGAAAAACTAATAAGAAAATATGTTAAACTATTCAGGGTATTTTATTGCAGTAAATTATAGTTTATTAGTATTGCAATTAAGTGAGTTTCATCAAATAAGTTGGTGGTATTTTAAAAACATAAGTTGCAATAATTACAATTTTTTTTTATTCTATTCATTATTTAATTTACATTAACTACAGCAAAACAGTGTTTACAATGAAAATGGACAATTCAGTCTCAAACTTTCTTAAAAGATCAGTTTACATTTAATACTTCTTTTCTTATAGTTAGAACTGCATACAACAGTTTTGAAAACGCTATTTCCAATTTAATTAAGTGGTATTTGCACATAATATATTTGCTTATTGAATATCTACAAAACTAGATGTGATATAATTACAATTTTTATTAACTACGCAATGTTGATAAATAACTATATCTAACGAACTTCTTGGCTAATAAGGAAAATCATTTTTAGGCAAGATAATTTTTAGTGCATTAATTTATTCTTTGTCTCCCGAAAATAGACATTGATAATCAGGCGATTAATGTTTCTTCATTTCCATACTCACTGTTAGTATTAAGATTATGTGGTGGGTTGGGAAAATGATCAGGATCAAAATGGCCGAAAGGATCGAATTGATGTTTAAACAGCGGATCGTGAGTAGGTGTCTTGTTTTCTATAAAGATAGAATAAAATAATGAATATTGATTGAAATTTATTGAGACTAGTAATAGTTAGTTATCTATGAAAATATGAAAAGTATATATATATATTATCTTATTCAGGTTGTATGCCGAAAAATAAGCAAGGAATCCGTCCAACAGTTTTAGCTTGATGTGTTTACAAACAGACAAACAAAGAAGAAAAATGTTTGAAAAATGAAAGTCTACGTACTATTAGCTTTTATGCTTCAGAAAAATGTAATACGTATCAAATCAATTTATTTTTAATCAATCTCATTGTTACAAGTTCTTTCTTTCCCAGAAAACGGAGCAAAAAATAATCGCTGAATAAGAATGTCTTTGGGGTGAAATAGGATATATCACATATCCAACAATTATCTGATTATCTTTTTAGGAAACTAAAATTACTTCAATTTGTTATTACTATAACCATAAAATAAGGTACAGGCTAAGCTAATCTTCCCAAATTCATACTTACTTATTCTCCAACTTAAAACATGTGCACAATTATTTTGGTTTATACACCCCCACCTCTGCAATTTTCAAAATTGATCTTGTAATGCTGCCTGCTTAAGATGATATTACAATGCGATGGATATTAGCTTTTGGTGGGGATTGAACATGCAGCCACGATCACTATTCTAGTGTCTCAGATGATCAGGATACAGCGCTGTGGAGGAAGAAGCAGTTTACAGCCGAATCATTCGTGCTCATATTTTTAACTGAACCACAATGAAGCACTTCGTAATAAAATTTCATTACGAAGAGATAAATTACGCCGATACACATTTAAAAAGTTTAAAAACAATCTAAAAAGGATCAGGACCTCGGTTTCCCTCGTGCCACAGAGCGTTTTCAACTGGTGAACAAGAATAAGAAACCCGTCCTTAAATACATTCTGTGAAAAATAAAATGCGATGTAACCCCAATTTCAACCAATGAAATTACCGAAATTTGAAGGATTAAAACCAATGAAGGGATGTCTCGAATATCCAATGAAAGGCCCCATGGCTCTATCGTTTGCCACGGAAATAGTTTGACACGTCACCTATTGCAGATGAGCTCACCCATTAGACCGGATCGGAAAAAATAAATAAATAAATAAATAACTAATTAAATTAAAAATGAAATTGATATGAAAGCAAGGTAGAGTAATGACTATTTATGAAAACCGTACTCAGCTATTTGTTGTACCGAAAGAGGATTATTATAAGCGTCAGGGGATGTCAAAATAAAAAAATGATTCTTTGCATTTACGAACAAAGTGGTCTGACTCTCTGCAAATGATACGAGGATTTTATAGGTCTATTGTATGATTGGTAGCATTGATATGAGCTACGGTATTGTAATTTAAATTACAGTTAGATACTTTGTTTATATTTTGTGATATTCACGCTAATATTACCTTGATATTGAATTTGAAAATAATAACAATATTCCTTAACGAAGTCGTCAGTTCTGTTATCGGTGCCGGTCGCTGTCTTTTCTTGCCCGGCGCGGTGTTTCAAATAATGGGCTAGGCTTAGTGGTAAGTGAGGCTTCGGCTTCCTTAACAATATTGAACACTGAATGAGATGAAATACCTGTTGCTTCAGCCGTTTTACATAGAGATCCTTTTGGTCAGACGACTTGAAATAACAAAAAACATTCCAAACGATTCCTTTCGATTCACAACGGTGTGCGTTCAGCAGCAGCCATGTTCCGAACAAAGTTAAAAAAGGAAGTATGCGCAGCAACTAATGCTCAATCGTTTACCATATATAGAGTTGTCACGTGTTTTCAGATTTATAATGAATCGACTATAAAAAAAGGTCATTTTTGTTGTTTATGTTCAATTTTTCAAATTTTCTTTTGGTTTAATGAAATTGTTTCGAGTGATCCTATCTGTAGTGTTCCTCCTTATGCGATTTTATTTCATCGAGAAATACTTTAAGGGTAGCAAACAGAAGCACACAAAGTTTTATTTAATTTTTCTATATCTAATAAAAGAACCGTTTTATCAATTATCTCTTTCTGAAGATGTTTAATTCGGAAATTTTACTGATACTTAATGTAGAGAAGAATTGCAATCCGGTGACCTTGTTGGCCAGGCAACCGCAATACCGTACCTCATTCATTGGAATTTTATTCGTAGCTCTTGATATTTCCTGCTACGTCATTAACCTTGAAAAAAACTTTCAAAAAAAAAAAATCTTATAAATCCTTTAATTGAAATACTAATCAATACAAGAATACTTTCTCCTCCTATGGTATTTAATAGCAATTTGAGTAATATGTACAATATTATATCGAGGGCTCTATGACATAAAGGCCTAAGTGACATTTTTGTAAAAATTGAGTTACATGTCTTAAGTGAAATCCGAGAACCATATCTTTCATATGAAAAAGAGACCTAACTGAAAATTTCATTGCAACTGGTAGAATTCTACTTCCAAAAAAAGCTACTTCCATAGAACTGCAAGGCAATACAAACATAAAACCCTTAATATCTCGGAATGGAGATTTTGTCACTTAGGCCTTTATGTCATAGAGCCCTCGATATACTTTGTTTCTGTATTTTTTTTCTATTTATCCTGTAAGTTTTCAATCCTTCTTCTAATTGCTCCTCTATCAATCCCCACTGTGGAAGTAATTTGAATTCCCATTTTACATTTGGGAATTTAAAAATGTTTCTTCTTCTCGACTTTATTTTTGTTTTAAATAAAAACTTGTTATTTTATTAGATTTTTTTTCATGAATAACAAAAAAAACAAAGATAATAACAGAATAACAAGAATAACAGGAATTACAAACCTTCACTTCTTGTCATTTGTATCACAAAAAGTAGAAAAACGGTGAACACCAAGAATTTCATATTCATTTTTATTTTTTCAAATCTAAAAAAGAAAAAAAGATTATAAAAATAAGAAATAACAGTTATAAAAGCTACTGCATAAGAAATCTCATTAACATAAACTTATTCAGTAATTAAATTTTTCCTCATAGAATTCTAATGTAAAATTTAACAGTTCGGAACCAAGTTGTCTGCTAGTTTCTCTCATCAACTTCTTGAATTTTGTGGCAAAATGTTATTTCATTTGCCTGTCTTCTAAAGTGCTCTGGTAATCACTTTTTTCACTGATAACGTAAATAAAGGATCCCAGTGGTCCTTTCGTTGGTGATGTAGGCCCAAACAATTCGGGAAGCTGGAGATGAAGTAAGGTCTCGGTTTATATGTGGGTTTCGTGAAGGTGGATTTGATCCGCACTGGTTTTGTCGGGTTCTCCCGTTTTCCCTGCACTTCTCCCACCATACTTTCTCAGTCTTTCTGTCCATCTGTCCTCATTTCCGTGGAATAGCACAATAGACCTACAGATCGCGGTGCTTGTTTTCCCTGTCACCCACATTCACTTCAATCAAAATTAATCAAAATAAAAGTGAAATAAAAAGGTAAGAAATAATGGATATACCTTATAAAATTGTATTTATTTTCGTATCGTTTCTTGAATATGCACTAGACCAGTGCTTCTCAATCTTTTTTTTTTTTTTGCTTCACAGCACACTTATATATTTGGAAAAATCCGGCGGCACAGTAAACGTTGTTCTTAAAATCGCACAGAACTCCAAACTTTCTCGTTGCTTTACTACGCATTCGATTCCGTATTAAGCAATATTGCAAAAGTAAACAATTCCATATTTCTCATTGAATTACAAAAAAGTTGTGATTATCGACTCATTAATTTTGTCCATTCCAGTTTGCATTACTTCCGATTTACTTGTTCCTCTCGTATTATTGTCTGTCAAACGAAAGAAGAACCACCAATCAGAGATAAGTACTTTTCGGTTAGTGTGTCTGGCACAGTTCATAAGCCCCGCCCTCCTTTCTGAGACTTGTTAAACATGACAGCTATGGAATCTCAGAAAATAAACATCAACATACAATAGTTTTCCAAGGTGTTCCTGGCTAACCAATCCACAGCCAAGCATGGCAGATTACAAACAATGTGTATGTACACTTCAAGATGTCTGCAGATGAAGAAAATTAATCAAAACTCTCGAAACCTGCCGCTGATGCAACAGGCTTAGGAATTTCAACAGTGCGCCGCAATATAATTTAAAATTTCATTTATAATGAACAGATCTTTTCATAACTTCACTTTAATACACTGAGCTGGTAAAACATCTTAAGTAATAAATTAAAAATTTAATTTAATTTAAAGAATCTAAATGAATAAAAAAAAGAAAATAAAGGAGTTTGAAAAATAAAACGGAAGCGCGATGTCCTCGCACGGAAACTACAGGATAAGAAACTAGACATATGCAATCGCTATTATGCTCACGCCGAAAGATAAAACTCCCAGAATGCAACGCAGATTATAGATTTTCCTTTCCTGGCCGTTCGCTAACATTCAAATACAAGAGAAGCGACCTCTTCTATTTAATGTTAGCGAACGGCCAGGAAAGGACAATCTATATTCTGCTTAATCAAGGCAAAACAGAGGAGGCATTTTTACCTAAGACAAAAGCATGAAAAACAATCTCCAAGCCAGCTCTAGGACTCGAACCTCGTTCAGGAGTTCAAAACTGCCTTGATGTTTTGAATAAGTCCCAGAGGCTGGTAAACTTTTAGAAGCTATTCAAGAAGGTATAACGAAAAAATAGTAAAAAAAAAAAAGGAATAAAATGCAACAGCATAGTTTCAATCTATTTTATCAAAAATCAAAGCTACATTTTATTTCTAAGTTTATTATAAATTCTATTGATTTTAAATGTTTGAGTTAATCACTTTAAATCAATAATTATTAGGAAGTTAAAAATTCATGATAGTCTTTGGCTGCTTATTTAAGTTGAGGATTGTATTAAAGAGAATTTTTCGCAGTTTTTACATACTGTATTAGTATATTACACGAGATAGAAATGTGTATCTCACGGGCGCCAGCGATGGCCTTTAAGAAAGATGGAGGTAAAGACGTGGCCCGAAACTCATGTGCTGAGGATGGATGTCAGCCCAACCCTCGCTCGTAATTTTTCATGAAATAGCATTAAATAAATGTTTAATTAACTGAAAATTTCCAACTTTGTTGCATGAAATGGTTTGGGCATTCTAATAAAAAAAAAACTATGTAACGATTACTATTAATATTGCTATATTGACCTTAAAAGAAAATCCTAATGAGAGTACTGGTAGATGTTCATGAAATCGATGCTAAATTACAGAAAAAAATGAATGTTTAAGCAAAAAAAACTTTTTTTTTTGAGGAAATGAAGTGTAAATAAACACGGAGACATTTACCTTGAACTTTCTGAGGAATAATCCACTATTTATTTTTACAGAATTTCAATAAATGTCTGTTCAAATTACTTCAAAGTAACACCTTCTTGTATTGACAACGAAGCGTCACAAGTTCTATAAAGTTCTACTTTCATCGCAGCGAAAACTTTTTTTTAATCAAAATCTCTTTCTACTTAATTTTATTAATTATTTAAAGGAAGCGAACACAAATACATTGATTAACGTCTTACCAATTCTTATTCTTCCTTGTTGCTCTTTTCGAAATTTAAAATCAAAGCTGACGAAGAGCCAAAACCATCAAGAGTCAGTCTCGGTTGTAAATAGAAAAGAGAAAAAAAATGAAAACTTTTTTTATTTATTTTTGTTCCACTGTAAAGAGAATATGACTATCTATTGGTAAGTTGATAAACAGGTAGATCGCATATCTACTGGTATCAATTGTTGCCATTAAGACTGCATTATTGCTGTTATTATTGTCTTTGTTTCGGAAGACTGATGTTACCTTTACTAAAAAGCACGTTCAACATATGATCTGTAAAAATGAAATATTTAACTGCATAAAAAAAGGAAATAAAAAAAGACCCTGGTTTAAGATACAAAAATTTAATTATAATTTTTTTTTTAATGAAAAAACAAAACAAACACAAAACAAACCTATTGTGTATTTTCCTTTGCATTCTATCCCACCTGAGCAGATAACCCCGAGACCTTGTGATAAACGCCGATGAGGGGTCTTAGATCACGAATATATATGCCATTCTTCTTCCCAACGTAGTTTTTAGAGCCATCACTATTGTCCATCCATCACGAGAAGGCGCTTGACCACTCCTACGTCATGTGGTAGGCGACGATTCTATGAATCTATTTGAGGGGTCAGTGTCGTTTTTCCATTTTCACAGATGCACAAATTTCATTTCTTGGTTATAACATAGAGGGATTGATGATATAAAATACGATATTATACATCTATCTTTCTTATATATTTATATATAATAATTAGAATAAGAATAATAACTACGTTATATTTTAACCAAAACGATGTATAAAACTGATTTGCTATTTAAGAACTGTTATATTTTTACTGTTTTTTATTTATTTAAGTCATCATTTAAGTTATGAAAAAATCGTAATCTAACTGTATAAAAAGACAAGACCTGATTGATTCAGTCACTCACTCACTGACTCATCAACGCCCAGCCCAAACCGTTGGACCTAGAAAGCTGAAATTTTGCACAGAGGTTCCCTTTATGTTGTGTACAAGGAATAAGGCCGGGTTTTGCGAAATTCCCACGGGTTCGGGAATAACAAGGGTTTATTGCCGATTTAAAGGTTTCTTATTTTCGTAATTATTTCCGTAACTGTAATTAGTAGAGACTTCAAATTTGGTATGCAATTGAAATTTCTTTATCATATTATCTTTATCTTTAATCTTTATCCACATTAGAACATTTGTTTTTTGTAACCTGTCGACTGTACTGATGCACATCGTCGACTGTATTGATGCGAAACCCGATCGTTGTGATTTTTTAATTATGAAGAAATTGTATATAATTTTAGTTTTAAGCAAGTTTTTAATTTTTTTTAATTTGAAATGTGTTCATTTTAATTAAATTTAATCGGGTGCGCCGGCTTCAATTTTGAAATTTATCAATATTCAGCGCACGTAAATATATATTTCAATTATTGTTAAAGAAATTTGACAAAAATCTTATTGGCTTATTGTATATTTCGAATTCTTATCGGTAGGTCATTTGTACTAAGGTTCAAGAATAGCACTGAGCCTTTGATAAATTCACATAATTCACATAAGTACTCAAATGTTAATGTATTATATGTTTATATAATTTAAGTCAACAGTGAATTAAAGTTCGTTCACTTTAGTCCTAACATAACGTTCTAAACTGAGTTCATCCATTTCCAGATGAATTGATTTTATCATACCTTTCTATGTGTTCGTCTTATGTTTTTCACCCTCGATAATTTTACTTGATCCCAGATGTCTGTTTCCAATATCATTTTAACATTTTCTCCATCGGCTTCTTTACTTATCATGACATTTCTCTTTAGCTCATGGAAGGTTAGATCTTTGATGATCTTCATCTGCTTAATTTTATAACAAAGATCAATCGTTCACCGTATCAAAAATCACAGTATCAGTTTTTTTTTCAATAAGTCCGTACTTACTGCAGTGTTTAGACGCTAAAAACACGGCGTTCATGATACCCAGAAAATTATCAAAATATTTTTTTTTTGTATGCAAAAAATATACAGCTAAGAATAAAAGCGGGGTTCGACTATATTATAGTCGAACCCCGCTTTATATTCCTGCAAATAACGCTCTACCGTGATTTACAACATTTTTTCCTCGGTTCTTTCATTTTTCCTATTATTATAATGTATTTTTTCCCCTGTATTTACGCTGTCGTAATATCAAACTTTCCGCAAATCACACTGTTTCCGACAAACAGATTAAAAAAAAAAAAAAAAGGTTCATGCAAAAAATTGAGCATAAAACAGTTACTACCAATGTAAATTTCGCCTTAAATACATTAAATTTATTCAGATTCATTGGCATCAAGGACTACATACCGTATTTACTCGAAACAGATTCCCGACATGATAGCTCAGGGTGCGAGAACCTTTGTTTACTCAGGTGCAGTCTTGTGTTTCTTCACTTTATTGTATATATCTCTGCACGTTCAACTTTAAAAACTAATGTGCACCTTTTTCCGGTCAAATATAGTCTCTCCTCCTCCAATTTTTCAGTTATTACACTGCTTTGCGATAGCAATTCGCGAGACCATCGCAACTTTGATATATCTACAGTCTCGACACTCGATGTTATCGTTCAGTTTCGGCTTCATTCTTGTTACCTCATCTAGTTTCGTTTGAAATGTGTGTTGGCCTTATTTTGAGATTTTAAAGTGATTAAAATAATCAATTTAAAAGAACGTGCTGATTATAAGTTAAAAATACTGCCTACTGTATATAAGCACGAATAGAGTAAAAAATAAATATTAAAACTCACGTCGTTTCAGACCCTCCGCTAAATAGGGTCCATTTTCAAGTGTTCTAAAAAGTATCCTCCAGTATTTATTAAAATAATGTTTAATTTAGAAAAGGAAAATTATCAAAAATCTTCCTTTTCAAAATTATATATTTTATAATATTTAATATAGTCATGTGTGTTATAAAAGTACCAAGCATTGAGTACAAATCATTCTATGCATTGAACATTGAATCCTGAATGTTCTTTGTATGCCGAAACCATTTCCCAGTTATTTACACTTTCCGTCAATTTACACTATTTTTTTCCCTTGAAAAGTGTAAAAGCGTAGTTGACTGTAGGTTAAAATTTAATAAATGTGTTGTATGTTATTTTGAAGTGATGTAACTAAAAGGTATTTTAAAAAGTTGCCTCACGCAACTGTTAAAAAAATGTATTTTTAGATATTTCTTTTATTATCTTTCAGTACTTTGGCCCTTTTAAGATTTGAGCCATAAAAAAGGGCCTGTATATATATATGTATATAAATATATATATATATATATCAAAATCTAATCAGCACAAGTAAATTCTTAAATATAAAGGTTGGTAGTTAGATAACTAATCTTTCCAGTTTTTGCTTCTATAAGATTCTCAATGAAAATGATCATCCTCTCCACAAATATACACATAGACATCACTAAATAAAAAAATAGTCTTAACAGGCAGCAATTAAGATGAGTTTTCACTGAAATTGGGATAATTGGTAATGTTCTATTTTATTTTTTAACAAACGATTGGTTTTATTAGAAAAAGTAATCTCGTATTTGCATTATTGTTGCACTTCTATTATATGGGTAAAGTAAAAATTAATAAGTAAAAAATGTGTATCACCAACCATTTTGGGTTTTAATTTCAGTTTGTTTGTTTGTTTCATTTAAATTAATTTTCATTTCTCTTCATCTTATTAAATAAATAACAAAGAAATCATTGCAAAACTTTCTCCTTTCTAAGGAACCTAGTTTATTAAAAATTACAGAAACTAACAGATGAAGCTGTAATTATAGTAATACATTTGATAAAGTATTTGACTGACGTGTGAAATATTTTGTTAGTCATTTACTATTCGTTAATTTCTTCGCTGTCTTCGAGAAGTCATCCTTGAACTGTTTCCTTTCACTAATAAGATTCGTCACTTTCGCTGCCAGAAGTTCCCATCAATCCCTCAAAGACGTCTCCAATTTTGTTCAGAACATCTTGTACAGCAGTGCTCATTCTAGGCCAACCAACTGGTCCAGTTCCAACGAACTGGAATTTTCCGCCAAAACATCTGAAAAGATTTAATAAAAAGAATTGAACTTCATTTATATCTTTGCTTAAAATCTCTTATTAGTTGACTTACAATGTGGTAGAGATAAACTTTCCTTCCATTGACTTCGAATGTCAATAGTAACATACAAATGAATAGTACAGAGTGAAGATTTACCTGCTGGCTTTTTAATATTAATATTAATAAAATAAAAGGAAAAGGCCTGATCTACAAGGAAAGTCGTATTTAACATCTATTATTATTTACTAGTTGCGACCCGTGAAATATTCACGGAAGTAAAACAAATTCCACATTTTTGAAAAACACAAGATTGAAAAAGATGTTCTAAGCTAATTTTTTTAGAAGCCATGACTTCCACAACAGCCCATATGTAATTTGAATATCGGCTTATTTGTTAAAATAGTATTATAAAATTGCTAAAATAAAAAAAAATAAAAATTGATTTACCAGTTTCAACTATAACAATAACAATAACGATACCAATAATCCTGTCTGGGCAACAATGAGGGCACGTGCATCGTCATTATCCCCTTCTTCGTCGAATATTGAGAGAGCGGCGACACAGCCAAAATAATGATAATAAGTGTGTAATCGCGATCCGTTGGAGTGAAGTGGAGAAAATAGTAGAGACGCCATCTTTAAACATGGGCGTGACGTCATGCCTGACGCGTTCCAACGCTGCACTGTGATTAGTTATTTCAAATTACAAATTTACAAATTTACAAATCTACAAATTTACAAAGATCCGTACAACTTTAGCCTATTAATAAGATAATTTCTTATCCTTTTCGTTGTAGACTCATATCACTAGAGAGAAGAAAAAAAACCTATTTGAAAAAATTATCAAGCTTTTTCTTACTCATCCCACTTTGCAAAGACCGAAAATACTTAGGACACAGCTTTGCCAGAAGGTTTAGAAAAAAAAATAAAGAATTCCTTTGGTGTAAATTAGTGATGCATTGAATACCCTGTATTGGGTTAATTTTTTCAGTATCGGATAGGCTTTGTATAAGTCTGTGATAAGCGAAAAAAAGATAAACCTAATATTTCGTTGTCGACTCAGGATGTAGTAGTGTGATATTTAACCCATTGTTTAAAATAACATTTAAATACCCGTAGGTTTTATTTTCCTAATTTGCTAATCTTCTTGAATTAAATGCAAACTGGGAATTTAATTTCTTTCATTTAATTAGTTTATTGAAGACTATTTTAATGGGAGGACTGGTAGCCAATTGGTAATGCGCTTTACTGAAGGCTGGAGGAGGCGGTTTCAATTCCCGGCGAGGTCAGGGATTTTCCACTCTGAGATCTACTCAGCCCTGTAGAATGAATAGCTGGTGGAAAAAAACACACCTGGTGGGCGTTCAACTGACCAGCCTACCTCAACTTAGTACATTTAGTCCGAAGGGCAATAGTGGGATTCAACTTAATTATTTTCACGTACAATTTCCATGAATTTACATGAATTAAAAATATACTATATTATTTATGTTAGGGGTTATGTATATTAAGGGGTTATTAAGATTCGCGTGTCCACCATCAAAAAAGGGGAAAAACTGGAGATGGCCAGACGAGGAAGACTTAATTTGGTACGACCAAACTATAGTTCTGCGAAAATTTAAACTTTCAATTGTAATAAGTTATCCAGAAAAATATTAGGGGAGACCG
This sequence comes from Thereuonema tuberculata, assembly GCA_023159025.1. Classification (NCBI taxonomy): domain Eukaryota; kingdom Metazoa; phylum Arthropoda; class Chilopoda; order Scutigeromorpha; family Scutigeridae; genus Thereuonema; species Thereuonema tuberculata. The sequence goes on from JAFIDM010012231.1 coordinate 101,768,217, forward strand.
GGGGTAGTTGGCATAGGTTTGGATTTTTGATTTTTCTATTTGTTTGTACAATGCTTAGAGGGATTCTGGTGAATGCGACGTATAGCTTAACTTTTTGACTATAAAATTATTTAGGACCCATTAATTAAATCGTGTTTAGGTAACCTCAAACACTTTTCCTAAAAGCTTGCAACTATGCCAACTAACCCTGGGTGCGGGGTTTTAACATTTAAAAAAAAAAAAATATTTTAATAATACTTGAACAAAACAACAACTGTATGATAAATTAAATTAAATTAAATATATGAACAAACAATGAATTCTTAGCTACTTAAAGTTATTGTTTGATATAAAACACGAATGTAGGAGTTGGGCGCTCGCTTATCTGAACAGGTGGTTCAATTTTCGCAGAACTTTAGTTTGGTCATACCTCGTCTGGCCATCTCCAGTTTTTCCCCTTTTTTACAATGGTGGACATGCGAATCTCGTTGTCACCGGTTTCAACGATCTTCCCAGGGTACTGGCGGGATTGGTACTTCACCAAAACAAAATCATTTACATGGTATTTATGGTGATCAGGAGGCCCCTGAGATTATGGGGATTCGTTGTTCGTCTTGTTTGATGTGACCTGTCGGCATCTTTTTTGTGGTTCTCCAGGGTTCGTGGGAACTGTCGAATGAGAACCCTCACTATCGTCTTGACAGAAGGCTGAGAGTGAGAGCTCTTCGCCATGGAGAGGTTCTTCAGCCTATGAACTATCAAGGAAGTCCAAGCTGTTGTCACTTTCTGCATAGCTAATGTCTGACATGCCGTCATCAGAATCCGTAGAAGAAAAATCAAATCGACGTTTTCTGAGAAGTTTTTTCTTCTTCGACTTGTCAATCTTAGTCATGTAACCATTTTCGTTGTACCAGGCTTTTTCTTCTGATTGGCCCTTTCAGCCGCGATTCTATGATGGGAGTGTCTATTAGAATAGCAGTAAGCCTTCTTTTTCGGTCGCGGTTGGATTGCTGTCGTGGCCCAGCTTTAGGGAAAGGGCGAATTTCCTCTGGGATGATGTGTCGGGAAGATAATGGAGTGGACACCAATGCCGGTGTGCCTATTATAATTTAATATAATTTAATAGCCTACACTCTACATATGCAAACTTTTTTTTAATTCGATTCAGTATGCAAAAAGCTATTTACGTGTAAAATTTCAGCCTGTAATGTTTTTTTTTTGGAGGGCCTTTATTTATTCATTTTTCACAGAAATTGTTTCTTTTTTAATGAACAGTAATGAAGGGGTTAGTGGGGCGAGTTGTCGTAGCTATGCCAACTGACCCCTACCTAACTACGCCAACTAGCCCAATAGGAATTTCCAAAACAAGATGGATACCACACAATTCCAACATCAGAAACAAAGTTTATGATACATGCATGCAACCACAGTTATCCAGTGTTTCGAAAACCGCCATCAGCATCACCTCACTTCGATCTACATGTTCACCAGAACAGAAAAATTTACGATGGAAAAATTTACTCATCAGTCAGAAAAACGGTGAAATTGGGGTCCTTCCTTTGTGACGTTTCCAAGCAAACTAAAGTCACAGTGGATGGTACACCTTTACATACACTTCGCACTAACAAGATGTCAGCGCTTTAGCTACACGGTGGCAGGAAATAGAATCTGTGTGTCAACTAGCTCCTTATGCCAACTGACCTTGGTCTCCCCTACCTTTAAAAAAAAATATAACCTATAAAATAGACCTAAGATCATAATACTTCCCTGCCACTCTTTTTCAGTACACACTATAAAAAAAAATAGAAAAACAGGTCAACCTGGAAAAACACTATAAATAAATAAATCAAATTTAGCATTGGATTTTATCTTAATATTCAACTTTTCTACCAACAGAGAAAATTCGATAACTTTTTAGAGTATTAAAGATTTTTCATGAAAATAAAAAAAGGAGTGAAATGAAGATGAATAAGTGAATAAAAAAGAATTACTAACCGGAATAATTACAGGTTGTCATTTGAATCAAAAAAAGAAGAAAAATGGACAATATCAGGAATTTCCCAATCATCTTTAGTTTTCTTTATCTAAAAACAAAAAAAAAATAAAAATAGATGGCATATAAAAAGTTATTTTTCAAGGGAGGAAAAATAAAATAAGATATAATTTCACAAAGAAAAAAAAACATACATAAAGCTTTAAAGATTAAATTTTAAAAAGCCTAAAAGTAATTAAAAAGTTTAAATACAGAAAAGATAATTTTCACCTGTTTCACTGATGATGACTGCGCATTGAATTGTTTGTCTCTTATCTAGCTTTTTAACATTTTTTACTTTTTAAATAAGTGTATGTGTGTTTTTTTATATATTTTTGACAAATTGAAATTTCTGCACATGAATTACTAAAACATGAAATAAAATTTTAGTAGGTGTTATACATTCAATGTGAATCTAAAGTAAGGAGCCTGGATGAGCCGTATTCGACATTGAATTTTTCTCCTAAGATCCACCCAACTCTTTATAGAATGGGTACCGGGTTTCATTCCCGAATGTTAAAGGCGGGAGAACGATCATTGAACCTCAAGTGAGTCCCATTAATCAGAAGCCTTACCTTCAACAACCCTCAACGTTCATGTTAATCAATAGACAGTTTTTTTAACTTAAGTCAGTTTTTTTAACTTAACTTACTCAAGAGAAAACGAGAAACGAAAGAAAGATCTCTTCGAAATCAACTTTAAAAGTAGAACTCATGTCCTCTATTCATTTCTGTCATTAATGGTTTAGATAGATATTTAATAAGTCATTTTTTAATGCCAACAACATTTTTCGTTGTCAAAGGAAGTGTCTAAATTTGAAATTGATGAAGTTGATATGTAAGATAAAAAAAAAAAGGAGAATTAAAAATAACTGTGTGTAATAAATAAAATACTTAAAAAGCTATAACATGAAAGTCATTAAAAGGAAAAAAAGACATAATTAAGAAAAGATCATATGAAAACGGTTTATTACTAGACAGAGCCGTTTCTAGGTGTTCTGCCACCCTAGGCGAGAACTGAAAAATGCCGTCCCCTTCCCTTTCAAATGCCGCCCCCACCAAAAAAAAAAATGACAATCCTATTTTAACAACCAAAAAAAAAACGGAATCCGTCCTTCGGCCGCCCTAAAATTTTGCAGCCTAGTCTTGCCTAATGGTAGAAACGGCCCTGTTACTAGACTTACACTAGTCCTAGAATAGTTATAAAACTTTCATGATAAGTTTGTTAAAGAAAAATATTTCTTAAACAAAAGATTTAACGTGCCACAAAGTAATCAAAAAGAATAAACAAATGACACAGAAAATGAAAACTATCTTGAGCTTTCATCGGTGAGAGTCTGGGACGACCGTTTCCTCCTTTTTGTGGACTCATCAGCCAGACCCACTCACCAGATGAAATGCTCAGATAGTGCAAAACCACTCTCCCAACAGCGGCCTCCCTCCAAACGATAACGCATTTAAAAAAGAAACCCAAAACAGGCAAAATTTCGAATTCTGGCCTACGGACCCATCAGGCGCAAAGGAATTTGAATATAAAAAAAAATCAAGGCTGAACCAACCTGGTTAATCTGAAATTATGCCTATATTGGTTTAATTTTTTAATGAGTTTTCTTTTAATGAGTTTTCCTTATCACTTTTGCACTATCTGAGCATTTCATCTGGTGAGTGGGTCTGGCTGATGAGTCCACAAAAAGAACGAAACAGCCGTTCCATGCTCTCAAGGATGAGAGCTCAGATATTTTTTTATTCCTGTGTCATTTCTTTATTCTTTTTGAAAAATATTTCTTATAATTGTTGTATTTTCATTAATCAGTTATGTGAAACAAAAACAAATATACTCGGCTAATCTTACCAATTATTTTCTTCCTTGTTGTTCTGTTCGAAATTTAAATCAAAACTGACGAAAAATGAAGAAAAAAAAATACCCAGAAAATTCTGAGGCATCAGTCTGGTTTAAAAGAAGATTTCTGAAATTGAGAAAAAAGTATTCATTTTCCATTAAAGAATTAGTTCGTTCTATTGGTTCGTCGTATAACTGGATGGATTCTATATCCAGTGGTGTCAGTTATTGCCATTAAGACACAATTATTGCCTTTTTTTACGCAAGGCTGATGTTTTATCTTTAAAAACAGCACGTAAACATTTTATTAAGAAACTTGTGAGAATATTATCTCTGGACTTCTTTTTCTTCAACAAATTTTAACAGAAAACAACAACAACAAAAAAAACCAGTTTCGAGTGAACATTTACTGAATATAGAACTGTAGAAATACATCCAGGAAGAAAAAGAATTAAGTCACTTTTTTTTTATTATACGAATTATTTTTCGTTTGTTGAGTATTCAATAATGTTGTATGATTAGGCTTGCTATAAAATATTTCCTAAATACTCGTATATAATCTCGAAATAGAGATATGGAAGTTTTCTCTTCAGTTTTCTAGAAGTTTCGTAAATACGAATTCTCATCATAGGAAACCCTTAATTGATTTTTCTTTCAGAAATTAAGCATTTCTCGTGTGACTTACGTCATCGCTTTCCATACAAAACGAACAGAAGAGTTCCAGAGAAGTGGACCGCAGGTTGCCACTTTCACAAAGAATTGATAACTTGTAAATTTAGGGCCTTTGAAGTGGGTGTGACCTCAAATTTGTGACGTGGATAACTGCCGTAAATTTTGAGCTTTTGAGCTAAAACTTTTGTGGGTGTTAAATACCCTTAAGGACTCGGCTGGTATTGTATTTCAGCCACATCGGATCAACCGTTCCAAAATGGCTGCCGTTAAAACTTTAAAAAAAAAAAAAACTTTTTAAAAAACTAAAAAATCTTTAAAAACAGGTAATAGAGGAAACCAGGCCCAAGTTTCAACCTGTTAACACAGGCTTTCCTCAGTGATTAATTAGGCACAGGAGGGCAGGCTATGTATAGAGGATAAGGACCAATGGAATCGCTGAAAACAAAGCGCACTGCGGTAAACTTAATATACCAATGGGTAAAAGGTGATTGCCGCGCCACCCAGGGAAATACACAGCAAACAAGCACTATGTGGTGATATATATGAAAAAAAGATCATAGGAGATCAGAGAGACTTGCAAATGTTGAATGATACATTAATTATTACATTAAGAAAATTCCCAATGACGATAGCTCTGACAAGGGAACCTCTCCAACCTTATAATCGCAGATTTTAATGAAACTTTGCAGAATGAATCATTAGATTGTGTTTATAAAATGACATAAATCTTATATGCGGAATCGACCGCGAAGGACCATTATTTTTCGGCCAAAAATGTTCGAATATAGGTCGTTTTACCTCTGAAACACCAGATGGCGCTAACGATTTGTTGCTAACGTCTATATCTAGTAGTTTCCTATACATTCTAATAGCTAAGTTAAGTGGCGCCATCTGTTGTTGACTCGTGATATAAACTTATTCAAAGTTTTTATTTTGTTTTAAATTTAAAGTTTTCAAATTCGGAAAGATTCTTAAACGTAAATTAGAAAGAATCAGATATAAGAGAAAACCTTCTACATTAGTTGGTTATGATGTATAATAT
>JAFIDM010012231.1:101773790-101791371 GCA_023159025.1 Thereuonema tuberculata
CGAATTTGAAAACTTTAAATTTAAAACAAAATAAAAACTTTGAATAAGTTTATATCACGAGTCAACAACAGATGGCGCCACTTAACTTAGCTATTAGAATGTATAGGAAACTACTAGATATAGACGTTAGCAACAAATCGTTAGCGCCATCTGGTGTTTCAGAGGTAAAACGACCTATATTCGAACATTTTTGGCCGAAAAATAGTGGTCCTTCGCAGTCGATTCCGCATCTAAGATTTATGTCATTTTATAAACACAATCTAATGATTCATTCTGCAAAGGTTGGAGAGGTTCCCTTGTGAGAACAATTGTTTATTGGATGCAGAATTGTTTATTTTTTTTTTTTAAGTTTTATATTCACTGAACTTAAAACATATTGTTATACGTAACATATCTTGACAATATGATTAGCTTTCCCACAAACATAACATCTTCATATGTATTCCTACAGTTTTGTTCCTTTTTTTAAGGTTTCAGTATACTTGAAATACGTACATACTTAGATCTCATTTGTCCCTTTGTTGCTTTTTAGGTATGCTTTACAATACTTGCACATCTTGGCTATATTATTAGCTGCCAAAAATCAAAAATCTTCATATATGTGTTCCTACAGTTTTATTTCTTTTTTAAGTTTCAGTATATTTCAAGTACATTCTTGGGTCTCTTCAGTTTCATTTTTATCACGTGATCTGCAATTGAACTCCATTATCATCTTTTCACAACTGCTATCAAAGTTGAAATCTGCATTTCCTTGATTTCTATTATCTTGAGCATAAGAATTACATGAACTGAATATCTCTGGATTACTATTTCTCCTCCAGATTTTGTTAATTCCTTTAACATAACTTTTAGTTCTGTCATTTTCTCTATTATGTTCTTTTCATCTTTAATCTCCAAGATTCATAAATTTTCCTCTTTAAATTTGTTATTTTCAACAAGTCTCTTATACTTCAGCAATCTCCCAAGTTTTGCAGCAATCTTAAAAGATCAATTTTCGTCTTGGTATAGTAGGTGAAACTTATCTTCGATCAAATATAAAATGATTGCTTTAGCTTTATAGCTTTTATCAAAAACTTTATTCTTTTCATTACTTTTAGTTAAAATATCAATTTCTTTGATTGGAATATTGGCATATCTCCAAACACCTCCTTTTTAAAGTTGAACTTTAATGTTCAGTATCTACGTTGAATAGTGTCTACGTTCAGTATCTACGTTGTCGTTGAACGAAATTCACTTTGCTTTAATCTCTAACTCGAATAACTATATTATTTACAAGCCTGGTACCGTCGCGTCGCTTTGCTCCGGAACCCTTGCATATATAGCATTAAAAACAAAACTTTATTTATTTAGCAAATTAATATCGAGATCGGAGAATATACGACTTCTCCGTTGTAGCTTCTCCGCTTAACTCAGGTGTATTGCGGGTTGGCGCCAGATATCTGGGATTATCAAAAAAAAAAAATCATGATTTTTACCTGTCACAGGTGTGACATCTATACAGTATAATAGATATATAAAAACATGCGCGTATTCGAATGCAACGTTGTGTCAAAATTTCAAAGCAATCGGTGAAGAACTTTCGGAGATTTAAGATTTGAACAAACGAACTTTTACATTTTTATTTATATAGATTTTTAAAACATTGTTCATTATCTCCATACTTTTTTTTAACAAATCTTGGAAAACATTAGTCCTGTTTCCAGGTCCCATTCCATTTTTGCAATTCTTTTAAGTCTAGCGCATAGTAAGAATTATTTATCGGCCTGTGCCCTTAACCAACAACTTTATTGTTAAGAAGTTTGACAAAACTCTTACTGGCTTATTGAATTCAAAATATATTTCAAATTCTTATCGGTAGGTTCTAAGGTTAAAGAATAGCACTGAGCCTTTGATAAATTCACTTAATGCTTCGTTTTATGAGAATAATATTTATGAGTATAGGACATAAGTACTCAAATGTTAATGTATTATATGTTTATATCATTTAAGTCAACAGTGACTTAAAGTTCGTTCACTTTAGTCCTAACATAACGTTCTAAACTGAGTTCATCCATTTCCAGATGAATTGATTTTATCATACCTTTCTATGTGTTCGTCTTATGTTTTTCACCCTCGATAATTTTACTTGATCCGAGATGTCTGTTTCCAATATCATTTTAACATTTTCTCCATCGGCTTCTTTACTTAACATGACATTTCTCTTTAGCTCATGGAAGGTTAGATCTTTGATGATCTTCATCTGCTTAATTTTATCTCAAAGATCGTTCCATAGTTTTGATTTCTGGATTTTAATTTTCAAAAATCACCGTATCAATTTTTTGCAATAAGGTCCATACTTACTGCAGTGTTTAGACGCTATAAACACGGCATTCATGACACCCAGGAAATTATCAAACCCTTATTTTTTGTGCGTGCAAAAAATATACAGCTAAGAATATACAGTCGAACCCCGCTTTTATATTCCTGCAAATTACACTCTACCGTCATTTACAACATTTTTTTCCTCGGTCCTTTCAATTTTCCTATTATTATAATGTATTTTCCCCCCTGTATTTATATGTTGTAATATCAAACTTCCCGCAATTTATGCTGTTTCGCCTAACGGAGTAAAAAAAAAAGAAAACGATGGCGTCCATGCGAAAATTTGAGCATAGAACGGCGACTACCAACGTAAATTTCGCCAGAAATACGGTAAATTTATGCAGATTCAATGGCTTCAGGACTAAATACCATATTTACTCGAAACTAATGTTAACCTTTTCCGGCCAAATATAGTCTCTCCTTCTCTAACATTCAGTTATTACACTGCTTTGCGATAGCAATTCGCGAGACCATCGCAACTTCGATATATCGGCTGTCTCGACACTCGATGTTTTCGTTCAGTTTCGGCTTCATTCTTGTTACCTCGTCTTGTTTCGTTTGAAATATGTGTGTAGGTCTTATTTTGAGATTTTAAAGTGATTAAAATAATGTTTAGTTTAGAAAAGGAAAATTATCATAATATTCTTTTCTAAATTACATATTTCATAGTATTTAATATAGTCATGTGTGTTAATGACTATATGTTCTTTGTATCTTAATGTTCTTGGTATGCCGAAACCGTTTCCCAGAATTTGCACTTTCCTTCAATTTTCACTATTTTTTTTCCCTTGAAAAGTGTAAAAGCGGGGTTGACTGTAGGTTAAATTTTAATAAATTAAATAAGTATTATTTTTGAAGTGATAAAACTAAAAGTTATTTTAAAAAGTTACTGTTTTCCATATCCATACAGTTGTTAAAAAAATGTGTTTTTTAGATTTTTCTTTTATTATCTTTCAGTACTTTGGCCCATTTAAGTTTTGAACCATAAAAAGATCCTGTATACAGGATCTTTTTATGGTTATATATATATAATCAGCACAACTAAATTCTTAAATATAAAGGTTGGGGTGATAGGTAACTAATTTTTCCAGTTTTTGCTTCTACAAAATTCTCAATAAAACAGATCATCCTCTCCACATATACAGATATCACTAAATAAAAAAATAGTCTTAACAGGCAGCAAATAAGATGAGTTTTCATTGAAATTAGGATAATTGATAATGTTCAATTTTATTTTTTAAGAAATGATTGGCTATATTAGAAAAAGTAATCTCGTATTTGCATTGTTGTTGTACTTCTATTGTATGGGTAAAGTAAAAATTAATAAGTAAAAATGTGTATCACCAACAAATTTGGGTTTTAATTTCAGTCTGTTGTTTGTTTGTTTGTTTTTTTTCATTTAAATTAATTTTCATTTCTCTTAATCTTATAAAATATATAACAAAGAAATCATTGCAAAACTTTCTCCATTCTAAGGAACCTAGTTTATTAAAAATTACAGAAACTAACAGATGAAGCTGTAATTATAGTAGTAAATTTGATAAACTATTTGGCTGATATGTGAAATATTTTGTTAGTCATTTACTATTCGCTAATTTCTTCGCTGTCTTCGAGAAGTCATCCTCGAATTGTCTCCTTTCACTCGGGAGATTCCTCACTTTCGCTGCCAGAAGTTCCCATCATTTCCGCAAAGGCGTCTCCAATTCTGTTCATAGCAGCTTGTTTAGCAGTGATCTTTTTAGCGCCGACGGACTGGTCAGGTGAATTTTCCGCCAAAACATCTGAAAAGATTTAATAAAAACAATTGAACTTCATTTATAACTGCGCTTAAAATCTCTTATTAGTTGACTTACAAAATGGTAGAGATAAACTTTCTGTCCATTGACTTCGAATGTCAATAGTTTGTTTGTTTGATTCGTTTCGGCCAACTACGGACCACGGGGCTAGCCTGTCCCGACGATGTCAGGAGGAGGTTAGAACAAACAAGAGGGGACGAGATTCTTATCTCGACCAGAATAAACCTGGAATAGTAAGTTCCAGGGGAGAAACGGAAGAAACACAGTAGAAGAAAGAAACATTCATGCCCCCGCCGGGATTCGAACCCAGGTGTCCGGCGTGTAGGTCACATGGCAGATCGCCGCGCCGTCTAGGCCGTTCGGCCACGCCGGCACGGCCCGAATATCAATAGTAATATATAAATGAATAGTAAAATTTATTCATTTATATAGAGTGAAGATTTACCTAACTGCTGGCTTTTTAATATTAATATTAATAAAATAAAAGGAAAAATGCACTGATGTACGTGAAAAGTCATATTTAACAGTCTATTATTATTTATTTCTCATCATTTTCGTTGTAGACTCATATCAATATAGAGAAGAAAAGAAAAAACTATTAGAAAAAATTATCAAGCTTTTTCTTACTCATCCCACTTTGCAACAAATGAAAGGACACAGCTTGCCAGAAAGTGAGGGAAAAAAAATAAAGAATTCCTTTGATGTAAACTAGTGATGCTTTGAATACCCTGTATCGAGTTAATTTTTTCAGTATCGGATAGGCTTTGTATAAGTGTGTGATAAGCTAAAAAAAGAGAAACCTAATATTTCGTTTGTGGACTCAAGATATAGTATTGTGGTATTTGTTTAAAATAATATTTAAATACCCGTAGGTTTTATTTTTCTAATTTGTTAATTTTGAATTAAATGCAAATTCGGAATTTAATTTCTTTCACTTAATTAGTTCTATTAGGGCCGTGGTCATGAAACGCTGGGGGCCTTACCTCCCGCGCGCCCGTGGGCCTGCAAGGCCTGTTTGTGGGATTGCTTTAACTTTTTAATTAGTTCTATTGAAGACTGTTTTAATGGGAGGACCGGTAGCCAATTGGTAATGCGCTTTACTGAAGGCTGGAGGAGCCGGTTTCATTTCCCGGCGAAATCGGGGATTTTTCCGCTCAGCCCTGTAGAATGAGTAGCTGGTGGAAAGAAACCCACCCGGCGGGAGTCCAGCTAAACTTAGTACGTTTAGTCCGAAGGGCAACATTGGCCCCATAGTGGGATTCTTTAGCATAACTATTTTTAAGTATAATTTCCATGACATAAACACATGAATTAAAAATATACTATATTATTTCATATTTTAACAGATTTACTTTCAATTGTAATAAGTTATCCGGAAAAATATTACCTTTGAAATAGACCTAAGATCGTAATACTTCGCATCCCTGCCACTCATTTTTTTAAAACACACTATAAAAAGAAAAGCTAGAAAAACAGGCCAAGTTGGAAAAACACAATGCAAATAAATAAATTAAATTTAGCATTGGATTTTATCTTAATGCCTCTTTGAAAGACGTGAATTTCAAGTAGACATTCAACTTTTCTACCAACGGAGAAAACTTGATAAATTTTTAGAGAATTAAAGATTTTTCATGAAAATAAAAAAACGTGAAATGAAGATGAATAAGTGAATAAAAAAGAATTACTAACCTGTAATGGTTGTCATTTGAATCACAAAAAGAAGAAAAATGGACAATATCAGGAATTTCCCAATCATCTTTATTTTTCTTTATCTAAAAAGAAAGATGGGATATAAAAAGTTATTTTTCAAGGGAGGAAAAACGAAATAAGATATAATTTCACAAAGAAAAAAAACACACATAACTTCTAAGATTAAACTTCAAAAAGTCGAAAAGTAATTAAAACGTTTAAATACAGAAAAGATAATTTTCACCTGTTTCACTGATGATGAGTATCCTGATTGAATTGTTTGTCTCTTTTTCAGCTTTTTAACATTTTTTTACTTTTTTAAATATGTGTGTGTGTGTGTGTTTTTTTTTTTTTTATATTTTTGACAAATTGAATTTTCTGCACGTTTAAATAAAATGTTAAAACATGAATGAAATTTTAGTGGGTGTTATACATCCAGTGTGAGTCAAATGGTAAGGAGCCTTGTTGAGCCGTGTTCGACATTGAATTTTTCTCCAGATGGATCCTAAGATCCACCCAATTCTCTATAGAAAATGTCAGGTTGATCACTGAACCTCAAGTGAGTCCCATTAATCAGAAGCCTTACCTTCAACAACCCTCAACGTTCATGTTAACCAGTAGACAGTTTTTTTAACTTAAGTCAGTTTATTTAACTTAACCTACTCAAGAGAAAACGAGAAAATAAAGAAAGATCTCTTCGAACTCAACTTTAAAAGTAGAACTCATGTCGTGTTTTCATTTCTGTCGTTAATCGTTTAAATAGATATCTAATAAACCATTTTTAAATGCCAATAACATTTTTCGTTGTCAAAGGAAGTGTCTCAATTTGAAATTGATGAAGTTATTCGTAAGGTAAAAAAGAAATTAAGAGGAGAATTAAAAATAAATGTGTATAATAAATAAAATACTTAAAAAGCTATAACATGGAAGTCATTAAAAGATACAGTAAAACCCCGTTATTACGCTCGTCAAGGGACCATGAACTATAAGCGTAATAAGCGGGATAGCGCTATAGACGGGAAATGATTTATGAGATGGGGAAACATTTAGACACCATTTTACAGGAAAGATACTTGATTCTGCAATAGATATAGTGCAAATGTGAGCTTATTTCCTATTAAAAAAATCTTTATTATTATTGTTCTCAGACTGGATGAGGGAATTCCTAGAGATTCTGCGAAATCCTTCTAAGTGTAGAATTCTCGTCGTACTTACGGAGAATTTCCAATTTTTCACTTATAGAAAGGGATTTCCGTTTCGAAATTTTTACTGTATCACAGACCCGCACTTCAAAGAGTTCAAAGATTCCCTCCTACCAGGGAAAGAAAAGAATCTTACAGTGTTACATTTCTTTTCTATACAAAATTTACGATATAAAAAAAGCGCTACAAGCGGGATTTGAAGCGTTATAAGAGGGTAAAAGTATACAGAGTTACATAGAAAATTCCAGGGACCGTATGAAAGGAGCGTAAAGAACGGGATAGTGCTGTAAGCGGGAGCGTAATAACGAGGTTTTACTGTATTTAAAGGTTTAAAGATATTTTAAGGTTTTGTTTTTATAGTGTTATGAAATTATATTCTTCAATTTATCTTATAACTCCATATTATGAGATAGCGCCATTTGTTTATACATACTCATGTTTTGTCAAATTATTGAACAATCATTGTCTTTCAGCAAAACTTCTGTTGTGTAAATACTCAAAAAATCTTATTTGTTGCTTCCTCTCTCAGAATTATGTATATTTTTTCATTTTTTCTACATTTCAATTTATATCTAAATTTAAATTGTGCATAATATACCAAGTGTCATACTGAAGTTTAACAGTATATTATTAAAATTATTAATATATTAATATTGGGTTAATATGTAGTAGTATTATTTATTATTATTATATTTATTATTATATTTTGTAATTTGGGAATCCATTGAAGGGATATTTCTCAAAGTGAAAATAATTTCATTGATAAATAAAATAATAAAAAAAATAATTGTTATTATTAGAAACGAAAGTTAACTTATTCTTAATCGTAATTGACATTATGATAACTTATCTTCATAAAATGGATGATAGATCCGGATTAAAAAAAAGATCATATGAAGACGGTTTGTTACTAGACTTACACTAGTCCTAGAATAGTTATAAAAGTTTAATGATGAGTTTGTTAAAGAAAAATATTTCCTAAACAAAAGATTCAACGTGCCACAAAGAAATCAAAAATAATAAAGAAATGACACAAAAAATGAAAGCTATCTGAGTTTCCATCGGTGAGAGTCTGAGACGGCCGTTTCATCCTTTTTGTGGACTCATCAGCCAGACCCACTCACCAGATGAATTTCTCAAATAGTGCAAAAACACTCTCTCCCAACAGCGGCCTCCCTCCAAAAGAAAACGCATTTAAAAAAGAAACCAAAAACAGGCAAAATTTCGAATTCTGGCCTACGAAACCATCAGGCGCAATAGGAATTTGAATATAAAAAAAAAAAAAAATCAAGGCTGAACCAACCTGGTTAATCTGAAATTACGCCTGTGTTGATTTCTTTTTTAAATGTGTTTTCTTTTGGAGGGAGATAGCGGGATTGTTTTCCTTATCACTTTTGCACTTCATCTGGTGAGTGGGTCTGGCTGATGAGTCCACAAAAAGAACGAAACTTCCGTCCCAGACTCTCAAGGATGAGAGCTCAGATATTTTTTATTTCTGTGTCATTTCTTTATTCTTTTTGAAAAATATTTCTTATAATTGTTGTATTTTCATTAATCAGTTATGTGAAACAAAAACAAATATATTCAGCAAATCTTACCAATTATTTTCTTCCTTGTTGCTCTGTTCGAAATTAAATTAAAACTGAAGAAAAACGAAAAAAAAAAAAAACCCAGAGAATTTTGAAGCACCAATCTATTTTAAATGAAGATTTTTGAAATTCAGAAAAAAGTATTCATTTTCCATTAAAGAATTGGTTGGTTCTATTGGTTCGTCGTATAACGTTCAGTTATACGACGAACTGGATGGATTCTATATCCAATGGTATCAGTTGTTGCCATTAAGACACAATTACTGCCTTTTTTTACGGAAGGCTGATGTTTTATCTTTAGAAACAGCACGTAAAACATTTTATTAAGAAACCTGTGAGAATATTATCTTTAGACTTCTTTTTCTTCTACAAACTTTAACAGATAACTAAAAACAAACAAAAAACATTTTCGAGTGAACATTAAACTGAATATAGAACTGTAGAAATGTATCAGAAAGAAAAATAATTAAATCATACTTTTTTCTTTTCATTACCCGAATTATTTTTCGTTTGTTGAGTATTCAATAATGTTATATGATTAGGTTTGCTATGAAATATTTCATAAATACTCGTATATTATCTCGAAATAGAGATATGGAAGTTTTCTCTTCAGTTTTCTTGAAGTTCCGTAAATACGAATTCTCATCATAAGAAACATTTGACTGATTTTTCTTTCAGAAATTAAGCATTTCTTGTGTGGCGTAGGTCATGGCTTTCCATACAAAACGAACAGAAGAGTTCGTTAGATGTTAAAAGTTTTATTGAAAATATATGTTTGTTTTTGATAATAAAGTGCATTTGCTCTCTACAATTAAACATGGTTGGAGCCCTAGTTATATTTGTATCTTGTCGAAACAAAATCTTCCCAAAAGTTCTGATAAACAGAGCAACGAATAAGCTTTTCTGAAATAGTTCTCCTTCTGAAAGATAGGAGGAGAAATATTCTGTAAAATAAAAGATCAATATTTCATTTTTTATTAATTTAGTTCTTTGTTAAATGTGCCTAAAATATGCTTCATAATACTTGTCCAAGCATCAGTGATGATATCTCAAATATTTTTTTCAGTAGATTGTGAGGACAGTCTTGCATTTACACGTGTCCCGCAAGACAAATTACTGTCATTGATACTTGAGAAACAAATTCATACTTTAAAAGAGATACATTAAAATTAAGTTTGAATCATTAATGTCCTAAGACCAATTATTCAGCTATTTTAATGTACGAATCAATGTCGGTTGTTTGAACCTATGAATTTCAAAATTTTGCATACTGAGACCCTTCGAAAATTACAGGATAAGCATTATTCTGGGTTTTTTTTTTAATTTGAAGAGTAACTTTTTACCGTCCTCCTCCAGTCAAAATACTGTATTTATAAGGTACTACTTCTTTGTATTACATGTATCAATACAGGAGAAGCTTATCACAGTTAGTTTATTCTCGATATCTCAAATAGTGGTTAGAATTGGAAAGCGAGCTAATGTTGAAATAAAAACCATTAAGAATATCCAGATAAAATGTTGAATTTCCTCGAACGGCACCGGATATACAACTGCTAGTTGGGAAATTGTCAAAATGCAGGGAAATTGCTTTGATTGTAAATATAAAGCTTATCATTTCTTTTTCTTTTTATTTTTCATATTCCAAAACCTCCTGATATATTAAAGAAAAATTTTATTTATTTATTTATTTATTTATTTATTTATTTATTTATCAAGTTATTGGTTATTAACAGAAGCAAGTAAATACAATAATCCTGAAGGGTTTTGTTTACAAATAGTATCTTCTCGACGAAGTTTTGTTCTTCTTGTCCTTTAAAAAATATTTTGGAATTTCATTTAAGTAAGTTACAACGACAGTTTATTTTATTTCGTGGAAGAAATGAAGGCTTTTTTTCAATGGATTCTTAGTTCTTCAGTATCGTAGTAAACAGTACCGAGATGAAGGATCATGGGAAGCGCAGTGGTGTCTCTTAGAAAAATGAAAAATAATAATCATTTAAAAAAAATATTTTTTTAATATACCAAGTTTTTAAGACGGACTAAAAAGTATAAAATAATTTTTCCTAGCCCCATACAGATAGTCCTGAAAATTTGTGATTGTAAATTTTTAGTAGCTACGAAAATACTTATAAGATTTAAAACAAAAAACGTGGAGCGCGTGCAATAGATAATTGAGATGGTATGGATGGAGTGTATATTATCTTGCGCCCCACGTTTTTCGTTTTAAATAAAGCGCCGCACCGATCTAATTCTAATTAGAGTTCCCCAACGAACTGACAATGTTAATGTTAAGAAAGCGAGTTAATATTGCTTTGTCATCCAGTTCTGAGCTATGTTTAAAGTTTCAAGTCTCTTGCTCATCGGGAAGTTAGTTTAAAATCAATTGCAAAATTTGTATCGAACAAACAAACGGACAGACAAGAAAGCGAGCTAATAAAAACGTGTTAATAATAAAATCTCACTATTGAAAAATAAGTGAGAAAATTCATGTGCCAGCCGTTCGCCTGCTGAGATGACTAATATTTTTAAAAATTCCAATGTTTCTTTATTTTTCAGCGTTTCCATTTCTTTTTCATTATTATTTTGTCTTGATTATTAATATCTAATCTGATATTAAGTTGTTTCAAACTAACCGTTATTGGTCTCGTTCCGTTGGACTGTGTCTACAGCCTTTAATAAGAAGCATTTTCATAAAAGTTCAAAAGAAACCTTGTTGATTATGATTGAAGAGAATTGAGAATTTAAGTCAAATTTTAAGCCAATACTAAATGCTAATTATATAGTTATTGCAAAGAAGTAAAAATACATTTAATAAAACACATACACAAACAATTGTTTTAACATTATTTTAATTTTTAAAAAAGATGTAGATAATTACCGATAACATTTTTTTTTTTCAAAATAAAAATGTGAAATTTTTACAAAACCTTACCAAAAACCACATTAAAATCATTAAGGTTATTGCTAAAACTTTACCTAAATAAATAGAATATCACAAGAGTGATTTAAATTTATTTCAGTTACACTTTATTCTGAATATCTTTTAGCAGTAATGTCTATGTAAATGTGCAAAAAAAAAAAAGGAATTCTTCCGGATTGATGAATATAATTAGCATAATTTTTAAAAAAATCTTGCGTAATATGATATTTATTTAAACTTGCATCTAAATAACAAAAGTGATTGGAGAAAAATAACATCAAGAATTTGAAAAACGAGAAAACTTATACATTCTTAAGTTTACTTAAAGGAGTTCTCCCATTTCCTCGCTATCCAATAGACTAATGAGACCTTTGCCGAGATCTTTCAATGATAAACTTGGGTGGATGAGATTAAGCAAAGGACTACGTTTTACTTTGGGAGGTTTTTCGTCTAAGTCAACATTCTGAGATCGAAAAAATTTGTAGGCTTGCTTCTGAAATTCATTCTTACGATGTTCTCGAGGTTTCACCGCAACAACAGGTCCAAGGACGGCTGAAGGGGCGTTGTCACCGCTCTCGGCGAGCTGAGGCGCTACAGGTTCTTGAGCCAAAGTATCTGGAAAGACAACAAAGCAAATGTTTGACTTCACAAATGCCAAATTCTTATAAAACTATTGTTAATGCCTAAGATCGTCACAACTTTGCTAATTCAAGACATCACGTGGGATCATCAAGACCAGTGACTCAAGCCCATTTGGACAATTGATTTAATAAATAGATCTGTTACTACTGTAATTTATCAATTTGAAAACATTCCTTCTCGGGAAAGAAACCTAGTCATTGCATGTTTTTAATCTTTTAATTTTTAGTTTTTATGTAATTTTTATTCTCATTAAATTTTTAACTAGTCAAGTGTACAGGCGTTACCTCTATTCTTAAATCTTTACAGTACAAGTAAAAAATTTTAGTTATGATATTGTTAATGGAATTTTCTAGAAAAATGAGGTTCATGAAATCACTCTGTCTGAGTGTTCACTTCCTTAATAACTTAAAAATGGAAGCTTTGAAAGTTAGCAACTATTTGAAAGTGTTTCCAAAACTTTTTGTTTTTTTTTTGAGAAATTACCTTAGAAAAGCGTTTGAAACGAAACAAGTGAATTTGTATCAAAATTTTCCATTTTAATCTCTTTAGTAATCCACTAATTTAAGAAATATACATGTGAGACACACTATAATTTGTTTTAAAACATATTATTAAAAATTAAAAATTAAAAAATATATATAATACGTTAAAAACATATTGTACATATAATGCAATATTGTTAAAAACGTATTGTATATATTTTTTAATTTTTAATTTTTAATAATATGTTTTAAAACAAATTACAGTGTGTCTCATATATAGTCTATATATTTCTTAATTACTTAAACAACACACGTTAAAGATGTTATAATCCACTAATATGTGCATTCTTTGATGATATTAACTTTCACCGGATTCACATAACTTAACTGAACAACGTGGATTTAATTAATTTTTAGAAAAAAAAAAATCAAGATAGTGTTTATACACATCTGATATTATAATTTATAAAA
The DNA here is from genome assembly GCA_023159025.1 of Thereuonema tuberculata. Classification (NCBI taxonomy): domain Eukaryota; kingdom Metazoa; phylum Arthropoda; class Chilopoda; order Scutigeromorpha; family Scutigeridae; genus Thereuonema; species Thereuonema tuberculata. Next base: position 101,786,943 of record JAFIDM010012231.1, read on the forward strand.
TTACAGAAAATTACATTTCCTTTTTTTCTAGAAGGACTTTTTTTTTTTTTTTTTTTTTTTTTGACAGAATAAATATATATTAATATTTCATGGTCAATATTTTCATCATTTATGTTATCTTAACATATTTGTTATTTTATACATGATAAAACAACAAATAAGCTTAAGATAATTTTAATGATGAAAATAGTAAGCACAAATTTAAAATTTAATAAGTCCTTATAATTGAATAGAAATAAATGAACGTGTTAATCAAGTGATCAAAACAGTAAAAAAAATATAATAAAAAAAACCTGTAATGTTAAGCCAAAAAAAAAATCGAATTCAATACATAAAATTTCAGTTTTCATAATAAACTATTACAATTAAATTATCATAATAATCAATTGGTATCATAATTAATTGGTTTTTATTTGATTTTTAAATACATATTTTTTAAGATTATAAATCACAGAAATAAATCCGTGTTACTAATTTAAAATGAACAGCTAAAATTATTATTATTATTATTATTATTTGAAAGATTGAATGCAATGTTTACTACAGAGCAATCTTACGAAAAGTAAGATTAAACTGTATCGTTAAACTTTTTGAAATGAATATAAATCTACTACTCTTTCTCTTTTAAGCAAATCTTTTCTTTTTATTTGTTTTCTGTTTTGTTTTCCCGATCTAACGCTGTAGAAGCATTGGCTGATTTTGCAAAGCTTAATTCTGCTAGAACTTACAATGACTTATTAAACTGTTTTTTACTTTTAAGCATAAGTATCATACTATGTTACAGTTCTGTGAATGATTTTAGTTGGAGAAAACTATTGCCCTTTGGAAGCTCAGTTTGAAGGTGTCAACAACAACTCAAGACAACTGGAGTATTTGCTTCTGCTCTTTTTAATTCTATGGTATTAAGCTCAACAATGAAGTATTTAATATTTTTTATTTAATCCGCCCCCTCCTCTCGATAATAAAAAAAGACACGACTTTAATTGTTTTGGATGAACCTATCGTAACCCCTCCCATTCCAAACTCCTCTGAAACTGAAGCTACTAGTGATTTCTTTGAAGTCACAGGTCTCCCAGTGGTTTAGGTATGTGAGGGACTCGTAGTGTGATAAAAACTTAGGGAAATAAGCACTTTTATTTGGACTTATACAGGTGATTCCAAAAGGTGGGTCAAAAATTGAATTTTAGGTTCTACTCATGAAACCAAACAAAAAAGTTCGTATAAAATGGGTCCGGAAATGAATAGTTTTCAAGAAAAAGTATTGTATCATTATTCAATATAGGTGTGTTTGTTGTTGTTTTGCTTTGTTGGCAAAGTATGATGCGAGAAAACATATTGCAAATATTCATAAATAAGCAAAATAGGGAACGAATGATTTAATAAATGGTGTTGTAAACCAAAAATAAACAATTAATGGATCCAGAAATGAATAGTTTTCGCGCAAAACGAAGTTTGCATTAAACATTGAGTTGTTAAAAGAGTAAAAAAAAAAAAAATAATTGTTGCTGCAGACTGTTTAACTTCATTGACATTCGCTAATTTATTGACATGTATTTTATTCAACACCATTTATTAAATCATTCGTTACCTATTTTGCTTATTTGTGTTTCATTTTATGAATATTTGCAATACGTTTTCTGGCATCGTAGTGGGGTCATTCCATATCAAATCATCCAGAAATTTTAGGAAATGTCACCCACCCTCACAGAAAACTTTGAAATTTTGTATAAGCTTAATTGAAGTTTACCTAGAATTATGAACATTTCCAAAATTTAAATGTTGCAGGTTAAGTAATTTTTCAGTAATGGTCTCAAGAAGTTATATGGATCCAGGAACTCAGGTGTTCCATGGACGAGCTCCTTGATAATGTAAAAATGCAATAGTTCCTACAGTTTTTGCAGTAGAACCTTGATTTTTTTTTTAAATTAAAGAGGAATGTTTATATTTTTATGTTCATGCTTCTTTGATTGAGTAATCATAAGTTTTTTTTTAGAAAAAAAATGTAAATAAGTTTTTTCAAGTAAATTCGATACCTGGGCATTGTATTTTTTTTAAGGTATTGCTCCATCATAGATTCCTTTGAAAATTTTACAATATTATTATAAATCCTTCTTTATGTCACACAAAAAAAATCAGTTTGTAGAAATGATGGGAAGTGTAGAAAAAACACTATATTAAAAAAATAATTAAATTGATAATTTCTGACTATCATGTCACCTGTAAAATCAGCACCATAAAAAATACATATGAACAGAAGCGTCTTGTTTTAAGTAATTTAGCTGAAATGTATTCTCTCTATAATAAGAAGTATCCTGAAGACAAAGTAGGATTTTCAAAATTTGAATCTCTTCGACCAAAACAGTGTTTACTCGTAGGATCATCAGGAACACCTACCGTATGTGTCAACTCTTACAGTCAAAATGTTAATTGCTTCTAAATTCTATTTCTATTAAAGTAACATGCCATGATCTAATGAAAACAGTAACATGATATAAATAACCGAGCCTGTATGCTCCTTCTGTGCAAAAAATGCCCCCTCCCCCCTTCCCAGTTCTTTACTTCAAACACACTTAAAAAATGAAATAGAAGACTATGATCCTGATGTGATGGTTCAGTACAGTCAATGGGTATCAACTGATAGAATGACTTTAAATGTTCAAATCACCACTCTATCAGAATTCTGCGACACACTAATTAAGAAAATTGAAACACTTACTCCACACTCTTTTATTGCTCAATCATAGTCTGATTATCTGAAAATGAAGAAAGAAACACTTGATGAAGGATCAGTGTTAATTTTAATGGATTTCAGTGAAAATCTCCATTTTGTTGTTCAAGATGAAGTACAGGGGTACCATTGGAACAATGGTAGCTGCACTCTTCACACTGTTGTTATATATTATAAAAAAGATCAACAGTTGCAAGCAAAAATTTTTTATATCATTTCTGATGATCTAGAACATGATGTGGCCCTTGTGTATCAGACTCAGAAGACTGCATTGAATTTTTTGAAGTTTGAATTTCCTGAAATTCCACTTGCTTATGCTGAATATTTCACTGACGGATGTGCTGCACAATATAAAAATTGTAAGAATTTCAGAAATATCTGCTACCATGAACACGATTTCAATATAAAGTGCAGCTGGTCTTTTTTTTGCAACCAGCCATGGCAAATCTCCCTGCGATGGTATTGGTGGTACTGTCAAAAGACTTGTCACAAAAACAAGTTTGCAAAGACTATATAAAGATCAAATATTTACTGCATCGCAGGTATTTGAATTCTGTCGGGAAAACCTACAAGGCATTTCAGTTCTCCGTTTCAAAAGATGAAATGGTTCAAGTCAGAAATTTTCTTTCCCACGCTTTGAAAGTGCAAAAACTGTTCTTGGAACACGATCTATGCATCACATTATACCACTATCACCAACCAAGATTGGAGCAAAAAGGCTAAGCTATGATACTGATTTTAGTATCATTCATGATTTCTCTGCACTTCCGCCACTGATGCCATTATGCTCTGTGCAGCCCAACTGCTATTGCATTTGTATATGACTCTTCTTGGTATCTGGGGATTGTTGAGAAAGTGAATGGTGTAGAAGGAGATGTTACAGTAAGGTTCATGCATCCTCATGGACCATCCCCGTCCTTCTATTGGCCTGATAATGATGTTTGTGATATGTGAGAATGGGACATCACCACAGCAACAGGCCATACTTATTCTCTAAACAAAAAGTCTTCTAGATTGGTGGAAGAAAAGTGGTCCTCATATAAAAAAATATTAAATGTGAAGCATTAAAGCACCTTGTCATATATATAGTTCCAAATGAACTTGAATGCAGATTCATATCTTATGTAATGTACGAGTATATTTTATAGTTTGTAGTTTTGTTTTATATTGCAATTTTTTTTACATTTGAATATTTTTATGCTCACTTATGTTGTTAATGTTTCTTGAGTAGTTAACAGTATTTCTATGATTGTGATATTGTGGGAATGTTAATGGCTGAATGAAAATGTTTTCAAAATTCAAGATGAATTTTTTTTTTTTATGAGTACCATTCATTTCTCAAAATTGATTTTTTTTTATGATGCAAATTTACTATTTGCAGATCAGTTTCTAATTTTTTTCAATGATTTTCAGAGGGGAGGGCAAGTGTCCAATTTTTTTTTTTTTTTAATTTTACGAAAAAAAATAATCAACAAAATTTTATTTGGCCAATTCTTTCATGATTTTTTTTTTGCAAGAACAATTCATTTCTCAAAACTGATTTTTTTTTGTGATGAAACTTTACTATTTGTAAATCACTTTCTAATTTTTTCAAGGATTTTCAGATGGGGGCAAGTGTCCAAATTTTTTTTTAGAAATTTACCAAAAAAAACATTAAGCTACAAAATTTTATTTGGCCAATTCTTTCACAATTTTTTTTTT
>JAFIDM010012231.1:101801405-101811933 GCA_023159025.1 Thereuonema tuberculata
TTATGTATATGTATGAGTATTTTAGTTTGTTTCTGTGCTTGTTTAAACTTAATTGGATTAAAGCAATTTCATCAAATGGAAAATTTGAAGATAAACTGCTTCCATACGGCTGATATGCAGGGTGTACCTAAAATGTGGTGCCAAACTAAAGGCTGTATTCAATCAAGCAAAACAATGAATAAATGTCATATAAATACGGGTCTGGAAAAGCGTTATTTCCAAGATACGAACGATGAAACAATACAGAGGTGTTGGCGTTATCCTGACCGTTGGATTGGAAGAGGGGACCAACAGCCTGGCCTGCATGTTCCCCTGATTTAAGACCTCTGGACTTTTTCGTATGGGGTTATCTTAAAGCATTAGTGTACATCACGCCAGTTCCTGTCGCCCACGCATTGCATGATCGCATAGTGGATGGGTACAACATAATTCGACGTGCACCTTGCATCTTCGACCGTGTTCGGCAGTCGATGGAACGACGTTGTATTGGTAGCATTGCGGCCGGTGGAGAACATTTCGAGCACTTTCTCTGAAACTGAGCGACTGTACGGCAAATACCTCTATATTGTTGCATCGTTCATATCTTGAAATAAAGCATTTCCAGACTCACGTTTATATGACATTTTTTCGTTGTTTTGCATGATTGAATACAACTTTTAAGTTTGGCAGCACATTTCAGGTACGCCCTGTATAATTAATAAAAGAGCACACTTTGTGTTTATTTCCATGAATTAAAAAGAAATACAACAACATAGGCCTAAGTAAAGTGTTTCACATTTTTTTAGAAAGTTTTTGCACCGTTGCCTTATAACTTTTGCGATGAATTTATGCATTTTGGTCCAAAAAAGTGAAGTGATAAGAAACCACTAAGATAAAGTTTCCAGCAATGGCTTACGTCATTTTGATTTTATTCTCTTTCATCTGAAATTTCTTAAGGGAAATTTTAAATTCCCATCCAATCGTTTTCTTTCAATGCAGGAAAAATATTCTTTCTCTGATTCAGGGCTACAGAAATCATTGAAAGTATTAAACGTATTTCGCTTTTAATTTCAAAAATTTAGCAAATTTCAGGGAATTCTAAAATTTTACTAAATGATTTCTTAATTGCCTAAAACTAATAAAGAATTACTAACCTTTAATGTTAATTATTTGAAGAAAGAGAAGAAGGAGAACGGAGAATAGAAGGGAATTCGCATCCATTATTCGGAAATCTAAAAATTACAAACAATATTTTAAAATGTTGATTTTTAGTTATTAGAGAACGAAATTTATTAAACAATTAAGTAAATTTAAAAGTCTATAAAACAAAATTTTGGAGTCTTGGCTATTAGTAATTTCTGAAAATTCATAATTTTGTTGTTACTTTATCAGATATAAACATAATATAAAAAACAAATTTTATAAGTTATATAATCTGATGAAAACTTGAATTAAAAAAAAATCAATTATAATTTGTAGTTTGTTAAAATATTATTATTATTATGTTTGTATGTTTCAAACCTTGGGTTTCCCCAGCAAAAACAATATGGCGGGTCAAGGACCAAAGCACATACTGCCAAGTGTAAAGATGTGTGCAAGAATGATTAGGGATGTGTGCTTGTGTCCATAAATTTCCTAACTATGCGTGTAGTGTTGAGTATCACAGCCTTCTGCAGTTGTGCATAAGTGATTTTGTGAAGTCCTAGTGTGCTGAGACTGTGGTGCATTATTATTATGTTTGTATGTTATTATTATTATTATTATTATTATTATTATTATTATTATTATTTTATGTTTCAAACCTTGGGTTTCCCCAGCAAAAACAATATGGCGGGTCAAGGACCAAAGCACATATTGCCAAGCGTAAAGACGTGTGCAAGAATGATTAGGGATGTGTGGTTGTGTCCATAAAATGCGTGGTGTAATGCCTGTCTGTATCCTGTGAGTTGAGTCCCTAACTGTATAATGGTGTAGAAGTCGCGCATAAGATCCTGGTTCATCTGTGATGACCATTGGATGTGCTGGCGTGGTTTCCCAGTCTTGGTGGTCGCCTGCTCTGACACAGACGAAACACTTCCGACTGTTCGGGCTGGATGGTGTTGCCCGGGCATTGTGGTAGCCATTATTATTATTATTATTATTATTTACGGAATAATTATTATTATTTTATCTTAACAATCCCAAATTTTTTATGTCAGCTTATTTAATGTCAGTTGAGGATTCCACTGGAGTGTAAATGCATTTTTGAATTTCACTACATTATTCTTCTTACAATACGCAATTTCTAGAAAGTCTTAACAGAAGAAGGTCAAAATAAGGTTTGTTACTTGATGCGAAGAACATTTTCTTATAATTTTATGAGAATTGGGACTGAAGCCAGTCTTCAGTTAAAATTACCATAAATATCATATATGCAGTTGTCCAGTTCTGTGTGTGTGTATCTCTGTGTGTAACGGAATAGATCAGAAGCTCGGTAAGTCTCAGATCTACTGCAGCGCAGATGTAATAGTATCGGATGATCCAAGTGATGAATGAAATTTTTCTATCCTGCAGAGTTTCTTCTCACTCTCAGAGCCTCAAGAAAGGATCAATTGTGATGCCCCTTCGCAATCTCAATCCAAAGAAAGGACTCAGTAATGGCACACAGTTGATCGTTAAGGAGTGTCATCCCAGTTTAATCATTGCAAAAGTTCTTTCGGAAACGAACAGAGGTGATATCGTCACCATTCCCGGGATCGATTTTCAACCGAGTGATGTCAATGTGCCTTTCAAGTTGAAGTGACCATCATGTTCCTAGTAATACCCGTATCAAGCCTTCCAATAAGCAAAATCATTTATGTTCCTAGCAATGCATTCATTTTAATTTTCTATCCGTCGTAAAATATGGCGGCCAAATACTGTAGTATATTTATATTTATATTTATGTTATTGGTAATATAAAAATGCATGGCATAAATTTGCAGTTTAGGAACACCTAAACTATCTGACATTAGTAAACTTCTGAAGATTGGATAAGAGCAACTGGTGATTCTAGAACAAGGAGAGCAATTTCGCCAATAACATAAATATCATATACATAGTTTTCCAGTTCTGTGTGTAATGCAAGAGATCAGAAAGCTGCTCGGTAAGTCTCACATCTACTGCAGTGCAGATGTACTAGTGTCGGATGATCCAAGTGATGAATGAAACTATCTGCGGAGTTTCTTCTCACTCTCCCATTTTCCAACATGTACCTCATCAGCTGAGCCTCAACAAAGGATCAATTGTAAAAGCGTTAATGAGAATTGAGCATGATAATGTCTCATTCGATTAGATGGTCTGTAGTTGTGTCCATAGGTAGCCATACTAAAATCAGACTGACTGGGCGCAAAACTGCAAGATATTACATGGAGGTGCCATCAACCGTGTAGAGGAGTATCGGTATCTGTCTTTGCATATATTTCTACATCTATGAGAAACGTGCAATTTTATTTCGACTTAAATTCATTTAATATTCACTTAAGTGCATCAGATTGAAATTTTGACAGAATGGTGACCATACAATATACAGTAATAAAGATGGTAAGAATCAAATTAGAACCATAGTTAATTGATTTTCAATTTCTTATCAGTTGGTCTGTCATTGGACAATAAATAAATCTTAAGGACATATCAATATATCAATTAAGGAACCCTGATACATTGATACATGTCTACCAACATGTTTTCGTGTGGTAACTAGTTTGTGGCAGTACTAGATGTTAGCTCAGTTTAAATATGTGTCGTACCTAACAAAGAATATGTGTGCATAAGCACTCCACCCAACTGTAGGAAAATGTTGTTTTCAAATATGTTTTTTTTTTTTCGTTTTCTTCCATCACATTTTTATATGAATGCTAACAAATATAATATTCTATAGATATGAAAATTATAGGCAATTTCACAATTGTGAGAAGAATAAAAAAAAGAATAAGCTCCTACGATTTTGGATTGAAACCCAAATCCAAGTATAACTTGCTGTACTCGTTTTAGCAAATCAATTAAGTCAAATCTACAGCATCACAGGAAAATGAATTTGATATCTTCGAAGATGCTCTAATGCTTGAGATATATAGTCTACGAATTTCGCATAACTAAATCAAATGTTTTGAAAATAGTAAAATAATCAAATAAAATAATGTAGAAGTAGAATCATGTTTAAAGCAATTGAACAATTCCAAGCTAATTATTATTAATTTTAACGCGTGATTTTAAACATAACTTACCACTGTTTTGTTTCTTTCGTGATTATTATGAATTTGAGATCAAGATTCGCAGTCCATGAATGCGGGAATTCTTCTGGAAAACTAAGTGTCAGTCGAGGAAGGTTTTTAAATAAAGACAGAGAATAATGGCATCATTAGTGTTTACTATCAAGTACAGATGCTACTACCATCTGTGAAATGTCATCTTTTATAATAGAGATGCTTTCTTCGAAGATTTATAATGTTCACATGAATAGATTGCATTTCAAATGTATTGTCAATCGGAGTTCTTCGGTAGAGAATACTGAACCGTAAATCATTCAGCTACTGGCCATAAAACTAGTCGTGGCTATTATTCATAAGTCAAATCCATAATTAATGAGTTTTCTGAAGATATCTGTAAATACTTTAAGAAAGCACTTTAAAAAAACAGACATTACTCATTGAGTTTAGTAAGATTTACGAATTCTTTGAACTACATTTACCAAAAGTAAAGGATTCTCATTTACTTTGGAAAAAAAACAAACAAACTACAATACAAATTAAGTTAAGGAAATTCAAAAGCGGATGAATGAAAGGTAGAAGACGCAGGTTAGTCAAATAGATTTTATTTTATTCTATCACTACACTATTGAGTTACAATTTTAGCTCGCTAAAATCAGTAAGTAGTGTACATGGCTTCTTAAATGACGCTACACATAAACTGGATTTATTTCTTACGGCTGAACTGTTATTGTAAGGTTTCTCACAAGGTTAAATGAAAACTTTAAATTGCCTTCTGAATTCTTAGTTTCTAGTATTATTTTTATCGTTCATCCTTTTATTAATCGCATTTAAAATACTTTCTTTTCATAAAAACTTTTCTAATCCAAATTCACTTCCTTACTCAATTGTTGCTGGTATAGCCGTTATTTTGAGAAAAAAAATTGTAAAAAAAAAATGTCTTTTCTTGTTTCGTTTTTTAAAGTTCACCTAGTTTTCCCAAATATTATACATTGGAATCGATTAACTTCTTATTCACGTCGACCATTATAAAAAGATGATGATTCACAGCCTACAGAACACAACTCTGGATATATTGAATGGTATGGCATTTCCTCTCTATATTCTGATAGGATATTTGCTCTCTGATTGCCGTCAATGCAGTTTTCTTCTTTAATAATTAAGTTGTATAAAAATTTTTTATAGCTAATATGGCTACTGTAGCTCCTAGAGTAATTAATGTTGAAGTAATCGATTTTTAAATATTAAACTAGTTCACTGTTAATTGTAAGGAACGCACAGTTTCATTTCTATTTACTGTCCTTTATTGTGTAAAACATACAATCTTTTCCTCCCCAGACCATAGTTGGAAGTTATTAAAATCAGAAATGTCTTAGAAAATGTCTTAAAAGAAACTGAGTATCCCTGTTGTATTATGTATTAAGAAAATGTGATTTTCTTCAGTTTAGAAATGAATCCTAAATAAAATATCTTCAATAAACTGTCTCAGAAATTAGCTGAAAAGCTGGTATTTTAAACTAGAAAAAACCTAAAAAATTATTGGATTTTTGGGACTTTTTTGAAACTGATACTGAAAGTCAAAAGTATTTTATCTTGTAATGCTCAAGTCATCTTATTCGTAATTCCATTATATAAATAGAAGGAAACTTCTACCTTTCAATTAAAAAAAAATACCATTCTTTCAAAGAAAAGGTGACACAGTTATTCTGGCTCTTTTGTTTGAGTGAAGGTCGACTGGTGGAAACAAATCAATCAACCGCTGGTTCAGAGTAGATTAAGTTTTGGCACCGATGCCAATGATGATGTGGCATTGTTCTCGTGATATAACAGCTGGTAATCAAATAATCTATAAATAATCAATGAATAGTCTGAATCAGATTGATTCTGATGACCAATCATATGATTATGTCTATCGGTATTTGTTTACCAGTCTTGTGTTTTTCTGCTGAGACTGCAATGCGTAAAAGAAAGTTTTTATCTTATTTCCACCCCTGTTGCCTTTCCGTATTAAAAGCAAATAGACCTGCGTTTTTTACCTCTGCTAAGTGCTCTTGACATACTTTTTCAAAAGCATTGATAACTGTTATGAAATTCACACTTAAATCTTAAAATTTGCAGATTATTCTCCTTTTATTTTCCCAAACTTTAAATTTCTGGATATTAAATATCCAGAATTTATTAGCTAATATTATAAAGAAAAATATCACAAAAATAATAGAACTACATTTTATAGTTTCATCTAGCTTTAATTAACAGAGCTTCGCTGGCTTTAATTACAAGTTAATGTAACTTAATATTTAGTTAAATACGTTGTTTTCCATCATTTAGTAATTTGTTATAAAAAAGCAAAATTAAACAAATAACAAAAAAAAAATTACTGTTGTCGATCCAGTTTTCAAACATTTGTATAGTAAGAATTAAAACAGATGTACTTAGTCTAAACTATCATTAAAAATTCGTTATTCCAAATAATGAGGACTGGGTTTAAAAAGTGAGAAGCATTTATGGTATTTTAATTGTAATGTTCAGAATAGACTATACCTGTTCAAATTGCATCAATTTCTAATTTGTTATCTCTTACATATGAATCCTATATCATTTCAACTTTCTAATAAAATAGTTTTTGTGGTTGTGATCCTTTAATGTCTTTTGAAATTAGGAATATTTGTGATGTCACCTTACCTATCTAAATACAAAGCTCAAATCTCACATCAGTGATAAAACAGTATAGTCTAGGCAATTTGTTGCGGAACCTCAAACTAATTGCAATACAATTTCTGTGAGTGGATTCTTATTGAAAATTTTCCGTAGAAAACGATGGTGAAAAGTCTACAACTCTATGAGGATGCGTTAGTCCAATAAGGCGGATTTTACAAAATGGCTGTCCATTATTTGAGATATTGTTTAAATGTTTATATGCCCATGTATGGTATCATTTTATATGTTTTTTGGGACGAAAAAGCCAAAAATACCATCAAAAATTGTTTCTGATGACAATAACATCAAATAATAGTGGAATATGTCTTAATTACAGACAAAGTTTGTATAATTTTCTTGTCGACTTTTATGACACAGTGTGAACATAACTATTACAATTAACTTTTTATATAAAAATGTTGTTATTTTTATTTTGTTTTGTAACTTTGTTGTTATTATTTGTTTTTTGTTAATCAAAAATGTTTCATTTATGGGTTACATTTATGGTTTTTGCGAGTTGCTGTGAGATACAATGAAAATGGACGTAGAAAAGTGTTTCATTTGTGATGTGGTGTTTCAAGAAGATGACGATGTATCTGTACTCACTGAAGGAAGAGTGACTGGAATTCAAAAAACACGCAAGGAGGGAAAAATATCTCAGTTTCACGTTTGTGTTGGGAAGTTCACGAGAAATGTAGAGCACTTTTTGTTAACTTGAAAACTACGTTCCAGGAGAAAGAATCCCAAAACTTCTAGGTTCTACGTTCATGTGAAACTCCGTTTGGGTTTTTAGAAAAAACAATAATTCTTTATAACTTAACTCAGTATTACAGAAAAAATACTGAGTTAAGTTATAAAGAATTATTTCTGAGTAACAATGAAAATAAACAAGCCCTCATTGCTCAGTTATCGGAAAAGTTACAAGAAGCTGGGTATAAAACAAAGCAAGCTCATCAAAGCAGAGATGCAGACGTCGTGGTCATAATGGAGGCTATAGAGTCGGCCAAAAAACATCCTACAGCCATTGTTGGCGAGGACACCATTCTTCTCATACCATTCCTTCATCATTTCAAGAAAACATGTGTGATATTTTCCTTTGCCCAGAACCTAAGAAATATTTCAAAAGCGTAAATATGTATGATGTTATGATAATAGAAAAGCTTTAGGTGATGATGTCTGCTCTCACATCTTATTTGTTCATGCCATATTATGATGTGATACCATCTCCAAACCATTTGGATAAGGAAAAAGTGACTCCATAAAGTTGCTAAGAAAATCAGGCAGCTTCAAAGAAAGTGCTGCTACATTCCAAACTTCACAAAAATCAACAGAAGAAATTGAACATGCAGGTCTTAATGCCATTATATCGTTGTATGGAGGAAAAACACACCACATGATACGAGACTTCGAACTTTCACTTCAAAGACAACAAAATCATCAATACATGTGAAACCGGAAGTCTTGCCACCTACAGAGGATGCTTGCAAATTTCATTCTCTCAGAGTATATCATCAGGTACAGCAGTAGATGGGTATTCATATGGATCCATTACAGTGGGGATTTGAAGTGAAAGATGGAAGATTGACTCTCATTAGAATGAGTCAAGCACCAGCATCAGATCATTTATTACAATTTGTGAAATGTGACTGTATCAAGAGTCAATGTGCAACTCTGCAATGTGTATGCAAAAGACAGGGAGTAGTGTGTACAGATGCGAGGACGGATTGTCGAGAATAAGCTGTTGCAATTTTATGGAAGTGGACATGGACGATGATTGAAATGATGTACTATTCTTGTACTTAGGAGTGCTATATTATCTTTTTGAAACTTTTCATCCTTTTCAAATAATGTAAAACAAAAAAAATGTAAATAAAATATAATGTCAAAACTGTGTTTGGCATATTTACATATAGTTATCGTTGTTTTTTTGTTTTTTTTGTATTAATCCCGATTATTTGATATTATTGTCTTCAGAAACAATGTTTGATGGTATTTTTGACTTTCCCATCCCAAAAAACATATAAAATGATACCACACATGGGCATGTAAACATTTATACTCTATACCTCAAATAATGGACAGCCATTTTGAAAAATCCGCCATATTGGATTAACGCGTCATCGTAGAGTGGTAGACTTTTCACCTTCGTTTTCTACGGAAAATTTTCAATAAGAATCCACTCACAGAAATTGTATTGCAATTAGTTTGAGGTTAGCCCATTTTTTGTGCTAATTTGCCTAGACTAGTAACACTTCTCACAAAATTTAAGGGATATTGCGGAATGAATATAATACACCCAAAAAACAGGCAGTTTATTTATTAAAGAACATCAACAGAGAAGGAAATGACACGAAAATGGAAATTGTCTGAATATGCAAACGTGATTCAAAACGTTATTTTGCGTGTTTGCCTACAACCCTGTATAAAGAGGCACTGCTAAGATATCTTCACTTTCCTGGATCAACAACAAGTGGCAGAATCGTTGAGTGTCATCTGAAAACGCCCCTGCTCCAGGAACTGCTGGACAATTTGATGCTCTCCATGCCTCATCGCTGTCAGTGTGTTGTACCAATCTCAGGTGACTACACACCCTACCGAATAGTCAATGTGCGACACATTTTTCACGTTTGACATGCCAATGTTAACCCCCGTCCATGTGTCACATCCTGCTCAATCCCGGTAAATGGATTGCATATTCAGAAAAACTTTTGCTTATTCAGAAAACTTTGGGTGTTTTTTGGGTGTATTACATTCATTTCGTAATATCCCCTAAGTTTTGTCAACAGTATATATTATTTTTATTTTTATTTTCGGCCTCTTGTTTCAGTCCGAAGGCTTCTCCAATAACTTAGGGCAGCGGTTCCCAACCCATGGGCCGCGAGTAGCGTGATACTGGGCCGTGGACGCTAGACGAGAATCTAAGCCAAGATAAATATTATCGGAGATTCAGGGTTGACATGGGAACAATCGAGTGAAAATAATCGAGTCACTTGATTGTCAGTAACAATCGAATTATTCGATTGTATTCTACGATGGTTTAACCTTAACGAGTGAATTCACTCGGTGGAAGAGAGCGAGTTTTTGTTACTTTGATCCAGTTTTAATCCAGATATTAAGTTGACTCTCTCATGGGGAACAAACAATACCAAAAATCCCATTGAGTTTTTTAACTTTGATCACTTGTTTTTTAGTTTTCTCACAGTTGTGACAGTTAAAGTTCTTTTCTTTATAAGAAATTATTTTTTAATCCTTCTTGTACAGTATGTTTTACTAATTATTGACATACGTGCACATTTTATATATATATATATAATCGTCATACGTATGTAGGTGTCTATTTGTATTTGTGTGTTTATATTTTTTACTTGTATATTTAGTTGGTGGGCCTCAAACTTCTTTTTTACAAAATTGGTGGTCCGCACAACCAAAAAGATTGGGAACCGCTGACTTAGGGGAATGTGGCTAATGAAAGCAGTCAAATTAATCTTTCAGATATAATAACCATTAGAATAATATAGATAGTCTGCAATCTAATCAACCAAAAATAAAAACAAAAATAATAATAATAATAAAAAGGGGATGGAATGACTGGGTTCTGGCCACCACACACAGTTCTAATAAAATAC
>JAFIDM010012231.1:101812033-101824421 GCA_023159025.1 Thereuonema tuberculata
GTATTTTATTAGAACTGTGTGTGGTGGCCAGAACCCAGTCATTCCATGTTAACTTAAAACACACGTAAAACACCTTCCAATAAAAAGGGGACAGACCAATAATGTTTGGCAGCTATGTAGTTTTGTAGATTACATACAAAATAGAAATGCAATACACACAGACTATTTTTATGGAAATCCCTTCGACACCACCACGAATTCCCACATAGAAAACGTACTCTATTTTTAAATATAAAAATTTGAAAGAGAATAATAATAAGAATATTATAATAGAATATGCTGTTGATGAAATAAAGAAACGATTTCAATCCGTAGTTTCCAGAAACTTAGCAAAGTGCGAGACTTTTAAAGAAGTGTACAAGATTAATTAACAATAGATATAATTTAAGTCACTTTTCTCATCCTTTAAGTATAATTTAAGTTCTCATCCTTTTTATACATGTACCGTCAGTTCAGTTAAATAAAGCGAATATATCAAATATAAATAAATAAATAAAAAACGAAGGCAGATTGGCTAGAATTGCACACACACAAAAAAAAAAATGATTAAAATCCAAGCTTCAGGACAGCATAGAGATATTAAATATTGATGAAGGTTATATTATGGAAACCAAACCATTGGAAAACACAGACTGCAGCGACATCTAAGGGTAACAGAGAACACTATTGGCAACTTATTCTTATTTTTTATATCCAATATTATTTATTTATTTATTTTTTTTTTTTAGTTTCAGATGATTTGAGTTTTATTAAAAATAGTAATTTATGAATTAATTAATAATTAATGATTAAGCAGAATTATAAACAAAAATGAATCAATTTATTACAAATGAATCTGGAATTGTAATTACAGATCATTTTTTGAAATTTTGTAAACCCTAAAAAAATTATCAAACTTAAAAAATATTTAACTTATAATTTTAAACTTTAAACTTTTTATTGACTAAGTGCGTCGGCAAATTCCGTTTTTAAATTAAAAAATATTGAAGTAAAGATTTAGGCTAATGCGAAATGTAAATTTATCTAAGTTATTGAATTGGACATGGAATCCTACTATCAGATGTTATCTCTCATCAGCTCAGTTATTCAATGATTGTAGGTCAATTTCCTTTTAATACAGTGCAACTTGGATAATTCGAACGTCTTTAATTCGAAATCGTGGTTAATTCGAAGATTTTTCTTGGTCCCTTGAATTTCTTATTAAATCAATGTTAAAAAATCGTGGATAATTCGAAGTTCAACTTCCTTAATTCGAAGTTTTTTATAAAAAATTTCGAACCACAACGACTTTTCGGCGTTTCATCGTTAAGAAATTCGACACGTGACAACTGAAATCCCCTCCCGCAACCGTTCGACACGTGACGCCATTCGACACGCGACGCTTCAGACGCCATTCGAGCTTCCTGCTGTCAGTGTCACCATGTCTTTCAGTAAACCACGCGTGTACAAGAATAACGTTCGCTGAAAAGGTCGCCGTCATTCACGAGGTGGAAAAGGGTGTGAAGAAGAAATGTCAAATCGCCAACGAGTACGGGATAGCGCCGAATTTCGTCGGTACATTGAAGGACAAACCAACGTAAGTGAAGCTGTTTTCCGTTCACTAAACATGCTTGATGATTTTGCTAACCTTAAGCGACTGAATTCTACAAAACAATCAGACATTGCACAATTTTTTGAAAAACTATAATTTTCTGTATTGAATGTAATATGTACTGTAGCCTACGTAATATAAACCTTATTTTGTTTACATACATATAGTGTTTATGTCTTTCATACCATGATCTTTCTGAATAAATATTTACTTAATGACAGAATAATCTTTTCAAGCATTCAGTGGACCTGAAATTAAAGTTAAAAGATGTAACTTCTTTAATTCGAAGTCTTGGATAATTCGAAGTTTTGTAGTGGTCCCTTCAGCTTCGAATTATCCAAGTTGCACTGTAACATGTTTATTAAATCTAATAAACAATCATGGCATTTACAGCGAACACATTTAATTTAACATATTAAAAGCAATTAAAACTTTTCCATAAAATCAGCCCAAATCTACTGACGGAAATCTCATATCTTATAAATAAAAAAAATTCAGTTTGGTTTTTTTTTTTTTGTTTTTTTTTTTTGGGGGGGGGGGTTAAATTATATAGAAATAGTGTATCTTAAAATACTGTGATTCTTTAAATAATAACTGTAATAGCATATGTCAAATTAATTTAGAAAAGCGTGCTAAGTGAATAGTGGATTAGGTTCTGCAAATTCGGATCTTCATTTTCATAAGTAAAATATCTTAGAGAAAATCCATTTGATCATCAATAAGTTAATTAAATATTTAGCATTATATTGTGACATAGAATTTCCAAATAAAAAACAATATCTAAATAGGAGATGTGGTTTCTTTGTCATCAATTCTCTCAACATTGTTTAGTGATTACTTGGAATTTAAGTAAATTCTGTAAATGAACAAGTAAAAGATAGAAGAATTTCAAAAGGATGATTAAAAAAGTAATAAGTAAGTAATACAAGGGAAAACATTTGTTTTCAAGAAAATCATCGGCTATATCTTTGAATTCACACTTTCTAAATTATTTATGTAAAAATTACGTTCTCCAATGGACACTGTGGAATGCATTGCTGCAGTCTCTAATGGAAGATATCGATAATCCAATGAAAACCCATTAGAAATTCACGAAAGGCACTACTGCAGAGAGAGCAGTATTGCATTGCAAAGAAAGCAAAGACAAGGTCTAAATACAGGCGAGGGTCTAAATATGGGCTAGTTGAAGTATTCGGGTATGGGAGGTACTGCCGCGCAGTGGAACTAAAGTGAAAATGTTACAAGAGAAATGAGTGAAACAGTTGGTCACCTACAGTCAAGTTATTCAGAGGTAGAGTGGTAATAAGTGTCAATCAACCTATTGAATTATATTGAAAACATTTCACAGACAGCTTAATCAAATTCTATTGAATCAAAAGCTGATTTGTAAAATGCATGACATTACTTACATTCTAAATTTGTTCTAGCATAGTTTATTTATTGCATAGAACCACGTGTTAATGGCGGGAAACGATCTTAATATTTCTTACCAGATGGTCTAAATACAGGCTATCTAAAAAGGTCTAAATATGGGCTAGCCCATATTTAGACCTTTTTATTTATTTGGAGCAAAAAACCCAATGGATCTATGATCTCTTCTTTTCAGAATGCGCAGAAATACTCCAAAACATTATTCGCAAGGATGAAAGAAAGTTTAAAAACTCAATCTATCTGAAGACGATAGCGGCCTAGAAATTGCACAAGAGGAGGGAACTTTGGGTCAACTGTATTCAGTGTTTTTTGTGGCCCAGAGTGATTGTGCAGTTGCTGAAAAGGGCGTTTATGTTTGTGACTTTGGAAGTAGACAATTAACGTTTAAATTAATTGTTTCAGCATTTTTTCATGCTTTTTTAAAAAAAAATTCGAATATTACAATAAATTTTAGTTGGTAGCCCATATTTGGACCATAATTTCAGATTTCTATAACTTTTCTTTTTAAAAAAAATAAAGCAATTTTTTTTGTTTATTTTAACCTTTTATCATTAAGTAGACTCATTTTCGATATTAAGTAAACTGGTACAATTTAATTATCTTAATTTTTTCTTGGTGAAATTTATAAAATAAAAGTGGTAGCCATCTGTAGTGGACACTGCATAGGCTTCAAAAGAAAGGATATTCATTGGATGAATTTCATTTTTTAAAATTAACTTAAGAATTTTCATTTATTTTAAAAACGGATAGCTTTAATTAGACTACTTTTAACGTAAACTACTTTTAATATCAATATCTTTATTATGTACAAATTGTAATTTTAGTTTGTTAAAACTTTATTGGTTTTGCTTTTATATGTTGTCTAAAGCAAACTTTTAAAACTTAATTACAAATTGGATCTACAAATAGAAGCATCTGTTTTTTAATAGAAGATAATACGTAAACGAGGAAAACAAAATAAAATTTTACAATAAAAAAAGTAACATATTACGAACGATTTGACATCCATATTTTTATACTGAGCTTTATTTATTTATTTATTTATTTATTTATTTGTTAAGTGAATAAAGTTGTTAAAAAATATTGAACAATAGAAATTTTAAAATGTGCTTCTCCGCTTTAGGACCTGCTGTTATAAATGACTAAAAAATAAATACATAATTTATCTCTTGAAATTTCAAGCTATTACAGCTTAAAGAAGCAGAAATTTACGAAGATTGATGATGAAACAGTTGATTTCCTGAATTTCTTTCAAAGCTTTCAGTTTACTTTGAATGACAGCTGTTTTCTCTTTGAATTTTCAGTTTTCTTTTGTGTGTTTTTTTTTTCTTTAACGCTGTGGTTGTCTAGGAAACAAAACAAGAGACACTCTAAATAACAGGCTGAATAGCTGACATAAAAAAAAATGAAAGAAAGATTTTTTTTTTCTTTGTTAAGTCAAAGTTCTCAGCTGCTTCTAAAATTATTTGTTTGGTGAAAGTGTAAGTTTTTAAAGTGCTACCGAATCTTTTGAAATCTTGGAAAGCATTGTTCAGAATTGAGAGAAATTGCTCGTCAAGTATAAAAAGAAAAAGTTTAGGAATTTTTCCAAGTTATCGAAACACTTTCTATTTTTATTTTATTTTTTTCTTTTATTCTTAATATGAGGAAAAAAGATAACGTTAACATTAAAAATTTATACAGTTGAAGCTTTCACACATTTACTTTATTTTTCTTTATTTATTATTTTTTTTTTATATTGAAGATATTAGAAAATAACACCTGATTATAGGTCTGGATTTTACAAATTTATTTTATGTTTACCTGTTTATTGTAATTTTCGAGTATAACATGCCTTCAATGAAAATCAGTAAAAATTTGTAAAAGTTGTCCAGCATAATTCGATTGAGAATAATTGATATTCTCTCGATTAATTTTTCAAAATTAAATGAAAACGGGAAGACATAATGTTACAGATTTTAAGCGTGAATTGAATAATTGAGATGACTTTTTATTTATTTATTTATTTTTGAATTGGACCAAAACTAACTGATTTTTATTTTATTTGTTTAAAAAACCTCGCTGTATAGGTATTGAAACGTTATACAAGATATTATCAATTGCTCATTAGATTCATACATTTTTTTTTCCAATGAATGGATAAAGTGAATCATTTGAAAAGTTAAAGAATTAATCTTGTTCAGTTGATAACATACAATCTCAAAGCGAAACAAAACAAAACTTAAAGGATTAACTTTTGGATCGAAAAGTTTGGCTGATTTTACTGGTTATTTTAATTGTTCGCAGATAATTGAATAAGAAAAACAAGGGATTTCTTAGCAGTTTCATAATTCATTACAATATCTAACATGTAGAACGAGCTCATCCTCAAAACACAACTCACAATCGACCACATAATATCAGGCTGTCCCCTTCTCTCCCAAACAGATTACCTCCACCGACACAATCAGGTAGCGTCGATCGTTCATCAACAACTAGCACACAAACACTCACTTATTAAGAACACGCTCCCGTACTACTAGTATATACCACAAAACGTAGTAGAGTCACCCTCCTTTAAACTGTACTGGGACCGCCCATTCACACAGACAAAACCATACATCACAACAGACCTGAATTCACACTTGTTGATAAGGTCAACAAACAGACCTATCTCATTGATATTGCAGTGCCTATCAGCAAGAACATGCAGGAAACTCACGCAGACAAGATCAGTAAATACACCGACCTAGCACACGAGCTTCAGAAGCAGTGGAGACAGGGCCAAGTACTTGTTGTACCCATCGTTCTGTCCGCCACTTATTATTTATCTATTCAACTAATTTTTATTTGGATATAAAGTTATCCAAAGTTTGGATTTATATAGTTTGAATATATGTATATTTTAACAAAATTTCAGAAATTTCATCACTTTCGATGAATTTTCAAGATAGTAGAAATAAACTAATAAAAAAAAAATTCTTTATTTATTTATTTATTTATTTATTTATTTATTTATTTATTTATTTTTTATTTAATGATATCTTTTGTAATTTTTATTTTAAATGTAAGGGTGTTGTTTATTATGTTATGTTGTTTATTATGTTATGTTGTTTATTAACATTAAACAGTTTTACGAAATTTTGAATTAATTTTTTTTTTTATAATTTGAATTTAAATTCATTATCATCAAAGAACAAAAACGGTCAGTGATCAACGGAAGAACCATTAGAGACATTGTAAAGAATGAAGAAAATAAAGAACCCAAAAAAAAGCGTTATTATAAAATGACGAGCCAAGGCCACGATAATAAAAAAATCCATGAATTTTGCTAAATTATTCATTCTATGCCTGAACATTGCATTTATAAAAAAAAAAGATTCCGCGTAAATAATCTTAACGTGTTAGGAAAAAAATACTGCGTAACATTATGTATTTCTGCGACAGAGCTATCGGAGAATACCTGAGGTACTTTATTTGCCTAATTACAGATTCAATACAATTTTGTAATCTCAGAAGGAATTCCTTCCAAATGTTTTTTATTTATCAGTTTTTTTTAAAGATATTAAAGATATGATTATATTTAAATACTTAGCTATTTATTAACATAATTTAATTTAAGCATTAATGTTTCGGACATGCTCTACAATTAATCGTTCTTTTAATATTTCAGTAAATTCCTCAGTTTTTGGAATTTACATTATAAGGGATTAATATTTTAAATTACTCATTATCCGTTACTTTTTTTTGCACGAAACCAAGGTTGAAAAGCTTAATCTGTATTAAAAATCGGCTTAACCAAAAAAAAATACAAAATAACTGCCAGATTTTTGATAATACATTTAATATAAATACTTTTTCACAATAGCACCTTTATTTTCCGTCGATTACTGTTTATTTTATTGAAGAATATTTTTTTTTTCCCTACGCATTATAAGTTGATAGTTAATATCTGATTTTTGTTTCCTTCTTCAGAGTTGTCCCCTTAGTCATCTTAGCAGCACGAGGTTCTCCAGTGGAAGTTCTCGAACTCTGGCCCCAACTTTGTTACCACAACTAGTCACGTGTCACACAGTCCCTGGCAGAGCAGTGGTAAATATTGAAATTAAATTTGTAAAAGCTGATAAATCAACCTTTCGCTTCTCTACCTGTTTTCGTTATTAAACTATATCGATCTAAACTGAAATTATTTTGTAAAAAAAAAGCTTTTGGATTCATCACTTCTTGCTAAGTTATTCTTTATTATTATGATTGTTCGGCAATATTTTTTAAGAATTTTTTATTTCTTTTTTGGAAGCACTGAAGATTTTTTAATTTTTATTTCCAACTCTCGAAAAGCAGAGACACAGTTAGAGATAAGTCTTCAATGACTGCATTTACAGCTTCTGATTCAATAGCTTTTTATCAATGATGTATCGAGGGAAGGGTTGTAAGCCATTACATCCGGAAATAGAAAATTCAGCATTTGGGACCTTTTTGTTTTGGTGCCGAAAAGAAATAAAGGGTGCAATCTTTTTTTTTTTTTTGGTTTTGGTTGAACGGCTAGGATCAAAATTCCTTGGCAAGCCTCTGCCTGTGATAAAGATGATCTTTCAATAAACAAGCATAACTCGATAGAAACAACATTAAAGATAATAGAAGGTAGCGATAGCGATTAGTAAACCTATCACAATGCTTCGCAACGGCTTCTGATAAGTGAATGAAGAAAATTATTATTCCCGACCAGCTAGAGACACAAACTCTACGGCTCTGAACTACTCTTGGCAAGACCTTTTTAACGACACCCTAATCAAGTCTCTAGCCCTCATGGTTGCTGAGTTGATACTTGTCCACAGACAAAGACAGACAAACCGGGGATATAAGGCTTCACGGAATCAGAAGCCTAATACATCCTATGTCATTGAAATAGTCTTTGAGGAAATTGATAATACTATCCATAGCACTGAATCCCAATAATCAAAAGTAAAGAAAATATGGAATATCAACAACTCTTTGATAATAACTGGAATGGAATAATTAATTATTCAGTCATTTTACAAGGTTTTTTTTTTTTTTTTTTTTTTTTTTATCTAAGCACTAGTTATGTAAGCTCCAAGATCAATAAAAATAAAATTCTAGAAGACAGTAATTTTCAGCTTTTTGCAAGATAAACATTAAAATTTTAGAAACAAAATTTCGCTAAGCTGTACGTTTGATATTAGACTGAAACTTGTGTAAATAATTTAATTTTTTTCCAATGTAATGTAATAATAAAAAAATATTGTTAATTAGTTGTAAGTAATTGAAAAATTTTCTGATCTCTGAATGATAATAGCTTTAATGTCTCTGATTAATTGCGTGGATTAGAATCATTAAAGTTCTTCTAAATTCTGAAACAGTTTCAAGAACCCGTAAGTAAATCTTTTGAATCAAATTAATACTAAATCAAAATAATTACTAGAACAATATGAATTTTAGGCTGAAGATGTGAGGAAGAAAGTTACAATCATAAATTTCATCCTCAAAAAGATTACATACAACCATCCCTAAAAATTAAACCATAATTCTTAAAAGCTGATAGAATAGAAAAAAAAACTAGTAAATTATACTATTATAATGAAGGTATATACGAGAAAATGAAGATTCAATTTTCAATTCATGCAACTTACAGAGATTTACACAATAATACCTTGAAATGTGTTTTAGTATGAAATATCTTCCAAAAAGATCTTTATTATCCATCTGAGATTATTAATACAGAAACAAAAGGATAATATCCATAAGTACACACATCTTTAAACTTACTTTTCTTCAAAGTTAATTGAAAATTCTCTCCAGGTAGCTGTTGTGAATAATAAATACATCTTTCACGTTTTGTTTCTACATTTCTTGCAGTCAATTTAATAAGGGTACTTTGCTTTCAAGATTGTGACTTTTAACATCTACTGTATTTGAATGTTAGATTGATTGCTTACTACTACTTCTCTCCTCAATAGTAGGATTAATGGGTAGCAACAAGCTCCTACCAAAGATCTTCGATACTTGAGGTGGTTTTCCATTCAACAAAAATTAGTAAATAACTTAAATATTGATCATCTGTGTATTATCATAATATTATAGTATTTGAGTATATGAGTGAAACAAAGCATCGAAAAGCAACCGTACATTTAGAGGATACAAAAAAATCACTTTTATTTTCGATAGATTTTTATTTGTCAATTCAACAACAATCTCGCTATTCATTATTATCTATTTGTCAGCTGAGACCAGAGCCGTTTCTACCATTAGGCAAGACTAGGCTGTCGCTTAGGGCGGCCGAAGAACGGATTCCATTTTTTTTTTGGTTGTTAAAATAGAATTGCGGTTTTTTTTTTTTTTTGGTTGTTCAATTGAAGATTCTGTTTTTTTCTTTTTTTTGATGGGGGCGGCATTTGAAAGGGAGGGGGTGGCATTTTTCAGTTCTCGCCTAGGATGGCAGAACACCTAGAAACGGCTCTGGCTGAGACAATACTCCGTTTCATATTTTTGTGGGCCATAGTTAGTTGACTCAGAGTGATATTTACGTATGCTTCGTTTCTATTAAGTCGTTGCAATAATGGGGTACTTAAGTGCTAATTAGATTCATAACGAAAGCATCCATCATTGTTATAGTTAACCATCCAACAATTGTCCACAAAAACCTAAAGCTTTTTATTTGTTTTATGTTTTACTTTGAGTAATTAGTTTTTTTAGTTTAGAATATCGAATATCGAAATTTTTACTTGAAATGAACAATATAATAATATATTGATTAATTCTTCCCACAATATCATAGTTATAATGGATGATCAAGAAATAACAGGAGGTGTTCGGAGTCCTGTAGCGTGTTATGTACTGGACGAACTAGAACAAAAGTTGGCCACCATACACATTAAAGTATGCGATTTCGATTTGTCAAGAAAAAAAAAATTAATACCAAACAACGCCGATAGGGGAAATTCTGGCGCTGCGGTCGAAAAATGCATCATGACATTTGCATATACGGGTACTTTGTGACACGATATCGAGGATAAAACGAGGGGTTGCGGGAATTCTAGTCATTCTGCAAGAAGTCGCCCGTCGATGGCGTTGTCACTACGTGGTCACTACGTGGTCGTGCCTTATTAGTCAAGCTGTTTTATCAGCGGCATGAAAATGCCAATGCTGCTCTTCGTGAATACCGGCGGTTAAAACAGTTACGTAGAGGACCGATGACCATAACTAACTTACGAAGAAAGGTTGAAAGATTTGAAAGAACAGAAACTCTTGGTGTGCAACCAGGCCGAGGACGTAAACGTATCAAGCAGGAACAAGTTGAAGAAGTTGCAACTGCCGTTCAGGATCAGCGATAGCTAATAAGCAGTGCACGTTTAATATCACGACAAACAGATATCCCGTTGTCGACGGTGCAGAAGATATTGCCTAAGATCCTGAAATTTTATCCGTATAAGATAACACCCATTCAAGAATTGCTCCCAGGGGACAGAAATACCCGATTAGAGTTTGCTTTGAGATTTTTGGCTCGATTGGAAGTGGATGACGAGTGGCCTTGGCGGATATTATGGAGCGATGAAGCTCACTTCCATGTGGACGGTGATATCAACACACACAACTGCCGTATTTGGGCTGATACAAATCCACACGAGATCCTCTTACATTCGCCGAAAGTCACAGTTTGGTGTGGGTTCACTGCTTCTTTTATCATCGGCCCATACTTTTATGAAGAAGTTGGTAGTAATGAACTAGTGACTTGTTCTGTCAATTCCCACATGTATGCCGCTATGCTCGAGAACTTTGTGATACCTCAACTGCAGCAAAGAAATTGTACGATTCTACTATTTTCATGCAAAATGGTGCGCCACCGCACATTGGACGTCGGGTGAAGGATGTCCTGCGTCAACATTTCACAGACGCTAGAGTAAATAGTCGCGCATTTCGCATGAATTGGCCTCCAAAGTCCCCTGATCTGAATCCTTGCGATTTCTGGTTGTGGGGTTACCAGAAAAGCATTGTGTATCAAGGACATGTTCCTGACATTCCTACCTTAAAAGATCAAATAACGTTTCATGTCAGACGAATAAATGCCGATATGCTGCGAGCCACCGTCGAAAACCTCGTGTACCACATGCAATTAGTGGAACATCAGGCTGGTGGTCTCCTTGAGCCAAATTTGTAGGTTGCTACAATCAACGTTTTTCATTGGTATTTGGTGTGTTGTTATTTACTATTTCCATTGGCAGTTATGTATTCTTTTTTCACACATTATGCGCTTGCAGCGCCAGAATTTCCCCTATCGGCGTTGTTTGGTACTAATTTTTTTTTTTTTTGACAAATCGAAACCGCATACTTTAATGTGTATGGTGGCCAAATTTTGTTCTATTTCGTCAGTACATAACACGCTACAGGGCTCCGAACACCTTCTGTTATTTCTTGATCACCCGGTATTAAAGTTAAACATGAAAATAGAAGTCCTATCACTATTCTAAAATTGTAAAGGTTTTTTTTTTGCAATTTCATGATTTCGGGGCTTTGCTTAATCTACAGGATTTTAATAGAGGTATTTAAACTTGAATAATCTTACATAAGTCATTTTTATTATTATTATTATTATTATTATTACTATGACAGTAAAAATCAAAATGTTTTTTATCACTTTTTGGCCAAATTCGCCGTTCAGATATTCGCAGATTTTAAATAAGTCTATTTTAACATTAAAATACATCTGCAATGTAATACCTCTTAGCTCGAATTGCAATTTAAAGTTAAAGTAATTTAGAAAAATGAATTACTCAATTTGGATTTTTTTTATTCCAAAGTCTATTGATTTTCACATTAAGTTCACTTAAAAAGTTTTCCTAGTGAAACGATGAAAATAATGTGAACAATAAATATTTCCGTCATTATATGATTATCAGTAACATTTTTCAAATAAGGTTAATTCAATCAGTTTTTCTTATAATAAATATCATCCTTAGTTTCACACTATTTCAAGGAAATTATTTTTATTGTACAACTTAAAAATTGCTTTCACAGTCGTCTTGACACTGTTTATTGCGTGCTGTAAGGACATTTATAAAAAAAGTTTTCTTTAATTTTTGTCTTTATTTTATTGAGTAACTTATTAAAATTTCAAAAATATTTTAATAATTATTCCTTATAGACTTCAGGCGATCCACGTGCATGACCCTGTATCGAATAGCTCAGGTACCATATTCGCTGACGGACCTTTCTGCAAAGGTCTTAGAGCTGAGCTGTGGACATCCACAGAATGAATTTCGTACAAACAGTAGTTCCTGAAAAGAACTTAAAGTATACTATATTAAATGTTATTCTTTAAAATTGCTTTTTTATTTTATTGATTTCTTTCTTTCATTTTTTTATTTTTTTAAA
>JAFIDM010012231.1:101840763-101872821 GCA_023159025.1 Thereuonema tuberculata
TTACTTTACTGTTAATAGCTTCTGGTATGCTTTATGTCTTTGTTTTTCACTAAGCAGCATCTGTGAAGTTTATTGTCTTGTTATCCTTAAAATTATTTATTTATTTGTTTGCTTGTGAATTCTAAGATTTCTTTTATTCTAAGAAATTAACAATAATTGAAAAATAACTTTAATTTTGAAGGATTTTAAAATTGTATGCTTTATTTTATTTTAGATATCTCGTAGAACAAAAATAAGTTCCACTTCTCAACCTGCAAGAATTAAAGTAAGCCCTGATTTATTACAAAGACATCAGGATTACTTCACTCAACCAAAGGAACCTTTTTGTCCTCGAACTCTGATAAGTAATTCCAAGTCACGGCTTGCTGAATCAAGAACATATTATCCTCCACTTCGGAAAACCAGTAATGAAGCCGTTCCTTCACAGCCTGTGGTGAATTTCTTTTATATGTTTCCTTCAATTTACTATTGAAACTTTATATTCAGTAGTTGCTATTAAAACTGTATTACATTTCAATTTGCAACTATTCTAACAGTCAGTGTTGAATTTATTTTTATATGTTGGCAAACTAGAGCAAAGCTTTAAGGATATTTATATATATATATTTAATTTCATTTTTATCAGTTTCTTGTTAAAATAATATTAAACATAATAGTAATTAGTTCTCCTTTTTTTATTATAATATGTATCAACTCTTCTTTTTTCTTTGCTTCACAACAAAGTAAAGCTCCTTTGTTTTATGTTTATTTTAGCTATAATCTTTTTATTTTTATTTAACTTTAAAGCTTGGAAATTCCAGCATTGATTGTAATTATTCTTACATAATTAAGTGTTTATATTTTCAATTACTATAAATAGTTTTAAGCAAACTTATTTTTTTTTGTAATCAGGAGGAAGATCAGAACAAATTACCTGTAGAAAATAATAATTATTCTGCAGTCAAAAGACCTGTACCTGCTTTGAATATTAAGCGGGACTCAGATCATGTGAGATGGCTAGAAGAGCAGGCACGGAAAATGAGAGCAGAAAAGAAATTAGATGAATTGGAACAAACACTTAAAGCTGACGGGTTTGAAGATTTGCTGAATGCCTCTTATTGTTGTCAGAAAGAAGGATGGAAGGAGGAATTCCCAACAGAAATTAAAGACTCATCACAACTTCCTCAACCATCAGATCACCTAGTGAGCAAATTAAATGAAAATGAAGGAAAAAAAGTCAGGAGCAGACCTTGGTAATTGTTATTGTTTTGCTATCTTTTCTTTCTTTCTTTTTGTTTAATCATTATGTTAATCTGTTTTGATTACTGAAAGAGATTCAATCATTCACATTAGAACAGAAAATCAAAGTTACCACCACTATCACCTTACAAAATGATGACTTGTTAAATAGATATTTATCATTGGAGAAATTATTACACATCACAGCTTATTGTTTTCGTTTTATGACTAACATAAAAAACTCAAAAAGATAAAAGAAAAACAGGACCATTGACTATTATTGAAATTAATAATGCAATGTTATTTTGGGTAAAAACAATACAAAGTAGTGATTTCATTGACTTAATTAAAGTTTTGAAAGGGAAACTTAAAGGTATGCATTCATATGTACAACTTTCACCTTTCATTGATGAACATGGAGTGGTTAGAGTAGGTGGGCATATACAAAAGTCCAATTTATCTTTTAATCAAAGGCATCCTATGTTGGTTACCAAAAAACAACAACTTTAATACATTAATCATAGAAGATTATCATCATAAGCTTCTACATTCAGGAACACAATTGTTGTTGGCTATGTTGTCAGAAGTTTTGGGTTGTGAATGGTCAATGTGTAATTCGTAAAATTACACACACGTATGTTTCAAGGACAAAGCAACAACAATGAAACAGCAGATGGGAGAACTTCCAGCAAGTCGAGTTACTGCTAGCAGACATTTATTTACAATCCGGTGTAGATTTTTATGGACCATATTTAATAAAGAACAATAAGGATAGAGATGGAAAAATATCAGAGGCATACTTAGCATTATTTGTATGTTTTTCAACTAAAGCGATTCATTTGGAGCTGGTTAGTGATCTTTCAACTGAATCATTCATTGCAACTTTGAAACAATTAATTTCTCACAGAGGTAAGTCTACTGTCATTTTCAGTGATAATGGAACCAATTTTGTGGGATCAAATAATGAACTAAAAATTTAGACTTTTTAAGTTATTTCAAACGGTTGAACAACAATCAGTTATTTCAAGATATACGACTGAGCAAGGTGTTATATGCCATTTTATACCACCATGGGCAGCTCATTTTGGGGGTCTATGGGAAGCTAATATAAAATCAACAAAATAACATTTGCGTAGAATACTTAGTGAAACGCCATTAACATTTGAGGAAATATATACGGTCCTCACTCAGATAAGAGACATGTTTAAATTCATGACCTCTTCGTCCACTTTCCAATGATCCTACTGATTTGGAAGCCTTGTTTTTTAATTGGTGCTCCACTAATGGTAGTGCCAGAACCTGATATAATGAACTTAAGGTTAAATCATTTGAGATGTTGGCAATTTACACAATGCTTGGTTCAACAGGTTTGGAAAAGGTGGCGTATTGAGTACTTGTCACAGTTACAACAACGAGTAAAATGGTGTAAAAATACATGCAATTTAAAATTGAATGATCTGGTATTGCTAAAAGAAGGCAACCTCCCATTTATGAAGTGATTACTTGGACATGTAACTGAAACTCACCAAAGTAAAGATGGTACTATACGTGTAGTGCCAATAAAAACTCAAAATGAACTATTAAAATCCCAATTATTAAATTTGCAAATTACCTGAATAATCTAAGTGAATTTCATGTCAAACATATGTTGAAATTATATTTCAAAGTGGGCGGATATGTTAAGTGTTGTTTTGAATTTGCTCACAAGGTGATATGTTTTTTAATTTAATTTTTATATTTATATGACAACATGGTGAAGTAAAAGAAAGTCAGTGAGTTATGAATAACAAATTGTGTGTGTGTATTGCAGTTTATTTTATCTATGCAATTTATGCAATTCCAGTGAACAAACTAATACATATAATACAATGGAATTATTAAGTTTGCCTTGACAGTCTTGTGCCTGAAATATTTTATTATCACCTTTCATAATCACTCCTAAGATTACCTTTTATTTAAGATAAACAAAATCCACCTTTTGTACCATTTTGTAGCATGTGGAATATAAAATAAATGAATTAATTAATAAATAATAAATTAATTTATAAATTAATAAATACTGGGAAGGTTATCTTAGAGCCCTTAACCGCCTTAAGACTCAACAAACTCCCATATCCTGTTATCAGGAACTCTTATGTTAAGTACGGCATTACCCCAGGTGAACCAGCCCCTTTGTGTGCTTACCGGGATTACTTCCAACCCCTACCTGAAGCAGATTATTGCTTAATAAACCATATCTTGTCCAAACGTGTCGTTGATTCCTGAATTAAGAAATGCAGCCCTCCATACGATCAACGAGAAATACCCTAGACCCGATTGGTTACATATTTATACGGACGGCTCTTCCATACCAGGAACCGGAGAAACAGGTACTGCTTTTTATTGTCAAGATTTCCAGGGCTTCTTTGCTGTGGGAGCCCCACTTAGCAACTATGATGGAGAGGTAGCTGCAATTTATGCCTCTATAGCTGAACTTGAGAGCTATCGTACTCCTGTGAAGGTGATTCTTCTGGTTGATTCCCAGGTAGCCATCCGAAATCTTTCTAGTAATTCCCAAATGGATTGTGCGAGAACTATTGACTGTAGGAAAAAATTGAACTTTCTTCTGGGTTTAGGGTGGATTATTAAATTTCAATGGGTCCCGAGCCATGTTGATATTAGCGGTAATGATATCGCTGACAAATTGGCAAAGCAGGGGACAACCCTTCCTTTACCTAGACTTTCGAATACCCTCCACTCCGCTAGATCTCAAATAAAAGTTGCTCTACTGAGATGGAATTGTCAAAGACTTAGGAGGATATTGTCGAGAAAACAATGGGAAAGACTCGTTATCGGAGGTCCTCTTGATTACAACCTTCCTCGGGCGGTAAGTGTAGCAACCTTTCAGATGAGAACGGGACATGATTATCTTGCCGCACATCTCCATCAGATTCGTGTCCTGTCGTCACCAGAGTGTCTTTTGTGTGGCTATGAAATTATGAATGCTGAACATCTGCAGATATGTCCTGCTCTGGTTCATAACCAAAACTATTGCAATAATCTTTTTAAAGAGGCCCATCTATACTGGTCAGCACGTCACAAATGGCTCAACAGCCAAGGGTGGGCGTTGGCTAAGAAGAAGAAGAAGGAATATAAAATAAGGGAATTATGACTGAGCAGATTGCATTAAGCTTTTCTTAGTTCAAAGAAAAGCTTAAAGAGAAATTCAATAATATTATATTGTATAAAAAATATTTAACAAAACACATACTCAGGTAAAATGAACGCCAAAAAGAAATACCAAATTAAAAAACAAAATTTATTATTATTAAGACTTATGTACTTTGAAAATTGAACAAATAAAACTTTTAAAATGTCATAATATGACTTGGGCATTATCAGTGAAATATCTGAAAAGAAAAGAAATTCTAATGATTATTAGTAGTTATTAGAAAATTATAAATGTCTAAAGGAGCTACGCTATATTGTGATTGAACAGAATTTAAATTATTTTAAAATCGAAGGAATCAAATCGTTAGATTAACATAGAACATTTTTAAGTCATTCTAATTCTTCTGATAAATTGATTACTTGTCTTATTTTACTGGTATTTTTATGAAAGATTCTTATGCAAACGCCTTAAAATTTAAATTTTTTTATTTTGTTTTCCACAGGATATCTTTTATATGTGATCATTGGTAAACGTTCTGACGTATGACAATTACTAAAATGTAACTGACAAAAAATTATGAACTTTTAAGATAAAACAGTGGGTGGCAAACAATAAGAATATATGCAAATGCAATGACCATATGGGCTGTTGAAGTGTTGCTGTCAGTCTTATAAATAACTCACCGTCTATTCGGTTGGAGTTGTTCATATAAAAGTAGTGAAGTGCAAGATCTGTCAGCAATTGGAAAAATGCCAAATTTTTAGCACCATATACTAGGAGTCATGATTAACATAACAAAAGAAATAATCAGCTTCTCAAAATCATCTCAAAAGTTTTTAGTAACTGAAAGACAAGTGGATTTTCTATATCCAGAAAACCATATTTGCCATACTGTATTAGTGAATGTTTGTAGTTTTTTGGCTAGTGTGGGTACTATCTTTGTTTGGGTACCCACACTAAGCAAAATTCTAATATTAAGCTTACATCTTATTTTAAAGAATGATTTTTAATAACGCTTCTTTTAAGATTTATTTTCACTTATTATATTTAGTTAATTTAATAATTACGCTCTGTTGCTTGACTTTTCCTTGATTTATTATATAGAAATATGCCATAAGTATTTGTAAATTATAAAATGTTATTAGTGTTAATTTATTTATGATGTTAACTTTTTTATTAGGACAACAGAAAGAAACAGAAGAAATCTGTCTTTTCTGGACAAACATAACCGCAGGAATTCTGATTTAGAGTAAGTTAAATTCTATAAATTACAGTAGTGCTTATAATTAATGAGATATTAAATGCTACTATTTAATCTGTTAAAAGCTGCATCTTGTCCCTTAGTTAAGTTGTTAACTTACTTAGCAAACTTCATTCACTTTTATAGACTCTTTGACAAAAAAGTCGAAGCACCAAGAAGGAATTATCCAATTGAGACAAAATTTGGTGCACTTAATGTACATGTACAGAAAATGAAGTGATTAGAATTTCAGAACAATTGGATGATACACTATATGGCCAAAAGTATCCGGTCAACCTTCCGACCGGGCAGGTCAGGAGGTTTGATGTATCATCGAACGCTATAAAAGTGTTGGTGGGAGCTTGTGCGGTCATAATTCTGCGTTCCGATAAAATTGTAGGAAATTGGTTCGTGAAATTGCAGACATGCTGCACATGCCAAAATCAACTGTGAATGATGTAATTGTAAAATGGAGACATTGAGGCAGTGAAACGAAGTGGTAGACTAAGAAAACTGACTGACCGTAGCAGTCGAACCCTGAAGAGAGCAGGGAAACATAATCGCAAGTCTCCATTGGTAGTGATGACGACGGAGTTTCAACAGGCATTGGTGTTGTCGCTAGCAGCAGGTTTGTTCACCGAGAAACTTTCCGCTCTGTGGCAACAGTTTGGGGAAGGCCCATTTCTCTTCCTGCAGGATAACTGTCCTGTTCACACATTGAAGCTTGTGCGGCCATGGTTTGACAACATGGGTGTTCCACAACTTGACTGGCCATCTCAGAGCCCCGATCTCAACCCCATGGAACATCTGTGGGACGAAATAAAATGCAGATTACATGCCCACCTACATCGCTCATCTTCTGTTCCTGTGACCACCCATCAAAACCTGGTGGAAAGTCTTCCCAGACGTGTATAGGCTGTCATCAATGCAAAAGGGGGACCGACATCATATGTGCCTCAGGAGCCTCCGCATCCTGACCTCGGGGTGTCCAGATACTTTTGGCCATATAGTGTATATTGGACAGAAAGAGCTACATAAAGTGAGCAGATCAGTACGGCACTGGTCCATTTCTGGCTTGGAGACAAGCTGTTACCCGATGTGGCATTGATTGATATAGGTGGCGGATGGTGTTCTGTGGGATTTCTTGCCAAACGGCCTCCAGTTGGTGGGCTAATTTGTTGACATTCTGGGATGGTCGCAGGCGACGCCCCCATCACATCCCAAATGTGCTCAATAAGAGAGAGATCTGGTGATTTGGCTCGCCAAGGAAGTCTGTTGCAACCATGAAGACAATCAATGGAGAGGCGTGCCATGTGTGGCCAGACGTTATCTTGCTGAAAGAAAGCCAGGGTGCCACGAAAAGAACAGCAACACAACGGGTCGTAAAATTTCATCAACGTACCGCTGTGCTGTGAGGGTGCCATGGAGGACTAAGAAGGGATCCGGCTTTCAAATGAAATGGAACCCCAGACCATAACTCTGTTGTTGTGAGACAGTAAGAGCGGGATCCTGATGATGCCCAGGCCATCTCCAGACATGTCTGAACTAGTTGTCAGAGGTCATTTCAAAACAGAACTCATCACTGAAGACAATTTGTCCACAATCAGCACAATTTCATGTTGATTGTGCCTGGTACCACTGCAGTCACTCTTGACAGCGCATACTGGTCAGTGGTAGGTAGCATAATGGGCGCCGTGAGCATAGATTCTGCTTCCGTAGTCTTCTATTAATGGTCCGGTGGTCACCTCAGTATTGGTCACACATTGGATGGTTGATAGTGAGGAACTGATGCTGTAACAGCTGCTCTGACAATCGCTCTATCTTCCCGTTCTGTCATTGCTCTAGACCATCTCCTGCCCTCTTGTCGTAGTGGCCATAAATTCACCAGTGAGGCATTGTTACAACCAAGGTAGGAAAACGCAATCACAATCCACTGGAAGTTTTGTTCCTGAGTGAGATTCGCTCTTTATACACACCATCATGATGCTTAGTTCCAATACACTGTAGCTCCGCTATTCATTAATTGGGCGCGAATTTTTGATCATTTGCTTATTCGGTTGAAAGTTTTTTGCATGTGAAGTTTCATTACTATCAGGTTATTTTTTTGGAGTACGTCGATTTTTTGTCAAAAAGTATATAAGATGCTTTTTAATATTCTAAGAGTTTTCTATTGTTTGTTCTACGGTTTGTATATTGAGAATCCACAGTTTCTCCTTTGAAGCTATAAATTAAGCCATTGTTACTAAGAAGGGAACAGAAAAAAGTGTTCTTATTTCATTGCCCTATGAATCTAATTTTTTTTACTTAGGGCAGATACTGTAGTTCTTTTATAAAGTTCTTAATGAAAATGACATAGACAGCATTTAATAAAGAGTACAGACGTCAGAATTAATTTAACAATGCCTTGAACTTTCTCCTGCTGAGGATATTCTCTATAGATAATAAAGAAGTTTTTTTGGATACTTTAGAGACATTCTTAATATAAAAACAACAACCTACACAAAGTAACTTAGATATGTTGAGAAATTAGTTTAAAAAAAAATTCATGACATTTAATAAGACTACACATAAAATAAAAGCAATTTTTGTATTGTATGTAATTAAAAAAATACATTATAATAAATATTTCTGATGACTATACATTCCACTAATGAACAGAAGATTCCACCGTGACACCAATAAAAATGTTTTTTGGTCTTAAACCCAATGTTGAATGCATGATAGTAGCAGACAATGTTCATATATAGACAAACAAAAATAAGTTTAATACCACTGAAGATAGCAGATGGTGCACTGAGTTAAGAGAAGATTATGCAGAGATTGAAAGAATCTATAAATGTTGATAGTAGGGTTATGTTTATTCAAAAGAACCAATAATTGATACTTATATTAAAAATACAGTAGAAATAAGTAACATTACTGCAATAAATTTAACAGATTATCCTCTTGCTGCAATTGGAAGTAAGCAAAGTGAATGACCAAAAAATCTATAATAATGATAGCAAAGCTTGGTAACATCTTTAATGAATTGTTAGCAGACTTTGAAAATTACTTTAAGAAAATAAATAATATCTTAAGAATTATCAAGGTATGAAATACAATAGGATTATTTCTCATAGATAAATTCTGTTAATTACCTTTAGTTCATTCAATACTTTTTTCTAATCCAGTCACTCATTAATGGCAAGATTTTAGACCCATTGACTTAATCTCTCCATTTGTATTATATTTTACATTATAAGTCCACAGTAATAGTTGGCAAAAACATCAAACAGTACCATTTAGTTAATGTTATACTACTTTAAGAGCTTTAAAAACTTGAATTAACTTAATAACTGAATGCTATTATTGTATTAACTACCTTTAAGGTAAAAATATTTATATTGAAAAATTTCAAGTATTATTACCTTTTATATTATTACTAGTATATAAAATATTGGAAAGAACTGTTAATTTATTGTCCTTATTCAACAGCATACAATGTTACTGAAACTGACATTTTTACTTTGAAATATCTTAAAGAATGTCACTTTTTCTTTTTCCTTTTCATTTAGTCAAAACTCATGGATTCATAAGCAGTTAAAAGCTGAGTAAGTTTGTTATTTTACCTTTCCAAATTTTTACTG
Source organism: Thereuonema tuberculata (assembly GCA_023159025.1). Taxonomy (NCBI): domain Eukaryota; kingdom Metazoa; phylum Arthropoda; class Chilopoda; order Scutigeromorpha; family Scutigeridae; genus Thereuonema; species Thereuonema tuberculata. The sequence continues at coordinate 101,849,999 of JAFIDM010012231.1, forward strand.
ATTATTTAATTTTGAAAAAATATATTTAAGGTTAAGAATTTTTAAATTGCCTTAAAAGTTATAGTAATTATTAGTTTGTTTGTTTTGTTTTTTTATTATTAGAGAAGAAGAAAAAAAGTACCTTGATTTTGTCATGGAAGTAACAAATGATATTTTAATAAGAGGAATTTACTCTGACAGGTACAGTCATAAATAAATCATAAATCATTTTTTCCTCTTGATCTTTATTTATCTATTACAACCATTATTGCTTTCCTTAGCATTTCAGAAGATAATAAAGTTAAAATACTAACTCTTTGAATGTAATGGCTAATTTTTTATAAAAGCTAAGATTTTACTCTGGTTTTAAAGTGCGTTACCTTCCAGATTTGAAATAAACCTTTTAAAAGTGTCTGAAAAAGAAAAAAAAGAAGAGTAATATTTGAAAGTTTAAAAAAAGGTACTCTTGTCCTTGTAACTTATGGAATAGATTAGCCTACATTACAAATGATATAAATTATAATAAAAGAAATCAAAATAATGGGCAAAGCCTTTATTTGCTGTGTAATTTAATTGTATTAAAACAATTTTATACGTTAAAAAAAATAATAACAGGCTACCTAATTGAACAGAGAAACTATCAACTTTATTTGGATTGGTTGTAGAGCAGCTGCTTCAAGCCATGATGAAGTTGAATAGAAACAGTTCTTAAATGAAAAAGTGAACAAATGGTGTTGATTGTAAATCAAGGAGATGGACATGTTTTTTTTTTTGTTCAACAAATAAACATCTTTTATTATTTGAACTTTAAACTTTTCCTGCTAATGAAAGTCACATTGATTTAATTGAAACTGCTCAGCTTTTTAAATAAAAATTTTAATTATTTTTGTAAATTATTTTTTTTAATTAAATGTCCATTCTGTAAGTCAAGGTTCTTAAATTAATTTAACCTTATCAAAGGCCAAAGTAACTAAGATTACTATATTAAATCATCTTCCATAGAGAAAAATTTTAGTCTTGATATATATCGGATGGGCATAAAATAACATGAGGTGTTCAGAGCCCTCTGGCGAGGAATGGATTGGACGAATCGTAACAACATTTGGTGGACATACGGAGTGGAACATGCGGTTTCGATTTAAAAAAAAAAATTAGTAGCAAAAGTCGCCAACAGGGGAAAATGTGGCGCTGCAAAGGTTGTAGTACATATGAATGAGTAATTGTCAAATGAGACAGCACACGTCAAGTTTCATAACAATATAGACAACGTTTATTGGTAATTACAAATAAGGTTCCATATGACCACATTGTAATGTTCCACGAGCTGCATGCGGTGCACGCCATGTTCCACAGCGGCTCGAAACACATCGGAATGGATCTGTTGCACCTGTAATGTAATTCGATCTTTCAGTGCCGGGGTATTGGGGACATGTCCTTGATACACAATGAGATTAAAAAATCCCCAAAAGCCACAAAAGTTACAAGGATTGAGATCAGGCGATCTCGGTGGCCATGCTGACAAAGCACGGTCACATAAGGTAAGAGCCATCGAAAGGCAGTTCGTCACCAAGTGATGTGAATTCTCCAAGCCTTTCTTTTTATCATGATCACTCTACAAGTAACTCGGTTATGCAAATTAGTTCATTGACAGAGCCACATTTTCCCCTGTTGACGATTTTTGGTTCTAAATTTTTTTTTTTAGAAATCGAAACGCATGTTCCACTCTTATGTCCACCAAATGTTGTTACGATTCATCCAATAATTTTTGTAGAGATATTTCTCTATTGAGGTTATTTGATAATATCATTGCATGGACATTTAATAAAAAAAATATTAAAATTTTGAACAAACAAATCTTATTCTTATATTTTAAGCATGCTTGCTTGGCTTCAAGTTGGGAGTCTGAGCCGATCAACTAATGCATTCAGTGTACTTGGCATCCTGTACCAGCCATCTTGAGTCCTCCCCTCTTAAAAAAATAATGTATTATTCATTTGTGTAGGGGAGAGTGGTGTATCTTTGACCATTTTTAAAAAAAAAAAATTTTTAACTCCTAATATCTATGTTTTTACATTATTATTATAATCAAAACAAAGTCTGGTTCTAATGCTTTTAAATCTGTTACTTTAACTTATCTAGGATAAATAAAGGTTAACTAGAAAACATGACAGGTCAAAGGTAAAACATAGGTAATGTACCTCTGACCATTGTATGTTGTACCTTTGACTATGAAAGAAACACGTAATAGCAAATAGAAACACATTCCGTGACTTACAAGAGCAGTTTTCTTTCTACATCATACACAAAATACCTAGTATGCTGATAACTCAACTTCAAATCACAGGTGTACCCGTTGCCGGGCAGTTCCACCAGACAGTGTTGGAACTGGAAGTTTCAATAATACATCTGAAAAATCAATAAGAAGTCCTTTGGATCATTTCTTACACATTTTAATGTTTTGGTGCCCCAAGTTTTTTTTTTTTTTTTTTTTTTGGGGGGGGGGTAACGGTTGTTCATGTTTACAATTTTGATTCATATGATCACCACCAGACTGACATAAGGCAATGCACTCGATTCATCCGGGTTATCTTGTTTTACATAACCAATAAATTTTAGAATATTTAATCACTTTCTATATATAAGAGCTTGTTCTTTTGAGAATTACATTTTGATGCCGATGATAATGTGACTTGACGTAAAGTTGCTCGAAACTGCCAGGTATTACGTGTTTTTGTTTTTTTTAAATATATTCAATTTTTAACTTGTATGTGTGTCGGCTTATCATTCTTTTAATGTTATAATTTTTACAGAAATAAAAATTTAATTCAGATTATATTGTTTTACTATTCATTTAATAAAATAATATAAATGAATAATAGATAAAAGGGCATAAAGTTATTTTGGAATGTTGTACGTTTGATCGGTCAAAGGTACAACAATATATGGTCAAAGGAACAACATGCTACCGTTATTCCTTGGATATTATCCATGCTTCATAGGTTAGGTTTTTAAAATGTAAAACGAATTTGTTTATAATGCTCAAGGATGAAAGTAATCTTTAACAAATTGAAATCTAAATTGTCTTGAACAAGAGAAACAATGCAACAAAAAGTCTTGTATCAGAATACAGTCGGACCTCGATATAAGGTTACCCCTGGGGACCTTGCGAAAGTGACCTTATAAGCGGGGTGACCTTATAACCGATTCATACGCATTTGTCAATAAATAAGCATTATATAAATACAGTATAATTCTCTGTAAAATTTATACGTACAAAAATATCAGTTTATTAGGTCATAGTTTTTTAATTTAGTTGAACCAATTAAAATTAATGGAATCAGAAAAAAAATATTTTTTAAAAATTTTAATTCGGAATAAAGTTGTATATAAAAAGTCCTAGTATGCTCAAGCAAAATACTGATGGACAACTGACCTTACTTAAAATAATCCATAATACAGGACTGTCGCGATTTTGGTTTCATCTTTTGTACAATGTTTTCTAGGTTTTGTAGTTTCTGAAAATGTTCTTCAGCTCCCTCATGGCTCGTAAAAAAATGTCTTATGAAATTTAATGCTTTGAGCGCTTTTGCTTGTGTCACCGCTTCACTTTCAGTATCACTGTCGTTATCCTCACTTTCTAATGCATTGGAATCTAAAACTTGCGAAACAATTTCGGAAATCGAAGCTTGAGAAGTGGTAGCAATTTCATCATCAATTCTCACATATTCACTTTCGCTTTTTATAGCACAGCCGCGATTTCTGAGATCTTGTATTAATACAGGTAAAGGAATATCGTCTTCATAATCTTTTTTCCTAGAATTTGAGGGAGTGAAGTGCTTTGTGAAAAAGCTGTCCTCTCTGTCAGTAGGAGAAATGACGCCGATAAAAGATCGTACCCACGGAAAAATTATTGGAATTGAATCAGTGTGGCACTGAAATCACAGACAAAAGTGACCTTATATGCGAGTGACCTTATATCGGGGTCTGACTGTACTTACTTTTCATGATAGAAATGGATATAAATGTCTGTGAAAATGTAGAAGCATGTGCTAGCATTCATAACATCCACATTAGTACTCTTAGTGATAAATACATGTAACTATACATTTAAATCATTTATAAAGCCATACACCTGAATATGTTGCACAAAGATAATTTATACAAAAATTAAATACACGAATTTGACTAGTTTCTCCGTCGAGAGACGGTATTATCAAGTCTTGATAATAACGGAGAAACTGTCAAATTCGTGTATTTAATTTTTGTTTAAATTATCTTTACGCAACATATTCAGGTGTATGGCTTTATAAATGATTTCAATGAACTCCTGTGACACGTAAAGCTTTTCACACACTATACATTTAACTTTAAACAATGCAATATGGCAGCACAATGTATCTGGTCCAAGATACATCATCCTCCCTTAATCAACCCTGCTGTATTCATTCAATAAATTCAAGATATAAAAATTTAATGAAAACTAAAAGCACAAAAGAAAGTGAGAATTACATCTCATTCGATTTTTACTGGTCAAATGGAAATCAAAATGAAATTTTTTTAAGTTTAGTTTAAGTCTTGAAAACTTGATACTTCCAAACTTTTTTGTGCCTTCCTAGATGTCTAGTGGTTAATCTGTACATTCAGTACATTTTCATCCATTATGTTGATAATTCATTCTATGCCAGGAGACATCACCATCCTTTAAAATTATTCTATTAATAATTACCCAAGTATAAGTTTAAGGACAGTGGTCCTTAAAGAGGTTCTTAAAGTTAACTATAGAATATGATTTGTCTGTAATTAGGACATAATTTCATGTCATTTCTCCATCCACACTGTATTTTGCCCATTTTTTTGTCTCTGTTTTTCAGTGACATGCAGTTGTTGGAAAAAAATATATAATTTACATTTATTGTTTTAATTACTGAAAAACAGAATTTTGAGTTGCTGGATTACTTTAAATCTTTCATTAGACATAAAAAATCCATGGATAAGTTTGTAATGTTTGGTCATTGATATTCCAAAACACTTAAGCTAAATAATAGTCTTTGCATTCCAATGTTCATGAATGAACATCGCTAATATTGTTCTTGCAGTTCGAATCTCTTACAAAGGATTTCAAAGGTATTGATTGGATTTGTGACTTCCAATAGCTTGTGTGGATTGCTTTATTTGAATCTTAAAAAGAGTATCAATAATCCTCATGATTGTCAGTTTGGTTAAATCATGCGTATGAGACACCTGTGAATACCAGCAGTTATGTCATGAAATTAAATGATAGATAATCCCAATATTTATGATAGGAGATTTACATATTTTTTTTTTATTTCTCTTCAGTTATCTTTCTTTATATTTTATCCATACTTTACATAAGAAAAGCCTGCAATTCATTAAAAGTTATTACAAAAGAGCATTGAGTATCCATATTTGTTTTGGGTTGCAAACTAAGTAACTGAATTATTCAAATGACACTTTAAAAAAATTGTTTGTAGTACAGCTATATCAAGATTACTTTCAATTTCATGTTAGTATTTCTTTGTCTCATTCTCTTAATGCTGTTTTATTTCAGGGCCTTAAAACAAATTTTTCAATATCACATGGATCGCAGAGCTGCAGATCTTAATGTGGTAAGCCTTTATGTTTTAATTTTTTCAAACAGACAATCAATTTGTATTTCTGTTTTTATTACATTGGCAAGCTTATAGATTACTGAATTTGTATTTATTTAATTTTGTCACTGTTTTTAATCAATAAGTTTTTGAGAAAATAATTAGTATTCATTCTTATTTTGCCATTAATAATTGGTTAATTTTGATGCTTCAGTATTATAGAAATTAGACAGTATCTCAGAAATTAAAAATTTATTAATATCTGATCTAATACTAACTATTTAAAAAAAAAAGTGATGTATTAAAAACTTTAACATAGTTTTTGTAGAGGTAACAATTATCTAAAATCATCTAATTGTATTATTTTTGTTTCAGATTAAGATGAAATATATGCTTGATAAATTACAAGAGGAGATGCACATACCACAGACAGAAAGGTTTTCTTATCGTCAAAAGGATGCCTGGAAAGATTTTGGTGATGTATCTAATAATCAAATGAATAGTGAAATTGTAAATACAAAATATGAACACAGTGAAAAGCCATTAGAATCTGAGGTTAAACAAACTGCTATTTCTGGGAATTCATTCACAGATAACGAAAATATTCAGGTGTCATCGATCCCTGTTGTTACAAAATCCATCTTGCCCACAACATTTAACACTGATGAAAGAGCCAGATTTCTTCAAGATGATCCACTCTTTTATAAGAACTTTGATGTCAACAGGCAAAATCTGTGGGAACAACCAACAGCTTTATCAAAATCAAAGCAAAATGCTGAAGGGCTAAGGGATGTAGATATTGTTGAGGCTTTGGGGGATCTTCCTGCATGGAATCCATTGATGGATATTGATTCCAGGTTTACAGATCTCGATCTCAATTCTATGCTGCAATCTGAAAGGAAACACTCTTTGGCAAGCACTAGTACTTCTGTTCTTAAACAAAGTGTAGGTAATGATCTTCAGATTGATTTGGAAGTTCCAGGCAGCTCACATGTCTTTGAAAATAATGATCAGGTTGAAGACAGTTTGGCTCAAGGTATTGAAGGCAGTTCAGATGGTGTTAGTGTGAAAAACCAAACTGTTTCACTGGGCAGTTCGAAATCAAAGAGTGCTTCAGGAGAATCCAAAATACAGAATAAAGGAACATCTGGGGAACAGAAGTTGACACAACAAAGTACAATTGAAACTCTGCCATCATCTCCTATAAAGGAAGATTTTGAAAACGTAACAAACCGAAGCAGCAACCAACAGCCTTCAAAGGGCGACTACTCCTTCAATAGCTTTGTAGCCGATGAATCTTCAGCCCAAGAAGTTAAAAGTAATGATGACGATGAGGACATTCATTCAGAAGCATCTGCAGAAAGTGAATCGAGGGATAAAAGGATAGACAATGATGACACTAATTTAGATACGGAATTTTCTCTCTCAGAAGATGATAAATTTTGATGATAATGTCGTTAGTAGAAATTGAATTTTGTAAATATTTTATATAGGCTAGTTACAGGAAAGCTGTGATAAGCATTGCATTTAACATTGTATAGACACTTTGACATAGGATAGTTATACCTTCCTATAGGTCGATATATTTTGATATTTTGTTTTCCATTTAAAACAAATCTTTAGGGATCTTTAATGAAGTGAAATAGGATCTGCAAATGGAGCTTGATATGCTAAGTGATCAGTTATAACTCAAATGAAAGTCAAAGGGAATTCCTAATATCTTGACAACAAAGAAACAACACCTCCCCCCCCCCCTCAAGAAAAAGATTAAGAGTGTATTTGAAAACTTTAAAGATATATCAAAGAAAGCAGTAACAAAATAGCTGCTAATCATTTCCACCAGTTGTTAAAAGAAAATAATTTTATCATAAACAACATTCACTCCTTTTCTTATCAAAGGTGGCTTTATTTTTTTAAAAAAAAATATTCATTTCTTAGATATATTTTGGTTGGTCAAAAAGAAAAAAGGAATACCTGCTATATACTCTATATGACAAATATTCAGCAATAATTACATTACAAAGTTAGAGAATTAAAAAAAGTTTATTTCTGACTTTTGCTCATTATTCAACATTCGTTGAATTTTGAAGGTTCCTAATACAATACAATGAAATTATACAACAAAAATATATGTTATTATAAAGATAACTTGACGCATCAAATGAAACTTAAGCAACTTTATTAGTCATTTCTAACTGAATTTTGATATTTGTTTTTATGAAACATTATAAAGTTAAACCGTCAGTATCTTCTAAGGTTTAAATACTTAATGAGAGTGAAAATATTATGATTGTAACTTATTTCACCAGTTCTAAATCTTTTAAAACAATATCTGACTAAGAAGTGTTAATTCAAAATATCATTAAATAAAATAAGATTTTTTTATTTTATTTTTTGTAGAATGCTTAATTTTACAGAAAACTAAACATTTCATTGAAAAAAAATAGCAGCCCCAGTAACAATTAAAAAATGATATTTTACAAAATTTTTTGTAGCATGAATTAGTTGAAAAATATCTTTTTACTTACGCCACACTTTTTTACTAAATTGATGCAGATTAGATTTAAACAATTTATTTATATTTTTAAGTTAAATAAAAATGATAAAAGATTTTTTTTTTTCCATTTCAACATTTCAAAAAAATCCAAATTATTTCAAAGTACTCTTGGAGTTTACATTTAGCTATAATTTAATTATATATTACTACAGTTTATTAACATATTCGGTAGTTTCAATTTAATGAAAACAAAATTTCATTTTTTTCCCATAAGGATTAAAATTTGAAGAAAAAAAAAATAATAGAGTAAATTTTAAAATTTCAGTAAATAACCCTATCTAAGTATTCTGATCAATTAATTGTAGTTTACTCAACACACTTTTAACTACATCAAAATTGCCTAATGTTGTAGTGAAAAAATTTCTTGATAAAAATTTACATTAGATAGATTGATACTTTTCATTAATACTATATGGTATGGTGCCTTTCATTAACCCATTGTCTAGGAATGAATACCCATTTTACATGCTTGATTTTGTAGTGTGGATTAAAGGAATATTTGCTTGTTAAAGTTTTGAAAAATCTCTTAATACATTCTATAACCTATAAGAATACGTTCATATTTTTCCTTATAGGCATTTTGGAGGTGAGTGAGAATTGCCTAAATAAAGGTAGATACACAATACTTGAATACAACTCATGTTAATTTTTGAAGAGCAAATTTTAAAATCAAGGTTCTTACATGAACCAATTTGATTTTTACTGTTGAGTTATCATTATTTTCTTTTGTTGCATTTAATACAAATTTTATATAGCTGTTGTATCACACAGTTGTAGCCTGCATATTTAGAGGCATATTTTTGTATATATGTACAATTGCTGTTATTATCATGTTGTTACTTTTTTTTTTAATTTCTTAGAATCAAAAGATAAAATGACAATAAAAATAATAATGAAATTATACAATTATATTTTGAAGAAAAATAAACTAGAGTTGAACAAAATCTTTTGTGTATAGTTCACATTTTAGTATTTTCTTAAAATGCTAATTTTGTTTCCATATTGCCATTTTTTTTTAAGATCCCAACTCTGTAAGAAAAGTCTAGCTGAGAATATCTTACATTTCCATTGGTGTTCCTTAGCTTACATTTCTTATCAAATTTTTAACACACTTTCCAGACATTTCGTCATAGTCAAAGATTGCTTGCAATTTGTATTAATTTCACAAATACATTTTCACCTTTAGGGGTTAATGTGATGCAGAATTCCATTAAATAATCACAATTATAAAGTGAAGAAATACAAAACTGCACATAAGTAAACAAAAGGTTCTTATTACAAAAAATAATGTTTTTGTATTTCTTCACTTTATTATATGCCTGCACGTTAAACTTTTTTACTTAATCACAATTATGTTTCATTTTATAAATTAAAGTGTTATTAATTGCCAAATAGATAACTTGAAGCCATATTTTTTTTTTTTTTTTAAATTTGGAAACTTATTTAATTCATTCCTCAGATATTAAAACTTAAGTTTAAATCATATTAGTTAACATAATAAAAACTATGAAATGTATTTAGCACAGAACTGCTTTCAGGACTGAGACAATTTTTATAGAATTCTTTACAAAGTACAAGTACACAATGAAAAACCTGAGCTTTATTGGATTAGTTTGAGAGTTATTGTACTAAGAGTCCACTGTTTTTTTTTTGCTCAGAGTTTCAGAACACTGAAAAAGCTTATGTAATAAATGAAATACAATTTTTATGTTTAGGCTATGCATTTTAATAATTGGACTTCATAAATAGTTAATTTTTTGTAATTTTCATTGAAAAGTAAACGTAGAATATTTAAAAATGTATCTTTTTAAGTAAAAGATTCTTTTAATATGGTGTGAAATAAAACTGCTAAAATATGATATAATTGCAACAAAGGAACCACACATATAGTAACATTACCCAAAAAGTAAATAAAAAGAATTATATCTTAAAAGTGGGGAGTCTATTGATGTCTTAAATAAAACATTTAAAACTTATATTAAGCCAAATTTATTACATGGAGGAGAACTTCTGGCTACAATAAATGATAATTTTAAACAAAAAAATTGAAAATGTACAATTGATAACAGGAGCATTGAAATCAACTCCTATAGACTCAATACAAACTATCACAAATAATTTATCTCTTGCTAAAAATTATAAAATCAAAAATATTTTACTAAAAAAATAAAATTACAAAAAAAAAAAAATTGATTAAAAAAAAAGCATCTAAATTAAGAAATTGAAACACAAAAGGTAGTAAACAATATCTTGGTAGATATTTACAGTAATTTAAGATTCAAACCAAGATTATTTTACCTCTAACTATGATCAATCCTATGTATTTTATAGAGGTAGAAGTTCATTTGAATATTGGTAGACCAACTTCAAAATGTGATGATGCCCAGATGTTCTTAAAACTTAAAAGCTTGAAATGTTACATAATAGACACACACAAGAACTATGGGAAATAATGTATACTGATAGTTCATATATAAATAATAGAAGAGAGGTGAAAGCGGGAGTGTTTTCTCAATATTATACTTTAGATCCCCACTGCGATAATTTTGATGCTGAACTTGTTGTTAAATGACCATAAAAAATATTTTATTTTGATTTTTCATGACAAAACAGGTTGTCTTACTTAGTGATTCAAAATCTACTATATGATACATTAGTAATCATATTGATAATACACTAAATTACATGTAATAAGAAATAGTGAAACTTTTGAAACCTTTATTTAAACATATTGTTTTGTAATGGATTCCTGCTTACACTGGATTGAAATTGCTGACTAAGAAGGGAACTAAATGATATCTACTCGTAATTCCATTGAGTTACATTCTTATATTAAATATATGTAAACCACTGGACATAATTAAGCCATTAAAGAAGCAGAGGATAAGTTAAAGGGTGAAAAATATGAATTCATTGCAAAGCAACAATTTCTGCTTTAATCTCCACAGCTTTACACATTTTTGTATGATAATAGGCCATAATTGCCTGGCTGAATATTTATTTATATCAGTGTTTCCCAACCTTTTTTGTGCTATGCCTCACCTAAAGTATCTATTTAGGTTCACAACCAAAAAAAAAAAACGACTTTTTAACTTTTACAACCAAAAAAAAAAATAAAATAAAAAAACCACTTTTTAACTTTTACAACCAAAAAAAAAAATTTCCATTTTCCAATTGCCCCCCATTTTCCAATTGCCTCTTCCAATTACAATCAAATTGCACCCCACATTGGGAAACAGGGATTTAGATTATCTGTTACTAATAAATCAGTTACTAATTTCCTATGTAATGGTGATGCTCTTCTTAATAACAAGCATTTATTTAGCGTGTAAAGATCTTGACCAGGTTTAAGCAATGATACTGCAGATCTATATTGGGAAGCTAGAGATAAAAGGATGCAAATCAATTATTTACAACATTAGATAACAAAAACAACAATAATAACATTATACACTCCCGTGCAACTAAATCGACTCACTCCTTCAGAGCGCACAAAAAGGCATATATTTTTTAAATGGCTTAACTGATTTTCAAAAAAAAAATTTTTTTTTGAAAGCCTAATGTTTTTACTTTACAATGACACGCATTATCATTAAAATCTGTACAATATTTTCCAAATGAATGTGATCTGAACGTAACCGTAGCAAAATGCAGTCTGAACGGAAACCATGAGTTGCGCGCCGCACTTCCCTATAAAATCCCACGTGGACCGATATTTCTTATCAGTCACTTATCAGACATTCATCTGTACACATCTCTGCAAGTTTAATTCATTGTTTTCACAAACCCATGGATACTACGCCAGAAGATGCCGCACAAGTTGTTGCTTTGTTGCAAGCAGGCCACAGTCAACGAGAAGTCGCTCGTCAACTAAACTTGAGCCAATCTGCTGTCTCAAGAGTATTCAGAAGGTTTCAGGAAACTGGTACCTTCACTCGGAGACCACATACTTGGCGGCACCAATGCACATCTGAGAGGGACGATCGCTTTATGGTTTCAACTTCACTGTGAAATCGCCATCTCACGGGCGTCGATCTGCAACAGGAGCTGACACAAGTTCGTGGAGTAGCTATTAGTCAATGGACAGTCAGAAGACGCTTGAAGGAAGCCAACCTCACTCCAAGACGACCCGCTAGAGGCCCAAAATTGACCATAAGTCACCGCACAGCACGACTCGAATTTGCTCGGGAACATGTCAATTGGAGCATCGAGCAATAGCGGTCTGTCCTATTCATTGGTGAGAGCAGAATGTGTCTCCATGGTAATGATAGGAGAGGCCGGGTCTACCTGCCTCCAGGACAGCGATTTTCACAGTGCTGTTTTACTGAAACAGTCTCGTACGGCGGCGGTTCCTGCATGATGTGGGCTGGCATATCCCTTGAGGGAAAAACAGATCTTGTTTTCATACCTGGTGGAGGCCGCAGGGGGAGGGGGGGTCTGACTGCTCGACGATACATTGAGGACATTCTCCTGGATCATATTGTGCCCTACGCAGGATATATCGGGGAAGACTTCATGTTGGTGCATGACAATGCCTGGTGTCATTCAGCACGTACCACTCGGCAATTCATGAAGGAGGTTGGTCTCGAGACGATGGAGTGGCCAGACCTCAGTCCAGACATGAATCCGATTGAGCATTTGTGGGATGAGCTCAAACGGAGGGTCCGAGCCTGAAATCTGGCACCGTCTAATATCAACGAGCTCAAGATTGCGCTGGAGGAGGAGCGGAATGGGATCCCCCAAGACTTTGTCAAAACCTTAATAGGGTCTATGAGGAACCGCATGCAAGCTGTCGTATAGGCAAGGGGAGGCAATACCAAGTATTGATTAATAAAAAGTTTCCTTGTTTTGCTTGAATTTTTTGTTGTAATTTAATTTTTAGTATCCACAATTTCTTTTCCTAAGCATGCATTTTGCTTGCGTTTTCATTCAAAATGCATTATAAAACAAAATATTGTACAGATTTTAATGATAATGGTGTCATTGTAAAGTAAAAACATTAGGCTTTTTGAAAATCGGATAAGCCATTTAAAAAACATACGCCTTTTTGTGCGCTCTGAAGGAGTGAGTCGATTTAGTTGCACGGGAGTGTATTTTATAATTACATATTTTGTTGAAGATTGCAAATGTCTCTTAGAAGTTGTCATTTTTTTTTTTTTTTTTCGATTGGTTTGTAAAGCTTTTACAAGACAATTTAAAGGCAATTATAATAATTAAGATGTTAAAAACATAATCATATTGTAAGGCCCTCCTACGTGTATAGCAGAGGACCCTAACTTGGCTTGGACTGCGCATGCGGAATTTGATGATATACATTCGGAACCTAGAACCAAAAATTACTTCTTCTTTCTTCTTCCTCCAGAATTCGTTATTATAAATTTAAGGAATTTTAAGAAGAAGTTTCATTGTATATCATGATTGAATAAGATTATTGTTTTGAAATGCCTGTTGAGATATGGACCAGTCTTCATCACCACTATAGAAGATAGTCTGTGTTCCATTCACTGCCACACATCCTTCAGCCCTATGTCTCACCAGAATCACACACTCAGATTGTTATATGCTCTCGGATTTGCCGTAAGCATTCAATACACGCTCCTGCAGTGTTTAGACATCATTGATGGGTGTTGAGTATACCAAGGTCTTTATAGTATATCAAAGGTACACTAAGGTATACTAAGTGTCTCCAAAATTAAAAATCTAAGGGAAAGGTCAGGAGATATGGCAGGCCAAACTACTGGACCTTCCCGATCAATCCAGTGACCATGAAATTGTTTGACATTGTTATTGTCAAACAATGAGTAGGAACTGAGGTAGTATCCCATTGTGCATGAAGCAGATCCATTGCCTTTCATAGAGGACTGATTCTCCAGTAGGGCAGGTAATTTATGTGTCAAGAAATGATAAACAGCTTCCTGTTAGTCTGTTCAGTAGAGCTCAAGTTCCAATGAGTCTGTCCCCAGAATTCTGCCAAAACATTGATGGAAAATTGATTCTGATGCCTCAGTGCTACAATAGCATGAGGATTTTCATCTGACCACAAGTGTAGGATATATTATGGTAATTGACTATTCTATTTCTGGTGGTGGGCCCGGTAGCCGATTGGGTAAGGGCACTTGGCTGCGGGTTGGAGGTGGAGGGTTCGATTCCCGGCCTCGGCGGAGGACGGGAATTTTTCCACGCTTCTTTCTCCTCCAAACGGGCCCTAGGGTCTACCCATCCCTCTATAGAATGGGTACCGGGTTTCTTTCCCAGGAGTTAAAGGCGGGCGAGCGACGGGCCGACACCCCGTCCTCAACTTTGTCCCGTAGGTTCTGAACACTGGAGCCTACCCTCCAGTTGCATTGCGCGGTCCTCTGGGCCTGATCGCAACTTTAACTTTTATTTCTGGTGAGGGTCGCATCATCAATAAAATGCTGGCTATGAACTGCTGATCTTCAACAAACTTTCTTAGAAGCGATTGATGAAACTCTAATCTGGCATTGTGATCTGGTGGCCTAAAAGCTTATTTTAACTGTACAAATGCTGACAGTCTCTAGCAGAAAAGAGAGGCAAGGTATTATATATAACTCTCTCTGATGTCGGCTATACGTCTTGTAACATTCAAATCGTTCATATAGGCGACGTTTCGTGGCCAAGTGAAAGAGAATACGGTGGATTCGTGGATCCGACCAGCCGATTTTCGGATCCATGGGCTTAAGACGTCTGACTTCGGATCAAAAGGTTGCAGGTTCGATTCCCGTCACGAACGTTTCATTGTAGAAGTTTTTTCACATAAAATTTTGAAGTTCAACAATGCTCATTTTGAATCTGTCGTCTTTCTCGCAACAATGAACAATGACAAACCATTTCCAGTGTTGCACTAACATTGTGAATATTGGAAATTACAACAATTGCGCCTTTTGCTTTTGTCGACTTCCTCGCAACAATGAAATAGGAACAACCGTTTTCCATTTTTGCACTGCGCCGGACAGACAGACAGACAGAGGAATAAAAGATTTTAGTAATATACAGATTATTAGGCAAAACTCCGAACGGCGGTCCCAAATTATGATGGCGGTCCCAAATTATGAAAACCTCCGAACGCGGTCCCAACGTTGTTATTAATGAAACATTTGTCTTGTTATTAATGAAACATTGTGTCAAGTATAATGACATCGTTATTGTTGTTATTAATGAAACATTGTGTATTGTTGCTTAAAAATCACTTTAAACGTGCCATGGCTGGTTGACCGCAAGCACCAAGAGTAATAACGCTTTAGTCATAAGTCGCACATATTCGGACAATAAATATTTTTTTTGTAAATATGTTGAGCGAAAACTATATGATTTGATGTGTAATAACTCTGGCTGTGTGTTATCCTTCACAGTCATACTGTTATCTGTCATTAAAAAGGTTTATATAATTTGGGACCGCCGTTCGGAGGTTTTCATAATTTGGGACCGCCGTTCGGAGTTTTGCCGATTATTAAATTAATAATTAATGAAACAATTAAAATATATGGAAAATATATTATATGAATATAATTATTATCGCTTAATATACAAGGTGTTCATAATTAAATTTCACATTTCGAAAGGCTGTAACTGGAGAACCAATCAGCGGAACGACTTCATATTTCACATGAGGATGTCCGTGGCAATGGAATTTTGTTTGGCGCAAAAAAAAAAAAATACTTCCGAAAGTGGCCGCTAGGGTGATATATAGCATGGAATACTGTAGTGGATACACTTATGATTTGATGTGTGTTATACAAGGACATGTTTGGTATAGTTTCCCCAGGTATCAGCAATGTTCTGAAATCATAATATCGCATGCTCAACCGCTCACGTAGAGTTGTGATAATATTGTGAATATGACATGTAATGCTATACTCACAACAGGTCCAGGTGTTCGTAATAGATAAGGTCTTTGAAATGTAAGACTTTGCTTGGAAATATTTTTATTAACATTCAATCTAAAACTCCCCCGTCTTTGGACAGGTTACAGGATAGTTCTATTCATGGCTGAAGAATGTTATTGTCATTATGTGTTGTTTCAACTCAATAATGTACTGACTATTAATCAGGGGCATTTAAGGATTTCATTTGATTGTTAAGAGGTAGGTTGCAAATTAGGAATCAGTCTCATAACAACCAAAAATGCCGTCTTCAAAATTTCTGTTAGGATAAATAAGGTAATCTCAAATGCCCATCCAACCAAACAAAAGCTAGAAAGTAGAAGTTAGTCTATTTCGGGTGGGTGGAAGGGGCGGGGGGCAGGAAGAACAAGGGCTTCTTTGCCTATCTCCTTTGAATGCTTATGATTTCAAGAGTAGGAAAACTATCAATTTTTATGAATTACAGAATAAATAAATTAAATGTGCAATGTGGTCATTAATCTATCTTGAAAAAAAAATGTATATTTTAGTGTTTGTAGATAAATCGTAAGAAACACTTTATACTGTGTAAGGTTTAATTGTTTCACCTTTATGCAAGAATGCACTCAAATAAATCAGAAATTTTTATATTTAAAATGTTTTGATCTTAATTTGCCTTCAAGTAACTAGATTTTTTTTTTTACTTCAGGTTAGTTTAGTAGTCACTTTGTTTAGGATAAAAACCATCAGAGAACTATGGGCTGTAAGCGTTCGCTAGATGGCGCCTAACGAAATCGAAAGTTTTTTTCTTTGGATAACTGCAGATGACACAGAAGTAATAATTCAACAAAAATCCCAAAGAATATCAATGATATCGCATCAGTTCTTAAAAGATAAACAATTTTATGCTATAAGTCAACAACCATAAAAACTCGTCAAAATGATTTTGTTTATTTCTTTATTTCATTTCAAACATCAAATTTTAATTATCAGACATGATGTGCGTAATAATATTGAAGAAGGACCAAACACACACAATAAGTAAAATTAAACACTTCATTACAAAAACTTCATGACATGTTTCGAGGATCGTAGTCCTCCTCTTCAGATGATAAACATAATATTAATATTAAGGAAAAATCTATGGCTCCGAACATAATATTGAAGCCAGAAAAGAATTTCAACAAACAAATACAAAGTAATAATTCAACAGTCTACAGTAATTATTACCAATAAACAAAGATGTTGTGCAAAATTATTATATGAACTACCAAACAAATAGTAAATGATCATATTAAGTTATATTGTAGGGCATTAGTCACTGAAATTTCGGTGTTATAGCATTTCATTGTTTTTATTAATAAAGTCTCCATGAATTTTCTTATCTTTAGTCTTGATTGATGAATGCGTTCTTCTAGCATAAGTTTAACAGTCATATTAAGTAGATTCTCAATTTTCCGATTAATCGTTTTGACTTTAATTTTGCAACTTACCGGTTGTAATCCATTTTTTAAGCAAACCTTATTGAAGATAATCGCTGCATTGGTAGCTGCTAATTTGATATGAAGCTTGATGAAATCCCTTACGTTTTTCCTTTGATAAATAGACATATTAGACATCAATTCAGCAATGGTCCTATTTGCTGCATTACAGTAATTATCAGACATGATGTGCGTAATAATATTGAAGAAGGACCAAACACACACAATAAGTAAAAATAAACACTTCATTACAAAAACCATTCCTTAATATTAATATTATGTTTATCATCTGAAGACGAGGACTACGATCCTCGAAACATGTCATGAAGTTTTTGTAATGAAGTGTTTATTTTTACTTATTGTGTGTGTTTGGTCCTTCTTCAATATTATTACGCACATCATGTCTGATAATTACTGTAATGCAGCAAATAGGACCATTGCTGAATTGATGTCTAATATGTCTATTTATCAAAGGAAAAACGTAAGGGATTTCATCAAGCTTCATATCAAATTAGCAGCTACCAATGCAGCGATTATCTTCAATAAGGTTTGCTTAAAAAATGGATTACAACCGGTAAGTTGCAAAATTAAAGTCAAAACGATTAATCGGAAAATTGAGAATCTACTTAATATGACTGTTAAACTTATGCTAGAAGAACGCATTCATCAATCAAGACTAAAGATAAGAAAATTCATGGAGACTTTATTAATAAAAACAATGAAATGCTATAACACCGAAATTTCAGTGACTAATGCCCTACAATATAACTTAATATGATCATTTACTATTTGTTTGGTAGTTCATATAATAATTTTGCACAACATCTTTGTTTATTGGTAATAATTACTGTAGACTGTTGAATTATTACTTTGTATTTGTTTGTTAAAATTCTTTTCTGGCTTCAATATTATGTTCGGAGCCATAGATTTTTCCTTAATATTAATATTATGTTTATCATCTGAAGAGGAGGACTACGATCCTCGAAACATGTCATGAAGTTTTTGTAATGAAGTGTTTATTTTTACTTATTGTGTGTGTTTGGTCCTTCTTCAATCAAATTTTAATGACTGAATTTAAAAGCTCCAAACATAAAGTTATTAGTTTGTTACTGACAGCTTTAAGTTTTGCACATAACTAAAAATATTATTACTAAACATTACATCAAGAGAAAAATGAAACTAATATATAATGTGATAAAACGATATATGTATATATAGGCTATAATTTTTCAAAAATTCAAATTATCATTTTTCAATTTTTTTTTTTTCAAAATTTACATTCTGTTATCAGTCGATTATAATATAATTGACCATATTATGGTATTAGGGTTACGAGTAAAGTCTTCAAAAAAGAAATATCTAATTATATTAATTAAAAATCAATTAACTTCCCATGAATTAAAAATATACTCGAATAAGATTAAAACGTAGATATCAAATACATAAGCTAATTATTATTATTATTATTATTATTATGTTTATATGTTTCAAACCTTGGGATTATTATTATTATTATTATTATTTTTGTGCGTTTTTGTCCGGCGAAGGTTGAGGTTACCCACCTGCCCGTGTCTGTTTCATCGACTGGTGAATGTTGGCAATGGATCGTTGGCCTCCTTGACTACCATCGACTTGTTTGACGCTTTGTGTTTATTTGTAGGAGTCGCACCTACACACGAAACAGGATCCGAAGGGAGAAAGGATTCGTTGGCAAAATGAGGAGCACAAGCGGGTAGATCATTGCTCTATTTTGATTGACACAAGTCCAGGAATTCGCAGCAGACGATCCTCCTGTAATTGGATCAAATGGTGAACTGATGGAAAACTGATAAATCATTCTTTGTGCTGAAAATCGATCAACATTCTAATAGATCAAGGTCAGTAACCCGTTCAGATTTCTTTAAAATACCAAGACACGTTCTAAACTTTACATGCAATCATTTTTATAACTGACTTTTCATTTCCATATATTTATTAATTCATTTCTTTTTATTTTCTTAATTTCAGAGACAAGTGAACTTTTTTGTAACAGAATCTAAATAACTTTTCACTGCCAGTGGATGAAAGCACATAACACGATTTGAAGCATCCTTAACCTTACGGAATTACCGTGTTATGTTTATTAAACGGATTGCAAACATTTCTCAACTTCAGTTTTGTTCCATTTATTTTTATGCTTATCAAATATTGATTAGAAACCAGCTCAGGTGAATCATTTTACCATTAAATTTGACCTGAACATTCAAATAACGATTCTTCCATTACGAAAATAGAAAATCAAAAAAAAAAAAAAAGCCCCAAACGAAACGTCATAACTAAGCGTGGGACCACATCGGAATTGTGTTGTGTTTAATGTTTATTCTTCGAGTGCTTATTTGAGGTCTTATGGAAATACAAAATACTGCATTTTTATTTTCTGTACTAATTTTACTTTTGAAGAAAACCTATTGAAAATCGTTCACTTGTGTTGTGCAAAAGTGAAGATGTCTCCAGAAATTGAAGAATAAGTTTCTTATTCCACTGAAGGATTTAATGATTTGAAAGAACTATGTTGTTAGTACGAACAGAAGCACCTTTTAAAATTGGGAATCTTGGTAAGTAGAATTTAAAACCTAAAATGAAAGACTTTTTTAATATGAGTTTGACAATGAACATTTGAATAGTTCACATGAACACTTTGTAACCGGGAAAAAAATTATAAGCAATAAAAATTATCTCTTTATTTTATGCTTAATTCAATCATAATTGGGTAATTTAGATCGTGTTACCTTAATTTGCAGTATAATTTTCTTTTAATAATTTTTACTGTTGCATTATTCATGCGAAAATATTAACAGAACGTTGTTCGTGTGAACGATTCAGTTTTTAAACTATAAAACAAATGAACAATTTTTAAACTATAAATATGTTAAATATAATTTTTTATTAAATAGCTTCTCAGCTTAAGTCATTAATGCCATTCTAAAGTAGGTTGCAATATTTAATTTCTAAAAGTGTGTTTATTCTTGAAGAGTTTTATTCACCCAATTTTTTTACTACATTTTAAATCTCGATTAAATGATGATTGGTTATTAAATAGAACTTTATAATCAAAGGACATTAAATGGAATCCCACAGACCAATTTAATTAAGAGATTGACTTTTGTAATTATCGAACACAAAGTAAAATGGGCTTTAAAGAACTTATTAAAGCTTTTTGAAATACCAGGAAGAAATTGAACTACAATACTGTTCGATAAATATGTTTTTAAACAACTTTGCAAGTTATTATTTATTTATTTATTTATTTATTTTTGGACAGCAACTGAAATATATTGATATGGACTGATCATAAATAAAACAATACTTTCCAAAGTATTTTGTTTATTTCATTGTGTAAAGACCAGATTTCCATGTATGTTTAGACACCGATAAAACCTTTATTTATTTTTTTGAATCACAAAGCCATTCGCAGTCATCCAACCAAAAAAGAAAAAAATTAAAGCCAAAAGAATGATTTCGCAATTAGCTGATAAAATAACTCATGAAAATCTGCTATTTTGAAGACACATCTGAGATACCCATCCGTCATTACAACAATCCAGGATTCAGGATATTTGATAACCACTGATATAGAGGACGAATTGAAGGATAGATTCTTACAGAAAGTAAGAATAATTAAGAATGAAATATTCTAAAGCAATCAGAATTCAGTCTAATTTGCCCAACTACATTCCTGTTTAGAAGTTTAGACAAATTTCTACTTCATTCGAATTTAGGTTATACTTATGAATATCAATATTTTTGAACATTGTCTATTGATACATTTTAAGTCTACGAAGGCTACAACCATGAAATTTAATGAATAAAATGGTTAACAGATTCGTAATATCACGTGTTTCAAAAAATCATCATTCAAATCCTGTGTTTATTGTCTGATATTAAATGTTCACAAAAGACAAAATCTATTTCTCCGATCAGCAACTCCTCTGGATAAAACCAAAGTCCATTAAGTTCATATTAAACAAACTTGAATAAACAGATGAAAAAACGAAAAAAACAAAATCAAATAAAGAAACAAATTTTAGAAATGAATAAATAGTTTTTTTTAATGATTTTAATTTTCTAATTGACTTTATTTTTCTAATAGTAGGTTATAGTCAAATACTGTCAGTTAATGAAAAAACAAAAAAAACTATCAACACGGCTGCTGATGGTCTTTCAAACTTCACTTCCTATGCATTCTCTCATTGAGTGCATTCTCTTCCCATAGTGCTTTTGCAAACCTTTCCTATATCAGCCAACCATGGGCGGATTTAGATCTTGATTTCTGAGGGTGCGAGCTCACCGGAAGGTATGAGGTATTTGAGGTATCAAGTCGCCATAGGCGAGGGGTAAGAGAGAGAGCGTGGGGGGAGGTTTTTAAGAAATAAAATATTTTTTCAAACAAAATTTATAAAATTATTAAAACAGAAAACATTTTATTTATCTGTAAAAAAAATTATCATCCCAAAAATCAGGGGGTGCGGCGCACCCCCGTAAATCCGCCCATGCAGCCAACCCAATTTAAGCATGACCGGATAAGGTTTGTAAGGACTACAAAACATTCCCATCAGCAATTGAATAGTTAGGTCCTGTTTTAAAATCAACTATACAGCTCTACTAACTTTTAAGTCGTATCCACAACACATTTAGAATTTTTTTTTAATTCTCTGACTGATTTCGGTGTTTTGGTAAAATTTTCAATGCCAAAATTTTTGTTTTGATTTAGTTTATATTGGTTATTGCCCTATATTCAACTATATTATCTGTAATATAAGTAATTGCATTCTTATATGCGTAACGATGTATACGATCTTATTTATAAAATTGCAGTTTAAGTGAAATTTTAAAATTGGAATATTTTGCCAATGATAAGTACATTGGAAAAACCATTGGGCCTAATATCGTATTATGTAGGCTGAAGAGAGGTGAGAAAATGTTGTATCTTCAAAGCAGAATTGGCTTTGGAAATTTGCCCCACCCTGTATAGTGATAAGATATATATCTACAGAAAGATCTCTTTACATAGAACATATGTTATTATTACGACTCGTCGCAATTATTAGTCCGTTCGGAGTTATATACATCTAGATATGACTTATCTCGTTGACATCTTACTTCCAGGATGTATTAATTAATTATCATTTAATACTTATTTTCAGTAACAGTAAATAGTATTTTCATTTAGTACATGTAAATAATTATTATTTACTTGAAATAAATGATAATATTAATTATTAATTACGTATAATACTTATTAACAGTGTGATTGAATGATTGTGGTGAATGCAAGGAAGCCACCCCCCCCCCCCCCCCC
>JAFIDM010012231.1:101876695-101895522 GCA_023159025.1 Thereuonema tuberculata
GGCCTAACTCTAAAAACCCTACTATCTTGGTCAAAAAGTATGGCTTGGCCGTTTCATGGAACTATTTCATCCCATGCAAAACATTTCATGTAAAATATGTTGCCAATATGCTCATAACACTTTCACTGTTAAAAAGTTATCAGATCTCATACAGAGCCAAGCCCCTCACTCAACAAGGCTTAACTCTAAAAGGCCAAAATTTTTGACCAGGTATCTTGGTCAAAAATACTATCTTGGTCGAAAAGTATGCCTTAGCATACTCCATATCCTTTACATAACTCCATGGGATTGTCTGTGTGACAGCCATGAAACGGCCAAGCCATACTTTTTGACCAAGATAGAGGGTTTTAGGGTTTTAGAGTTGGGGCTTGTATAGTTGGGGCTTGTAGAGTTAGGGGCTTGGCTCTACATGAGATCTGATAACTTTTTAACAGTGAAAGCGTTATGAGCATGTGAGTCTTGGCAACTTATTTTACATGAAGTGTTTTGGGTGGGATCAATGTTAATAATAAGCTGAATGTAAAACTGTATTTAATGGTAAAACTCTAGACTGATACTTGTAAATAATAAAACTCTTTATTTATTCGGTAGAATAAAATCCAGACTGATTATTACATTCTAGAAGCTCATTATAAGGAGAAAACGTAGTTCGATTCAGAATTTGGGAAAACGAACACATAAACCTTTGAAATTTAGGTTATTTCTTATCTTTGCTTTTTCAAAAAGTGTTATGTTAATGATGTTTATTTTTAAAAAATATTTAAATAAGGAAAGATTTTTTTTTTAAAAGAAAGAAAGAGATGTAATATTTTAAATAACAGTACAGCTCTTTATTGCAAAAGTTTTAGGTTTAAGGTTAAACTGATTAATATTCCAAGGCTTATTTATTTGTCAGCTGTTTAAAAATTGCTAATAGTGGGTTCTACTAGATGCTCTTTTGAATATTGATTGAAAAATAGTAATTTAAAGTGGAAAAAAAAAAAACAAACAAAAAAAAAAAAACCAAACCTTGCTTCTAAAGAAATCGCATCTAATTAGTGTCATAAATCAAATATTCCCGCCGAGAATTAGTGGCTTTGATTCAAGGGCGAATATAAGGGGGGGGGGGGGGGCAAGGCCCCCCACCCGAAATAATGAATATAAAGAAAAAAAATAAGTACCGTAATCTGAATTATTTTAATGAATCATGCATTTTCTTAATGAATTCAGCATTCATACATTCAGCGCAAATTACCCTCTGAATATGAGGAGCAAAACTGATATAAAGTATCTTGGGGTGTCTACTTAAAATTACTTAACCTAACCTTACATTAATCTTGTCCCCCCCCCCCCCCAAATATATTCTATATTCGCCACTGCTTTGATTAACATATTTGGACTTACAAAACAAATGTAATCCTTTCTCGTTATTCCTTTGATGGTTTTTATTAGATTTCTTCCTCACTACAAGTTCAGAAGATATTCATAATTTTTAAATATAATTGAAATAATTCCTCAGTTTCTTCCTCTCTTTAATTTCTTTCTGAGATAACATTTAGTAAATAAGATTTTTTTAAATTAGCTTTTGAATCGAGATGTGTTTTGACTTTCACATCCGAGGATTGATCTGTTTCGAGATTTCATTAGATCTCAGTCGCTTCTGCTCAAAAAATTCAAGTTTGTTGCAGAATGTCTTCGTTGTCAAATTATTTTGATTTGCCATTACGTTATTTGTATTAATGTTATCCTCTATTCAGCAAATAAACTTGAACTATTCATTGCTGTGTATTATTTAACCAAGCATATATAATATTTCATTGATGTTATTATCAACCTGTTATTTTTTACAATTTCGATTCCTCATTTAATTTATTGTAGAATGTCATTTAGATTTTCTGTTTTAATCTTGACCATCCATTAGTGATTTCCGGATGAATGAATTTGACAACCTGTGACTCCGATTATATCGTTAGCATTATTTTATTCTCTTTTTGTAAGAAACGTAATTCACAAAAGATAAGTCAGATACTATTAGGAGAAATTTACAGATAAAAGTATTCCTTGAGAAACAATATTTTTTTCGAAAAGTCATTTATTATTTAAAGCTAGGAACTAACAACCCACAGGGGCGGACTAAAATTTGTTTAGACACATAATAGATAATTTACACATAATACATAATACATAATTTACACATAATACATAATTTACACATAATAGATAACACATGAGATGATAGGATCGTTGTTTCTGGGACAGTTGCTTTTACCTTTTGGAGAGATACCCAAAGCCTGGATACCAATGGCTGCAAACTAATGTCAGACTCCTGACGTCTCTCGAAAATGCTTATGGATATATCTAATTCTTCAACGATCTTCTTTCTCTCCATTTCGAAAATATTAGACAAATATAAACTCCTCCATACATCACATAAGTATTTAAAATATTTATTAAATACTAAAATAAAATACAAATTTTCAGGAAGTATACATCTTCCTTTTTTCAAGTCAAAAATTAGAATAAAGTAATAAACAAACAAAGAATAGGTTGAACTGCATAGTAAAATAAAGGCACGGAATATCAACAAATTTAATTGTTATTACAATGGTAAAATAGTATAAAAGGATGTCAATTATTAACAATAATAACTAGTAATTAATCATTCATATATATTAATAATAATTTAAATCTGAAAGAATTGCTATTTTTTTTGGTGTCAAAATTTAAATAATCCTTAATGAGCGTAATGATATTATAGTTTACAAAGACTCCTTCGTATCTATTGAAGTTTTTTGTTTTATGAATTTTTAATAATACAGCTTTCTAAAATTTTCCTTAATTATAATTTAGTTTCTTTATATAGAATTTGTACATTGGTGTCCACGGCATGATCTTTTGTTAAACAATGATATGCTATGTCGGAAATATCTTTATTTTTATTTTTTAAGGCCCTTCCGTGCTCTGAGACCCTAAATACTTATGTGATGTATGGAGGAGTTTATATTTGCTTATGGTTAGTCAATTTATGATTAACGTGACATGATGTTGTTTCGTGATCAAAGATCAACATTTTCTTTCAAGTACAGAAGTATCTCAGCTTATAAATAGAGCCTAAGTTGCTACAGAGATGCAGCCAATTGACTGACTTTTCTGTATAACAGTGAAGTTAAGCAGAAAAGACAACCATTTTGGATGTAAGAAATTAGTTTGCAATAATAATCACTGTAACATTTGAATATTTTAAACTAATGAAACTTGGAATTCATCTTGGAACGTATATTCATCTTATCAGAAAACGAAAAGAAAGTTACCCCCTATTTGAAAATCTTAAGGCTACTGAACCAAAGGTTTTAATTATTTAGAAAGTAAAGACTCTGGAATTGCGGAACCTTTTGAATTTTTTTCCCTTAATTATCTTATTTTAAAACTGACCTTTTACTATCAAATTTAAGATAAAATTCTGATCGTACAAAAATAATAACTCATTTAATCTTACAATTTTTCTAAAAATTATGTTATAATAAGGATCTTTCTAAAAGTTTTAATGGTAAAAATTTTAATCTTAAAGAGGTTGCGCGTCTTTAAGATTATTTATTTTTGTACAGTCGGACCTCTATTTAACGAACCTCTATTTTGCGAACTTTTCTTTGGAACCAAGAACATTTTGCTAATTTCTTCGTAAAATAACCTCCAAATAGCGAAGTGCATTTTCTATTTAACGAACTTTTTCGTAGTATCTATTTTTTTTTTTATCTCCTTGAAATGTTTTTATTATTAATATTCCCTTAGAGGAAATGAAAGAAATGTGGATACAGCTGAAGGAAAAAGAAAAAAAATTAACGATGATGTGCTGATTGATGATTATCTTTCACTTGATTTTGAAGTTGAGACCTCGGAAACACTAACTGAATCGGATATTTTGCACAGTGTGAAAAGATAAAAAAACAAAAAACAATACAGAAATGAATTGCGATGAAGATGATGAAATTGATCATGATGCAGTAATAAAAAAACTTTCATATGATGAAATGCTAAAATCATTTGAAACAATTCGACGAGGATTACAATTTGAAGAAAATACGCCTGGAGGGGTTTGATGCATTGCAAAGATGCGAGACGTATTATGAGCGAAAACACTTTAAAAAAAAAAAAAAAACTCGGACAAAATTAACAGACTTTATTAGTAAAATTTAAATACCCATATGGTAATGTATGGTATGCATACATGGTAATGTTTGCTTTATGTCATTAAAATTATTACGTTTATTAATCATATTTATTGTTTATGTATTTTAAATCTGTTTTATGTAGTTTAAAGTAATTTTAAAAGGTGAATCTCTATTTAACGAATTTTCCATATAACGAACTTTTTTTCGGGATTTAGTGACTTCGTTAAATAGAGGTCCGACTGTATTTAAAAAGCAAATGTTGGGAAAAAATTTAGTAATTTTTTTATAAACTTAATAATCCAGTCATTATTCCAGAATAAAAATTCTTAAGAAATAAATTTCGTTCTTTAGTTTTTTTTTCTTTGTTAGATATAACTTTACATATACAGAGTGTATCAAAAAAATATACTCACCCTTTAAATGATTATAAATTCAATGTTTATTAAGAAAAATTTAATTTTTTTAATTCAAAATAAAGCAGAAAAACGTAGAATTTTTTTGAATTATCGCAAGTGTTGGAACTTGACGGTCATTCTGATCCAGGCACTGCTGTGAACACGAACTAATGAAATTGCAAATATCAGGACTCATTTCAATTGGCATTTTGGGCGCATTCTGTTTTAATACTCCATAGCTTTTAGTTCATTACTTGTTTGTCGTTTTGAGCCAAAAACTTTATCTTTGACCTGTCCCCATAAAAAAAAAAATCCCGTTGGTGTGAGGGCGGGACATGTTTTAGGGACACCCTGGACCAAAAAGACCTTCAGTTCCAACACTTGCGGTAATTCAAGCAAATTCTACGTTTCACTGCAGTAATTTGAATTTTAAAACTTAAATTTATGTTAATAAACAACGAATTTATAATCACTTAAAGTGTGAGTACATTCTTTTGGGACACTGTATATATAAAAGCAAAAATTAAAGCACTAAATAAATGCTTGAAACGGCTAATTTTTTAGACTTCAAATAGAGAATAAAAAATTCTTTACAATTAAATTATTTTTCAAAATAAAAAACAAACAATAATTGAGCTATACATAAATATATCATCTAATAAATTTTACCATCAGTTTGAGCCTGAGTTCAATGATAAATTTTAACTGTGGTGAAGTTCTAAGAGACCACATCAATCACGACCTCCCGAAATAAGTGTTATTCTATGTATCCCAGTACAGCATCAAAAAAAGGGTAAAAAAGGAATATATAACTACATTTTCGCCTAAGATAAGCGTAGATATTACGAAGAAGGATAGTCATATTAGTGACTTTCAATTTAGCACCATCTTTGGATGCCACCCTTGCAATACTCAGTAAAGGAAATTGCTGCTTCAGTCACCTGTAAATGAGATGTAGAGACGTCAAAAAGACGCATCAGCATAATTATGTATGGGACCAAAGCATCTTATGGAATGTTCAAGTGAATGTTGCGCAAAATTGGCTTTCACCGATGCAGAGACATGAACATCTGTATTGATCTTGTTGTTATTGTGTTCATGGATTATCTATTTTTAATTCTTTAAATTTTTAATCAATCTCGAAAGTTAAGAGGAGGTATCACATTTCTTTTTCAAAGCTGTCTAGAAGAGACGAATTGTTTCTTGACTAGACAACCATCGGGCTATTGGCATTAGGCTCAATATATAGAGCTCCCTTACACGCTGAAATGATCCCCTTTTGCTTTATCTTGGTAAAAAAGTTTTTAGACATTCTTTAACATATTTTTATACTGTTCCGAAAAGTATTTTTTTTTCTTTTTTTGTAAGTAAAGAAATATTGAAGTTATAATGTTACCCATTTCCTGTCTTACACTGTTTCGAATGTAAGTGTTTAAAATGCGTTTGAATTGCAGGAGAACAACATTATTAGAATTTAATAAAGCATAGATGTTTATAGGAAAAAATATCCACATATCAAACAGTTGTATTCGTAATCTCTTTTCTCTTTTTATTTGTTGAAGGAATCGAGGTATAATGGACTTAAAAGAACAATAAGGAATGCAAAGTATACTAGCATTTACTGTTAACGTTTAATGTTAGTTCAATTGCAATCAATCCATCAATAAATAAATAAAGCAATAAATAAATGGCCTTTATTTATTTTTATTTTTTTTATAAATCGTAAGAAACACACAAATGAAAAGCCTATGTTCACTTTTAAAGTACAATAACTATCTAATATATATAACAGTAGAATTTTCCATTTTCCTGGAAAAAAATTAATTCCGTACTAATTAAATCTGATTAATTTTAATGACATCAAAGCCCGCGGAATTAATGGATTAGTTAAAACATCATTGTTTTGATTACAATGCTTTTCAAAGGGAATTTTTTTTTTCTCCTTTAAAATTTGGAAATTTTTCGCCCCCCTTTTTTTTAAGAACTATAAAAGTTTAACATGGTCAGTTTTACAAAGTATATTATAAAAATTGACCATGTTAAAAGTATTATTATTATTTTTTTTTTGATTCGGCAGAGGGCTGTGTTCACAACCCACGTGTGCTTTGATCCTTGCAGATCTACCCCACAATGGTCAGAATTTGTGAAGGTATTTTTTTTCCCTTTTTCATTTCTGATACCCTTCAATGCCGTAGACGGCGGAAGAGAAAGAGAAGATGAAGAAGCAGACAAACACAGGAAAGAACGTAAACGTCCAAGCCAACGCCGGAATTCGAACGCAGGTGCATTGTGGAAGACCGCCGTCTGATCCACCACTAGACCACGCCGGCACGGCTGTTTAAAGTATTATTTATTAACCAGAAATGTTTTTTCAAAATGTAATTCTTCGTACTTTGAATATTAAACTTTAGCCTTGAGAATATGTGTTCAATCACGAGAAACATGTTGGATGGTGATATAAAGAATAAATTCTACTATTTCTATTTAAGACTGGATTTTGTTTTCGACTTTTATTAGCGACTCATTTGACAGCTATTGTGATAGCGATCAAAATCGGTAGCTTTTGCGATTGTCCTGTCCGTTCGTCCGTGACTGTCCACCCCTAACAACTCCCGAACGGAAGGTCGGATCGACAAACGGATTTCACCATCGTGTTCAGAGGCCCAAAAACTGTAGGAATGGGGTATTTACAGGGGCCAATATCCACCCAAAGGTCGAGATATTTGGCATTGTTTTCATTGGATATCCGCTATTAGCTGAAACATTAGAAATGCAACCACTTCAATTCAGTTTCAAGTTATAGCTTGATGGTTAAGGTTTCGGACTCATGTAGTGAAGGTTTTCGGTTCAAATCCGTATATCTACTTTTTTTCTCTCTCTTAATCTTTTTTTCTCAATGTCCGGGGTTTTTTTTTTTCTTATTTTACTAACTTTTTTTTTCCTTACCTTATTGTACTTTTTTTTATTATTATTTTTAATTTTTTTTTATTATTATGGGTCGCTCTTAAATCTGTACAAAAATTTAGCACAAAAATTATATTCACTTGTATTTTTAACGTCATCGTTCTGTTGAAGTTAAATCGTCTCTGTCCTTAAATATACATATCAAGTTTTACAAAGAGTCATCCAACGATTCGAAAGTTATTACACACAGACAGACTGATTAATTTGTTTGGTTTCTAGGAAAGTAGGCCAAAAAAAAAAAAAAGAGGTAAGAATCAATAGTTAATCTTCCTGTATTCAACTGAATCTCAAATTCGTTGGATTCTACAGAACATTCGTGTTTGATTCCCATCTTTTCTTGCTTTAAAATTTTCTTTTTTTTAAGATTGATTTTTTTTTATGCATATCTCTCGAAATAAAGTGGAAACCTATTATTATGCAAAGACTTTTGAGGTTACAAAATGTTGATTTGACATTATCTTCCAATTTTTTTTTTTTATTTCCTACACAACTTCCTAGTAATAAGCCTGAAGTGGGCGGATATGTAATAATTCATATTTCATTTTTACGGTTTAGTTCAGGCCACGAACACTTTCTTAACTGAGTCCGTTTTCTAAGTTTCTGCCAATATCATCTTTTTTTTAGCAAAATAGGGGAAGAAGTCTCAAATACTTTAGTAAGAGCAGCCTAGATATATAATAATAAAATAAGTTATTTATTATCTTCTATTTCTTAAATAACAAGGATTTTTTTTATTCCTTTTATTTTTTTTATGATCGAATGGTAACTGTACAATTTCAAAATTCACCAATTTCTAATTTTTTTGTATTTTTTTTTTCTGTTTTAATTTTTTCTCAAGTAATTGTCATTCAACAAAAAAAATGTTTTAATGATGCCTTTCTTTCTATTGTATATACTAATTTTCAAACATTAAACTTTAATCGTAATATTTTATAATTTGTTTTAAAATAATTATAGTTATTTATAATTATATTAATAATTATAAATTGTTTCATTTTTTTTCCATGGAAACATTTAAAAATTAAATTCGATTAAATGGGACCATTTGAGTCAAGTGAGACCCAGGGACTTATAACTAACAAGTAAGTTATTGGAGCTCAGGCTGCCAGAGTACAAAGATTCAAAAGACGCCTGAAGGGAAAAGGAATAAATTCTTATAAACCAAGTTTCCAAAAAATTCCCGTTTTATCATGAATTGATTCTTTTTTACTTAGACCTATTAGATGTTATTTTTTTCTTTCTTTCTAGTAAAATGTCTTTTTGTGGTGAGTGTTTAGCTGCCTAAGGATTTGATTTTCACATTTTGATATTGTATTTATTTTCTTAATCTTAGTTTTTGAAGGGTCACTTGTGTTTCTAAAAAAAAAAAGTAATGTACAGTCGGACCTCGATATAAGGTCACCCCGCATTTAAGGTCACTTTTCTAAAGTCCGGCTCATTGAATAGGAATTCTTTGATATGGATTATCGGATATATGGTCAGGTCTTAAATACCGTAATCGTATATAAGGTCACTTTTGTCTGTGATTACAGTGCCATACTGATTCAATTCCAAGAATTTTTCCGCGGGTAAGATCTTTTATCGGCGTTATTTCTCCTACTGACGGAGGGGACAGCTTTTTCACAAAGCACTTCATCCCCTCAAATTCTAGGAAAAAACATGATGAAGACGATATTCCTTTACCTGTGTTAATACAAGATCTCAGAAATAGGCGGCTGTGCTATAGAAGGGGAAAGTGAATACCTGAGAATTGATGATGAAATTGCTACCACTTCTCAAGCTTCGATTTCCGAAATTGTTTTGCAAGTTTTAGATTCCAATGCATTAGACAGTGAGGATAACGATAGTAATACTGAAAGTGAAGCGGTGACACAAGCAGAAGCACTCAGAGCATTAGATTTTCAGAAACTACAAAACTTAGAAAACATTGTACAAAAGATGAAACCAAAATCAGTACTTTGCTTGAGCATACTAGCACTATTTGTATACAACTTTATTCGAATTAAAATTTTTAAAAAATAATTTCTTTCTGATTCCATTAATTTTAATTGGTTCAACTAAATTAAAAAATTATAACCCAATAAACTGATATTTTTGTACGTATTAAATTTTACAAAGAATTATACTGTATTTATAAAATGGTTATTTATTGACAAATGCATATGAATCGGTTATAAGGTAAACCCGCTTATAAGGTCACTTTCGCGAGGTCCCAAGGGGTGACCTTATATCGAGGTCCGACTGTATTTCTTTCAAAGACTTTCTAAGATTTTCAAAGACTCGTTAATTTTTCAAATATAACTTTTTTTTCAATTTTCGAAAACATTGTGTTCGACATTTATTGCTGATGACGAATGTAGAGCAACTGGTATACTCGTATTTTGAGGATAATTACCGCCCACTATTACACTTTATCACGAAAAGTAACAAAATTTTTTATACAAACGTATAATTTGGGTCCTCAGCAAAGCACAGGTTTTGAATCGCATAGAAAAACTGGAAAGATTTGAGGATGAGCTTATCAATGTTGTGCTCATTATTGAATTCAAAGTTTTTTCACTTTTGAAGTTGAATTTCTCTAAGAAATAAATATTGTAACTATATTTTGTGTAAACTGCGATAATCATTGGCTTTCATATTGACATTTAGCAAACATGAGGTAATTTGCTCATAGTATTTGTAGAAATGAATTTTGGTTGTTTCTTTAGATATGAAAGCTTCATATTCAAAATAATTCTTCCAAAAATAATTTGTTAAATTATTTCTTATTTTGAGTAACTAATCCAGTACGAATTGAAGTAAATTTCATATGAGTGAAATATGTAAATTAAAATTTTAAAACACAGTTGTCCTTTATAGAGAATTCGACTTAGAATTTCCTGATGGTATTTCAGCTTTGATCAGTGCGAATTCACGAAAACCTGCATTCAAATTTAAAATTGTTGTGAAAACTAACTTGATATACAGTATATATATATAATTTGGAAGAGAAAGTCCTTTAGAGCTTGAGTTGTAAGTTATCTGTTCTTAAGAGTTAGGGCGGGGAGGTCACTAATTTATAATTAAAAGCTTAGATAAGTATAAAAACTAGGTACACTGTACCATCACTCAGCTACGGTCGCCATAGATGAAACTGAGCATGCAGCGATGGACCATTCATTTTTTAGGACTTGGAAGGGGAAGGGTAGATATCAAAGTAATTGTATGCATATTTTAAGGTGGATCAAGCGTCATAACATATTAAAGAAAAAAAGAATTCTCTGTGTTAGCGTTGGGAATCACTTTTTTCGAATATTAATTAATCTGTGAAGATTATATGTCTCAGACTGTGATTACGTATATAATTGATAGAGTTCCGCGCTCTTTTGTGGTAAGAGAAATACAGTCCCTCGTCTTTCTAGAGTAGGATTTCGGGGATTTGAAGGATAGGAAGAGTGGAAACCAAAATAAATAGGCCTATATTTTAAATTGGATCACAAGTCAACTAAGTACGTTATCGTAATGCGTTTCCAAAAGACAAAGTAAAATGCAGAGAAGAAAACTATTCCAGTGAAATAATGGGATTTGCAAACTTAGACATTTCTTCAAATATGATGAATTTTTTAAGTTTTTTTCTGACAAGTAAACAGCAAATCATACTATACCTTACAGCTATGCAACGAATGCCTTTGTTACAATAAAAGTATAAATTATTTTCATAATCAGTTGTGATTATATTCAATGAGAAATCTGTTATCGAAAATGTCGATAGTCATTTATGTTTACTGTGCATTTTGTGTCACCTATAAACCCAACGACATAATGGCCATTGACCCTTCATAATAAGTATTTTATTACAGTAATCAATCAATATAATGATTATTATCTCTTCCATTTCTCATTTAAAAAGGATAGAGTTGCCTGTTATATAGGTTAATAGTATACAATCACTATAGCCCTTTAGGATTCTAAGGAAAAACAAATGAAGAAGACTTTGTTTTGGGTTTCTTCCATCGCAGTTCAATTAGATTCATTAAAAATTAGATTCATTCGAAATAAATGAATCACATTTACTACGTTGAACTTTAGTCATTATAACTCAAAGAAAACGTTTGAAGGATATCTTTAATATCATTGACTTCTTCTAAAACTGAAAATGAATCATATTTTATTTGCAATTAATTAACAATAAGTAATTTATGAAAGTTATTCTGAAATGTTTTAAAATTATTGAGAAATTATTCTACATAATTTTAAGAATTTATAGCGTTTTAAGCTATAAATACATTTATATTTGTTTTCTCATCTTATAAATTCAGTCATGCTTGATATAAGTTAATTGCTATCATCATTTATTAAGCACACGACATTGTTAAGCATAGTTTCATTAACTTTTTTTACTTTTCCATAAATTTGTTAGTTTTGACATTTGTATGTAAGTTTTGTCGAATTTATTTGATATTAATGTAAGTCGAAAACAATTAAGTATTATTTTTTTTTTAATGATTGAGTTTTAGCGTTGAGAATTACTTGTTAGAGAGGATTTTAACTAATCTGTTAGATTAAGTTACATGTCTTGTGTGATTAAGTATCCAATTGCGAGAATTCCACGCTCTTTTGTGGTCATGGGTAAGCGGGGCAATTTGCTTTCCATCTCGCTATGGCGCGATGATGGCGCGCATATTGTCTGTGAATGGTATATGTAAAGCGGCCTTAAGAGTCCCTCGCTTTCTATGCCTGTAGTCGTTCTCACGAAGTCCTTCTCGATTTCATTCACTTTAATACTGAGATTCTTGTTACTAAGGAGAGTTGATCTTTATTTCACTTTGCAGTTCGGTTTATTTATTAGTCATTCTTATCTGCTGGAAAAAAACACGTCGAAATTTAGATTGTCTATGTACAACATATTCCTTTCTCTTGGAACTTTCGTCAGAACTTTATATGATACTTCAGACACATTCTAAATCTGAGAACTTCAGCGTGAGTTTTGATCCGATTCATTTCCGATGACTCTTCATCTCATTTGTCATTTCAATGGAGGTATAAAAATTTTTAAATGAAAACATTTATTTCCGAAATATTTGAAATTCATTAAATTATATTAGTATGTACTATGTTAAAAATATCTAATAACATTGCCGTCAGCTATTGATAATTGATGCATTTTTCAAAATTTGAGAACAATAATGCGCTTTTTAGCATCGACAAACTACATACGAGTGTCGAAGTTGATAAATTTATGTAATGCGGAAAGTGAAAAAAAATAATAATAAATTTAGGCTTAAAAATTTCGTGTGCTTGATTAATAACAACAATTATATCTTCATTCGTCAATGTAAGGTGAGGAAACAAATATAAATGTTTTTATAATTTAAAATGTCACAAAATTTTTAATAATAAAAAATAAACCTCCTTGTTAGCTAAAGTTAAAACCTTGGGTCTCGGGAGATAATGCTCTCAGTGTTTCCAGACTAAGTTGAGGCGAGCACAACGCCCGCCTGCCTTTTACCCCGGGTCAGAAAGCCAGTATCCTTTTATCAAAAGGCTGGGTGGACCCTAGGATATGTCCGGAGGCAAATTCAACAAAAATCCTCAACCTCTGCCAGGGATTAACCCTGCTCCTCCAACCCACAGTCAAAGGGTTTTATCACATAGGATAACTGAGTTATCATCATAGGATAACTTCTAAATACTATTAAAACATTTCAACATAATTTTCAATAATTACAAATAAAATATCATCTATAAATAAATTGAAATGAAAATACAATATATCACTTATAAAATCTATAGGCCTAAGTGCCTGTATGAAAAAGGGAATGGAAAGTTTTGCCGATGAGATAAATCCTTCACAACCTAAATTAATTAAATTAACATAATCCTATTGAAGCAAAGCTCCAACTTTGAACTGAAAAAAGAAAATCTATTGAAATCTATAAATTATTTAGGGTATTAAGTGCTATTAATGTTACAAAAGATAAATTCGTTGCTAAGTCTTTCTCAAATTTCAATTTTAGCGGGAAGTTGTCGTTTCTTGTTCCACCAGTCTCCCCACCACAGCAGCGAGATTTGATATAGTTTCTCTGATTCACTAAATTGTTAAATTTCATTCCTCTCTTCCTGACCAACTTTGTTCTCGTTCTATAAAAAGTTGTTTTCAATTTGTTTTTTAAAGTTGGGAAGCCTTATTATTAGCTTAGTATATTCACTGTATATTTGTTGAATTTTCAAGCGGAAATGCATTACATAGTACGTTTTAGTTCCGATTAATAATAAAACTTTATTTTTAATTTATTTAAATACATCCTTTAATTATTGTTTTGGTTTTAAATTTGTATATTAAAACATAGTTTTATTGTGGAACCTTTACAGCGCAATTCAACGGAACGCAGTTCGACGATCACTGCTCTATAT
Organism: Thereuonema tuberculata; assembly: GCA_023159025.1. Classification (NCBI taxonomy): domain Eukaryota; kingdom Metazoa; phylum Arthropoda; class Chilopoda; order Scutigeromorpha; family Scutigeridae; genus Thereuonema; species Thereuonema tuberculata. The sequence goes on from JAFIDM010012231.1 coordinate 101,890,596, forward strand.
AACATCAATCATTTTGTTTATACAATTTATTAACGTAACAACGTATGTTAACATGTTGACGAATCAATTTCCTAAGTAATGTTTTATTTCTGTAAAACTATTCCTCGGAAAGCTAATGTCCCAATCATCATCTTTCTGCAAAACACGTTAAAGGCCAATGCGGCCCTTGGGGTCGTATTCTGGAGTTTTCTGAGCAAAGGGACGAAGTTGACGTCGGGTATTTTGCCCGACTTGAACTCTCACGAAAGAAACCTGGTCCTGCAGAGGCTTGGGTGAAACCTAGAACCCGTCTGGAAGAAAATTCAACATAAAAAAAAACCCCGACCTCTTTGGGAATTAAACCGGCTCTTCTAGCAATGCCTCACCATTAGGCCATCGGGTTCTCAGAAACGAACTAGTCCTGCAAAACTTAAATGATTTAGTAAATCCTAGACAATTTATTTCGAGGTTATTAAGATTTTCTTTTGTTATTTAGAATATTAGTGTTGTAGGAATCAATTTCAGAATATTCTATCCTTCTAAATTGGAAGTCAGCAATGTAGGAAAGCGACAATATACAGAAATAGTTAAGCCTAATTTTAAAGAAAATGTAACGTCAAAGCGAAAACAAATAAAAAAGGACAATAATATAGGAACTTCTAGATTAAAAAATTTACAGTTCATTTTAAACACAGGATATGAATGATGATTAAAGTAGATGAAAAAGACATTTCACCCCACAGAATTTATCATTATTTAAAATGAAAGTCATTATTGATCGTTAGTGTTTCCATGTTCACAGATGGGTATTTTTATAGTTGTTACCCATGAATTGCGTGCAAATACATGTTGAAACCATATGGATTTTTCACCCAGTTTATCGATTTTTGTCAATACTTCTTTGAGGGTTTTCTTGGGCAAAATGTCAAGTGTCATTAATATTAATAGATCATTAGCAAAATCCATTGCAACATTTGAACATTTTTAAAAGAGATAAGAAAGTTTTTTTTTGTTTTAAGTTAGAATGTTAACGATCTGTGATATTGATTTATATGAAGAGCTTTGCTTTCTGAATGTTGTAAATGCAAAGAAGCAGATTTCAGTTTTTGTCTACTGCGTTTGATGAAGCGCCGGTTTAAAAGTGAAAAATAATTTTCGTAACAAAAAATGTACATCGCAGAGTTTCATGGGAATTAATGACGAATAGAAATTCATTAAAATATAAAAAAAGAGAGAAAAGCTTTATTATAAAAAAAAAGAAAAGGAATAACAGTTTTTAACCATAAATTTGAAAACATAAACAGTTAGAGGGTGAATCCAAAACAGTTGAACACTTTCAAAAAAATTATTACACAGAAACTAGCTTTCGTTTAAACTATTTATAATCAACTTTGGAAAGTAAATATGTTTATAGTAAATATTTTAAATGTTCCAATTGCTCGTTTGTAACTCATTTCTTGAGTAATAATATTCAAGTTACTTTGGAATCACCTTATATAAAATTTGGAGTTGACAAATTTCGTAGGTGACTTCGTAGTAGCGGCAGAAAGAGTTTTCCCTTTCAAAGCGACTTCACATACAACGAAGTGGAACTTTTTAGACCCAAGAACCGAGTTATATCTAGTCTTTCAATGTAACATCTTAAGATGTTCCTCTGTTTTCTCTCAAATATATACATTTCAATCAATTAATCTTGTACACATTTTTATAGATGATTAGCCTCCATATGTAAAATAGTCAATCTCAAATTTCTGTAGATATCAAAATTAGATATCTAAGAATGGCATTGACGTATGCTCTCTTCTTGTTTGGTCGCACAACAATGAATGGAGGTTATTATAAATTCATTGTTATTGTAATTTGACAGAAAGAAATTATATATCAATATTAGCGAACGATAATGGCCCTCAAAACTGAAATGGGCTATAGAATTAATCAAAATCGTATTTCTTAATTCAATTTTTAAATTTCTAACAGTGTTATATTTCGAATAGATGTAATTAATTAAAAGTTCAGGAACAGATTTTTTTTTTTGTTTTGTTTAAAAAGGCTATTTGAGATTGCTCGCAACGCCCTGCATTAAAAGCGGACCACGATGGCTCCTTTAAAGTTATTGTGATTAATTTAAAATGTATAAAAACTTTCAAAGAAATTCGAAACAATAAAAATTAATTCTATTAAGTGAGCTTAATTGGATTTAAAAATGGATTTAAGAATGCAAATGTCTTCATATCACATTCTTTTCATTCATAATAAAACTCATTAAAAATAGCTCGCAACAAAAAATAAAAAAATAAAAAATAAAATGCATTACTTTTCTTAGAAAGTTAATTAAAAATAAATAATCTTATTCTGTTTTCTAGAAGTTTCTAAGTCAGGAGTCTGCTTCGCAATTTCAGTTTTAAATGAAGCTTTGCGATGATTTTCTTACGGAGAAAGATGGGTAGAAAAATATAAAACCTTAAATAAATAAATAAATAAATAAATAAGCCATGGATAGATACCTCAGTTCTTCTAAATGCGATCTCATTCAGTCTTTATAGAAACATAGAGTATGATTCTTCGTTTGTGTTATTTTTACAACTTCAAAAATAATTAAATTAAAAAAAATTAATTAAAAACCACGCTTTTATCTAGTAACAGCGCACGGAAGGACGTGTTGCCTTGGCGGAATATATTAATGTAAAATATATTAATATATCAGTATATTATTGTATTGTCATCAGACATAAGCAAGTGTACAAAATTTCTAGATGATTGACCGATGGAAAGTGACTTAAAAATTGAATTACAAGATTTGACCCTGAAACCAGACAGTTAATAAAAGCATGATAAAAAACAACAACAATAACAACAACTAAAAATAAGCATGTAAGCAGTCTTTACGTTAATTAATGAATTTACGTTTTCTGATTAAAATGAAAGTTTTAATTCAAATCTTTAAATTTTGAAGTTTTAATCGCTTAATGCCAAATCGGTTGAGGGTTCACGTTGGGACTGTAGAGATTAAAGCATCGATGTTTAGGAACATAAAAGCTGATTCTGGAACTAATGTAGGTTTTTTTTTGTTCATTTAATAATAATAATTTTTTAGCGAAATGGAGAAGAAAATGTCATCAGTGGTTCCACAGAAACTGAAAATCAAAATAATTCAATGCTCAGCGTGGTTGTTCTTTCTTTTTTTATTATCATTGGAGATGGAATGTTTTATTTATCTAGATTTTTTATAGCTTAGCTGTTATAAGCGATTAACGAAAAGTCAAAACTCAGAAACTAAATTAATAAAATTATTTTCCATTTTTCATATCAGATCTGTTTTTGTTTTTGTTTTGGTAAGGCGATCTTTAATATTATAGAAATAAATTATATATTTTAATATTGATATTTAAAATTGCATTCTTAAAAGTTGTCTACTTTTATAATATTATCGGAAAATATAAGAGCTTCTTATGTTAACAATGACTTTAACATTGTTTTGGAAGGTAAATAGGTTATTATGTAAGTAACCTCTTGGTTTTCTTTACTTGATGCAGCTGTTTGAGAATTGATAAGGGATCTAAAAAAAAAGAAACACCTTACTCTCCCACCTTTTTTTCCCAGTGAAGATAAGTTTCAACACACTTAGGGAAGAGTCTTTATTTGTTGATGGATGTTTTCTTAAAATCAGCGTTGCGTGAATATCTAGATATTCAGGATATGTCAGTTAAAAGAGATCAAAATATTTTTGAATTAGAGACGATCTTTTATCTCTGTTACTTACATGTTAAAGCTGGGTGCACGTGGCCGTGCTGAGTGAATGGTGTTGACATGTGCCGCAGAGCATTTTTGGTTGGTGGATCGGAGAGTCCAAATTTAGAGTTGATGACTCACGTTGTTTCTTTGGTCTGTTGTAGGGAGGCAGACTTCGAATACGGACGGACAGCTGCCCAGTCATCCACCCAAGAAGCTGCTCCATACCAAGCGATCCGGTAAGTAAAGCTGCCAAAACTCATTTCTCTTCATTATTTTTCAGGCGTATCACCTACAGAAAATCCGCTTGTTTGCACCTCCTTGAATTACAATCCACGTTTCCAGAAAAGTAACATCAACTTTCTGTTTCGATTAAATTAACGTTAATTCGGAAAAATAATAAAAAAAATGCCTAGCAACATAATTTAGATTTTGTAGCTTTAATCAAATACATTTTAATGTTCCTTCGACATTAGAAAGTATTAATGTGTTAAAGTATTTAAGTATTTGGCTTCTTGTCAAAAGCAGAGCGTCGTACCATTTTAACACTGAGATTCACGGCATTAATTGAAAGATTGTTTTTCTATTTTCACTTCTCTTATTGACAATTGTAAAGATTTCTATTATTTGATTGTTATTAATAATAGATGATTAATGTAGATTAGTCTTTCTTAGTTTCTTAATGCGAAGCTTCCCTTAACATTTTTACATATTTATTTAAGCCAGATTAGTCAATCAAGGCAAACTTTACGAGAAGGGAATATAACTAGAAATTTATTGGGTTCACAAATTCTTAACTACTTTAAGATTGGGAATAGCGTTTAAAAGGAAATTATAGGAACTGATAAATGCAATAAGTTATAGCATTAAAAGGCGTTAATTATAAGAAATAAAAATCTACTTTAAAGTGTTTCTAAATTTGAATTTTGTTATCATATTTTATCATATTCATATTTTATTGAGAATAATTGCTTTGTTAAATACAAACTATATTCATGTGTAATATATTACACCATCAGTAATTATTAATTCTATAAATCATTTTAACCATTTCATTTTAAGTTTGTTCGGAAATAATTACATAAGAAAGCTTAGAATAAATTTCTGTTTATAAATAGCCATGGAACATTCTAGTTAGAAGAGTAATACGTTCTTTTGCTAAAATACGATGACAACCAAAACAGAACACGCGATCTCCTTCAGTTCATCATTTCAACGA
>JAFIDM010012231.1:101931582-101952345 GCA_023159025.1 Thereuonema tuberculata
CTATTTTTCATTCTCACAGAAAACTGCGCCGGACAGACAGACACACACACAGACAGACAGACAGAGAAATAAAAGATTTTAGTAATATAGATTCCAGTTAACTTAAGAATTTGCAGAGGTAAACAGCGTTACATTTTAACGTGGAGAACCCTTTTCTCTCGTGGTTATTTTATATAATACAAAGCAATAAAGTAGGATGAAAGATCTTTTGAATTTCTGAAAAAAAAAAAAATGTAAAATGTAAAATTGACTTAATGTTAGAATGGAAATCGTACATGCATTAGTATATCTTCTGAATTAAGAATTGTTTGGAAAACGCAGCTTTCTCGTCCAGGTTTAATATAATTTTTCCTTATTTAAACCAGATTATGTACACACATTGATTGAATCTCATAATCTAGACTAATTCTTGACATCAAATTATCTAACCAAACATGAATTTAAACTACCATTCAGTTTCTTTCTGATAATAAAGATTAATAAATTATTAATTTGCTTTCCAATTAGCTTAAAAACAGTATTTTTTTCATCATATCAGGTCATTTTAAATTGTTAAAATACTGTTATTCATGTGGAAAATCATATTGAGGTTTTTCAAAGTATTTTATTGTGTATATATGCTGTGGGATTTTTACGAATTGTGAAAGAGCCGTGAAACAAAAAAAAAAAGATTCAAAAGACTGTTCTACAGTAAATTAAATTAAATAAAAATTCTAAATAAAATTTCTGAAAGGTAAAATAAATTTATACTTCAATTTTGTAATATAATCAATCCATTTTTATAGCGAGGTATGACAATTACAACAGTTTTTAAAAAATAAATCTTATTAGTATGCTTTTAACAGAATTTTTTTTTTTTTTTGGTTGTTAAAAAGTAATTGTAATTCAGCTATTTTTTTTTTTTTTGAGAAGTAACTGTAACTATAACTCAGTTACTTTTGAGGGGAAGTAACTAACTTTTTAAAAGTAACTTACCCAATCCTCGTATGTATGTATGTATGTATGTATGTGTGTGTAGGTCAGGAATACAAAAACAAACGTATTCATAGTGAAACGTATGTTCGCAAACGCCATCCGAATATGCTAGAGGACGCTGTTTGGCAGCACATTAGTTGTGCAGTGTGAGCCATCGTCATTTGAAAGGCTGATTTTCACTAATACTGAGAGGGCAGATATGCACCTAGCCTATGGGGTAGCCGCTGTACGATTGTATCGTGAATGGTTCCCCAACAGATGTGGGCCCAGTCATCAAACGTTTGCACCAGAGATTGTGTGAAACTGGATCATTCGACCGAAACCTACTTTGAACTTGTAAGTATACACCTTTTATATATAAGTTATATATACAGTATATATATTTTGTAGACTTTCATCTTAACACTAGCTTTGAATTCAATAATTGTGTAGGGTTTTATATAAATGGAATCACTAAAAAAAAAAAACAACTTATGAAATATTAATCCATATTTTATTATTTTATAACATTGCTACAATTATTAGTTCGTATTTTTTCTGTTACGAATTTTTTTTTAATAATATCCCATCATTTTTGTCGATATTTTGCTGCTTTACATATATTAATCTGTATTGCGAACTTCTCCTAAAAGTTTAATTAGCCAAGTTAAATAGAAAAGGTATATGGTTATTTAAAATACAGGGTGGTCGCTAGAAAAGCGGAAAATATGTCAAACAACTATTTATTTTAATTAAAAACAAACCATAAAAGCACATACACATAGATAAAAAAGCACGACGTACGTATTCGAACCCCCGTCTGTTCTGGGGTTCCTTATCAAGTCTCCCCCCCCCCCTGTTAAAAGTGATCCTCCTCTAATGGATTCGAGATTTTTGGTTTTTAATTAATTTTAAACTGCACGTAAAAATTGTTTGTAGCTATTTATTTTGTATGTCAGTTTTTACACGCACTTTTTTGAAATACTGTATCTCTAAAAATAATTAATATTTTTAAAAACCCTTTTAATATGTTATAATTTGAACCTTTAATAATGTTCATTCCAAAGGACAAGTTTGTAGCTTTAACCAGTTTCGAGAAAAAGATTCGCAAATTTGTCTCGAAACTTAGCAAAAACTTCGTGAAAATGAGTCGCAAATTGAAAGGAAAAAACGCCTGTAACTTTTTTTTGGATAAAGCTAGAGAGCTCAACTATGGCTTATTTTTGTTTTCTCAAAAACCATATTCTGTAAAAAAAATTTCGTTGAATTTCAACATCCTTCGATTTTTGGCAAAAATCGAAGATTTTTTAAGGTTGTAAAACTCAAAAAGTCGTTTTTTTTTTTGGTTGTGAAAGTTATATCTAATTTGGTGGGGCATAGCACAAAAAAGGTTGGGAAACATTGGTCTAGACCTTATATAATAATCACTTGCCTTTGAAAGTCTGAAAGCTGTTTCCTTCCATAATGTGGGTATCACATAAAAGCTATATAAAAGAAATGAAAATAAAAATTAGTAAGCACGCATTTTATTCATGATCTCATCTGACCCTCAAATTTTCCGCTTTTCTAGCGACCACCCTGTATTTGTTTGTTTATTTTATGTGAGAACTAAATTTAGCCTGTATTAGATAAGTGGTGAAACAAGTGGGAATTACGTTGACAAAATGCTTTGATTGATAGCTGGTTGTTGTGATATTTTTGAGTATGGTCCATCGTTGTGTTAGTTAGGAATGGGGTTAGGGGCAGTTGCAGAGAAAATGATTATCATTGTCGCAATGACGAAGTCGCGATAGATTCTAGCCTCGGTTCCATTACGTTAGATTTACATTAGTGAAGTTGAAATCGTAACGAAAATTCTCTTCAATTTCTCACTTGGAAATAGCAGTCAACCGATATTGATAGTAACTTATTCAAAGGCTAAGTGTGGCTTAATTATAAATTAGTAAAATTTAGAAATAACCTGAAAACTTAGTCAAAAATAATCTCCATAGGTTTTTTTATCAAAATATTCATATAATAACTAATAATATGAAAGAATTGTGACCGAATCAATATTTTTAAGTGCTTCTATACATGGGCGGATTTAGGTCTTGATATCTGAGGGTGCGAGCTCACCGGAAGGTACGAGGTATTTGTATACCAAATTCAAACACCAAAACCTAATTTAAATGTTCCGTTTTTAGGTCTAAATTAATAATTAATAAAATTATTATAATAGAAAACATTTTTATTTATCTGTAAAAAAAATTATCATCCCAAAAATCTGGGGGTGCGGCGCACCCCCTAGCACCCCCGTAAATCCGCCCATGCTTCTATAAATCAACGTAATCATAACAAATTTCAAGTTTAAAATAGGAATGAGCTTAGTTTTTTCTGCAAAACCGAATTCAATTTTAAATGTTGTTCTTATTTAGAAAAAAAAAAAATGTAATCGTCCAATTTTTTTATTATTATTATTTTTGATAAAGCATTTCCTAAAAAAAAAGGAAGAAATAAAAATTGATTCGGAAAGGGCAGAAAGCGGTTACTGTTAGATAATATATATGCTTTTAATACTTAGACAGTGGTAGGCAGTGGCGTAGCAATGGGGGGGAGGGGGCGGCAGAGAGGCCCTACGACGAGACGAATTTGTATTTAAATCTTATCTTTAGTCCTATCCACATAACCTTTTTCCATAAGTTTTTATGGATGTAAGATTATGACTTAGTTTTGTGGTGCCGATAATGGGGGCCACGGCCAGGAACTCCCACCCCGGGCCCCCAAAGGGGTTGCTACGCCACTGGTGGTAGGTACAGGTATTTGCAACATACACATACATCCAATGCAAAAAAGAATTAAAACAACTTTGGATTATCGAAATAAATATTTTTCTCCAATCCTGTCTTCCGCTTAGCTGAAACCAAGATAATTAACAAATCGTCCTATAAATTAATTAAAAACTTCAATGGCCATCAAATAAAGAAAAAATACCTATCATGATACTATGACATTTAAGTTGCTTCAGAGAAATAGTAAACATGAAATTTGAATGTTAGGTTTAACAATACAATTTCAGCTCCCAATTCATTTTGATACAAATTCGATCCAGGATTAAGGAATCTGGCATAAAAGATAACAGTTTACAAAACTGTTAATCTATATTATAAATCAAATCCCTTGTTAATAACTTCCTTTCTACCTCAATATCACACAATCGTCTATCATTGTTTTTATAAGTATGAAACTGCTCAGATGCGGTTGATTAGAGCAATCCAGAAATATTAGAGTAACGTAGCTAATTGGGCTCCAGCTTTTGTTTTAGTTGGAAGGTAACATTCGCTTTTTATTTTTTTACTGAAAAATAATACCGGGCGACGATTTGATGATTCGTACAGAACTTCTTAACATTTTTTTCTACATCATTACCCCTTTCACAATCTTGTGAAGCCTGTGGACCTCTTCTCAGAATAATAATTAAATGCATAAAGTAAAATACTTAGGATTACAAAGGAAATGGTCAAAATAAACCAGCCTAGATCCTTTTTCACGGAAAACCTATGGAATTGTATGATCGCCTCAACGGGGACGCCCCTTGCTTACTGGCGCCCGATGCCTTGCTTGCCTGTTTGAGCCAATCTTGGAGATTAATGAAAAAAAAAAAAAAAAACCTGTCGAGTGATTGTGCTCGAGAACTCTCAAGAAATTCTTTCTTTCAAATTCTTAATTCTCGAAAATTTTGTTTTGTAAAAATTCGAGATTCTCGAGAATCTCTGCGAGGCTTCAAGTAGAAACTCATCTTAATATAAAAATGAATGTTTCTTTGTTTGTTTGTCCCGTATGTGTTCCTATACCATTCATCAGATTGCGATGAAACTTTGGTGAGTTGTTGTGCGCCCGCCCGCGAAGGTTTCTGAATTAGTAGAACCATTTTACAATATCTGGTGCGCGAGTCATTTCCACAAATGAGTGTATTTCCGGTTTCAACGTTTGCAGTTTCCGGTGCGACTCGCATGTGGAATGACCATTAACAAAGCACAGGGATAATCGCTACAAGTGTGTGGATTAAATTTGGAAAATCCATGCTTCACACATGGACAGCTGTGTGTGGCCTGCTCACGTGTCGGAAAACCTTCTGATTTATTCGTGTATGCACCAGACGGAAAAACAAAAAATATTGTGTATCCAAAAGCACTTCAATAAACAGAATTAAAACACACACACTTTCTTTCTTAAAGTGGCATTGCAACGCAGTCCGGGTACAGCTAATTATGAATAATAATTATATAAAAGCGTTATTTTGTCTGTCATAAGACTTTACGTTTTTCCAATTTTGTGACCAAACTATAAGAGATAGAGTGGTCATGTAAATGGATAAAATGTAGATCTTTTTAAGACAAACAAAATGCTACAAAAATCTTTCGAAAAAAGTTTTTGGTTTCCAAGATGGCGCCTTTTAAAGGGGCAAATTTTGACTTTTTCTCAATTTAAACGAAAAGTATAAAAGATGGAAGAGAACATTATATTGAGAAAATGTTGGTATTTGAAAGTTCTATTGAACGATATATCACTTATTCACAAACGCTTCAGCGTTTGCAAGATACATGCAAAAATGTGAATTTTCGGTGTGTGACGCCGACCCGCAATACATCCGATTTATTCGGAGAAGCCACAACGGGCTGGGAAGTTATATATTCTCCGACGATCGCAACATTAATTTGCTAAATAAATAAAGTTTGTTTTTTTTTTTTTTAATGCTATATACGCAAGGGTTCCGGAGCGAAGCGACGGTACCCGGCTAGTGAATAATAATAACTTATCGACGTATCTGAGGATAATGAAATGAAGACCGAAATTTAGGATTTTCAATTACTAATTCGGCTCTTTAGCAGTCCGGGAAAAACTGATAGCAGGGAATACGTATTACCATCTCCGTAGCTTCGGAAAGAAGGGCCTGATTATCAAATATCTGTTTAAATAGTATTTTAAAATGTTTGTTTTGAAATAAATAAATAAAAAAAAAAAAAACGCATTTTGTCCCTCATTCTTAAATATTAAGATTCAGTAAAATTTATCATAAATTCAAAAGTTAGTACAACAATAGTTTTCATTTCAAAATTATTTCTTTTGTAAACTAAGCATATTTTTTTACAGTTTTATTAAAATACTAGTATAGCACAGAAAAGTTCAAGTAAATCATTACGTACAAGATTACTGAACATAAATAGCTTTTGTTTCTTCATTAGTTTACATTTCTTACAAAACTTCACATAGTATTTATAATTTTTTATTAGCAAAATTGTATTCTTTCTAATAATCGACGAACTCAATATCCCCGCAGAATTTGCAAAACTTGTATTACATTTTTTTTGAAAATTGTAGATAGATGAAAATCTTCATCACTAACACTGACAAATTTACCGCTTCTTTTTCTTCTATAGGGGCCGTCCATTAATTACGTGAGGTGTTTTTTCAAAAATTTGGGCCCCCCCCCCCTCCCCCTTGGTGAGATTTGGTGAGATTTTGCCGGACCCCCCCTCCCCCTTTTGACCTCACGTAATTAATGGACGACCCCATACTATTTAATTTTAAAAGGAAAAAAAAAGTGATCTTGTTAACTTATTTCATGTTAATTCATAAATAACTCGACTATCTCACCTCCCATTACGTTTTCCTGTTGTTTTTATTATTTAATAATAATAATAAAACAAACAAACTGCTTTTAAACTTTCTCGAGATTTCTCAAGATGATCAGATAAATTCCCGAATTCTCGAGGAAAAAATAAATAAATTAGAAATCGAAAAATTTCGAATCTCGGAACCCGAAAATTCTCGAAAAAAATCACAATCACTAGATTTGTCCTGGGTATTGAAATAACCTAGCTACACTACTGGAAATCACTGATGGTATTATTTGTTTTAAGGTGACAACTGAGAAGCTGTAAAAATAAATTGAAAGTTTCTAAGAGTAATTAAAAATAATACTAAAATGGGTTCCAGAAAACTGAAAAAAAAGTGAAATATAACAATATCAAAATCACAAAATAATAAGATAAAAAAGTGCCCCGGGTGAGGATCGAACTCACGACCTTGAGATTATGAGACTCACGCTCTACCTACTGAGCCACCGAGGCACCGATACTATTGGGGCGAATTGCTAGGTATTTGAAGTATATTTCTTAAAAATTATTATTGATTAATATTTAATTAAAGCATCACAGATAAATTTTACAGTATAATTCAAAAACATATATGATGATTACGAGATTCACATATACATATGTTGCTTCATGTTTTGGGATCTCAATTTCTACAAATCAGACAATGTTAGCATCGAAAGCCCGGACCTGACAAACAATATGGTGTCTGTTGGAAACAGTAGGAGGTGCTCAGTTGTTTTATTATTTGTATTTACGTTTAATAATAACTACCATTATAGATCATGAGACAAAAATAATTGTTAGCATTTCCGATGAATTATGGACGTTTCACAGAGCGAAAGGCGAGATTGCGGTAATAATAATAGATATTTTTTTTAATTAACCTGTTTTTGTTGTGAATTGGCGTCTGCTCCATATTAATAACGAATGCTTAGATTTCATTTTGGTTTTATTATTCTCTCTCATCATCTAAATCTATATATTAGGATTTACTTTTGAAATGAAATCTACTGCTTTCAAGGCTTTTCTAATAACTGTTTATCCCAATTCTCGGAAGAATAATTTTCAGGCAACAATACTACCTATTCGTATTCTTTTCGCATTTTCTTTGCATCGTTTCCTTATTGTTTTACTTTATTTATTTTGGAACGAACAATACGAATGAAACTCTACTTTGTAATTGTTATTGGTTTTAAGAATTCTTGATTTTATTTAGTAGATCAGTAAGTTTTAATTCAGTTTCTCTTAAGATTGGAAAGCAGTCAAACAAATACAGGATATTTCCTCTTTGATGCGGATCTAAATAATTTCAAATTGTCAGATATTTTCAGGAAAATCGTAAACATTTAATTTCCTAAATTTACAAATATATTTATATAAGTAAATAATTCCCAATTGAATTTTTGAAACCAAACGTTTGGCTTCGTTTTGTTCATATATTGAATTCACAGGCCATTTCTGTAGCAATCTTAAAAAATAATAACGCAGGTTTTGCAGCAAACATGTTATTACATTAAAAAAAAAAAATTACATTAGAAGCAAAAATGAGCATATTTTTTTACAGTTTTATTAAAACAGTAGTGTAAGTAAGCTACTGAAACCATAAAAACAAATTCACAAGGAAATTAAATATATAATTTTCCTTAAAAATAACTGACTAAGTGCATTTCTTGAAACATTTGGGGTAAGCTTGATGCGATCTTGAACACCATTTTTTTTTCCTCACATTGAATTCTGTTTTTATCGTTTTTCAATTTTTAGTGTTCCGTGCTATTATTTCTTAACTGTTGAGAATGTAGATTTTAACAGGACACTTTAAAAATTCATTAACCTAAAACTACATATAGTTGAATAAATTTTTGTTGAAAACAGTGTCCAAAATCAACATCAAGTGAATGTATTGAATTTCAATATTAACTGAAATTTATTCTAGTGTCAGTGATTAATCAGATCTGATCAGTAATGTCACCGTCTTTAAAAGGAGATTGCTACAAACGAACTTACTTTCTTAATTGAGTTAAATGTATATTTAATGTTAATTCAACTGATTCAAAGAAAAGCATATAAGTAAAGCTCAAATACATTTTGTATTGAATTAATTTTTCATTAGAGTTTTTTTATTCAGAATCATCAAGCAGTTTTTTTTTACAGCTATTAGTTGCCCTATTCCTTGCATTATACACCTTTTTTCTATTAAATGTTGTAGATATGGCTTTGCAAATAATATTTTTATGTTTTTCTTTGTTTTGTTTTCCTTTTTTCTTTGTAGAGATGCTTTAAAACTAATTTCCTACAATTGGTTATTAATGGATTTAAATTTTCATGATTTTAAAATATTTTACTTTATTAACAGGTGCAAGTTATATTATATCTCTTCAAGGTATTAGAAATTTAGCTAAAATTGAGATTCTTAAAAGCTAAAGTTGTTCTTTTCTTCTTTTTTTTAGAACAAGGGCATTGTAAGGGATATTTTGCAGATTCATTTAAGTTGTAGTAGCATTATTTTAAACCTAATGAATTACTATTTTTTTTTTTCTATTACAAAGAACTTCTAAAAAAAAAAAACATTTTATTCTTAAAAATTAAAGAGAAGTTTATACTTATTAAAAGAAGCACTGATTATTGTATTACTTTTTTTTTTTTATGAAAACTGATTGTTGATGATCAGAAACAGTTTAATCATAGTCACCAAAGATATCAGGACGAGATTTTTAGATCTTTCAGCTATTTTAGATGTTATGATGTGAAACCTCAAAATGTGTCCTGGAATTATGAAAACAAATAAAACTCATGATAAGAATTCTAGAAATATAAATATTATATTATATTATTTCTTTTTTTAGATCCTGGAAACCCTAAAACTATCAAAAGTTCTGGTAAGTTAAGTTCCACATTTTTACTTTTAAACATAAAAATTCAAGTTGAATATTTTTATATTTTTACTAAACTACATCTGGGAGGTCAGTTCATCACCTGTTTTCATCACCTCAGCTAATCCAGGTCTGATTGTGGTAATTCATACTATGAAATCTCACGTCATCTTATCCCAAAGTTTATCACTTGCATTAAGCCTTCGGACCACTGCAAATCCACACAAGTAAAGAAATCTGTGTCATTTTCATTGAACAACTCTTACAACCCTGATGCAGTCTTCTGCTGCAAGTGAAGATATGATTTAGAATCGAATGTCATTATGTATCAAAGTTTTCCTTTCAAAATTATTCATCTGTTATCAGGGGACATAATATTTTCTAGGGAAATTAAAAAATCACGTAATTTCTGTTCTTTGACAGTCGTGTTTCTATTGACACAATCAATATGTCGTCATCTAAATCGAGTTTTATCATGCCAAATAAGAGTTCCTTCTCCCCATGAAGGTTTGATTTTAAGACTCAATACATTTTTTTTGGTCGAAGTTTATATAAAAAAAGTATATTAGTCATCTGCCGACTGAAATGCTGGCTGCACCTATGATTCCAAATGATTATTTTCAAACTTTTAGTGCTAATTTTTGTATATCGATTGAATCCAAATCTTCGTTTCAACTGCACTATACTCAGTCATTTAGACTATTTGAATTCTTCTGTTCTAAAGTTTGCTTGTACAATAATTCATAATTAGGAGGAAAGGTCAATATTTTGGGAGGTGATAGGATTGGTTATTTTAAGCAAAAAATGTCATATGAACAAATGTCATATTCCGAATAGTTTCCGAGATAATTGAAATTTGGCAAGTAATTGTTACTGTGCCTGCTGGCCGTTCTTTTCCTTCTCTTCCACCGCACGTTGCTAAGATCTCCAGACCTAACCCCCTTGGATTTCTGTTTATGGGGTTGAATGAAGAGTGAAGTGTACAGACGTAGAGTGAATACATGAGATGAACTGCTCGCTCGTATAATTGTTGCTTTTGCGCTCATAAAGGAATGTCACAACAAGCAACACATCATGTTCTCACAAGAGTTTAGAAATGCATGATGGTGGTGGTTGAATTTTTGAAACTTTTATTATAAACTGTAAGAAATATGTAACTTGATCAGTAAATATTAGATATGTAGTATCTCTTTGTTATCATTCGTTTTGAAACGGTACATTTAATTAGCTCTATCTTGGAAACTATTCGGAATAGGACACTTGTTCATATGACATTTTTTGCTTAAAATAACCAATACTATCACCTCTCAAAATATTGATCTTTCCTCCTGGGACACCCTGTATATCACTTGTATTAAAATAATAATATTTTTCAGAATATATATATATATACACATTCCTATATATTCTGACATATGCCTCGGAAGTTTTAGAACTTAGTTTATTAAAAATATTCTAAGTCATTTTAAAATAATCTAGTCGTTTTGATGAGGGGAAAGGAGACTTGTTCACCTGTTAATGTACTTACTTGGACATGCATCAACTGATAGTAGGGAAATATTCTTAGATAGTCGAATTCAGTCCACCATGATAATGAATGAACAAAGAGTGAACATTAAGTTTGCTTCATGCTATGTAAAAAATGTTAAGGAAGTGTATTATAATGTTGGTATTTTGCCATTCATGGTAAAGAGACTTGTACTGTTTACCAACTAAAATTTCATATTAGACAGACTTGTACTGTACCATGAAATCTATTAGATGAGCAATATTGAGTTTGTTCCAACCTTTGAAAACTGTATATAATGATGATATATATTGTTTTACCCTTATTCAAGATGAAATTTTGTGTCTGTAGTTAGATGCAAAAGATCAAGCAGACAAAGACAGAGGGCAGAATAGAAAGATATGACTAAAACTTTTCAGGCAACTGAAAGAGCAGTTGTGCAGTGCTTTCTTTAGCTTCTTTGACATCCCAATTAACACTTTATATTATGCAGGAGAAAACTACGAGGGCGGTTTAAAAAGTAGCAGCAAATTGAACATTTTGAGATATGTAATTCAGTTATAGATACAAATGATATGTCTTTTTTCCTCATAATCACCCTTCTTTTCATTTCACCTCTCACACCATTACACCAACTTCTTTATTCCAACAGAAAAAAAATGCTTTTGGTGTTGCTGTCAGCAACAATGCACCACTTCTTTGACCTTGTCATCACTCCAAAATCTTTGTCCTTAAGGGGTCCAAATGCATGATAATTACAGGGAGCAAGGTCAGGGCTGTATGGTGAATGCTGTAAGATCTGAAATCTGAATTTCTGAATGATGGCAACAGTTACATCGGCCTTGTGGGGCATGTGCTATCACGAAGGAGATGGAAGAATGCTTTTAGACAAAAGTCCTCTGCAGAGTCTGCATATTACTGGCTTCAGCTCCTCCTCCAACATTGCACTGTACAGGGCACTGTTCACTGTTTCACGATTTTGATGATAGTGCTCCAGAATGGGTCCATTCATATCCCAGAAGAGAGTGATCAAGACCTTCTTGGCAGAAGCTTGAGACTTGAACTTCTTCTTGGTGCGAGAAGATGTGTGCCCTCATTCCTTAGATTGCCTCTTGCTTTCGGGATCATAAGCAAGATGGTTTAGTCAGGTTTTTGGTCAGGTTTAGTCCCCTGTATTGATACGTGTCAGGAAATCTTCTCCTTCAACATCATATCCTGACAAAGAGGCTGTACAAGTCTGCACACGAATCATCTTATGCTCATCACTCAGCAACCTAGTTACCTACAGCTGGCACCTTACCTACAGCTGGCAATATCTGTGAACCTCCACAACGATGGTATAGGCAGATCCGATATTGACATTCAATTTCATGGCCAGAACTTCAAAAGATATGTGTGTGTTCTGTCAAATAATGATGTCAGCTCTACCCACCTCATCGGTGACAGTCTGCTGGGACGACTGCTTTATTGATCGCGGATTGATGCTGATCCACTTTAAGTTTCTATCCACTCGTACGCTCTTCTTTTGCCAATGCAGGCATCTCTGTATTGTTGCAACATTTTTTGATGAATTTCACGAGGCTTCACACTCCCTGACCACAAAAATCTGACGACTGCTCGTTCTTCCTTTACAGTGCAAATAGCTAAGGGCATCGCCATGATTCATATGCTATCATTCTGCTTACTCATACCACGCCATCTATTGGACACCATCAACACCTTCCATAAGATTGTCTCTTCCCTACACAGGAGTTTGAAATGCTGTAGGTGCTCTTTTCCTGAAACACTGCCAATTTGCTGTCACTTTTTGAACCACTCTCGTATTTTGAAGGTGATCATTAGCAGTAGTAGTTAAATATAAAGTACTCTTAGGTATCAGTCACATAGTAGGATTGAGCATGCTGCAATGGGAGAAGGGACAGAGACCAAAATAATCACACATACACTGACTGCTCAATTGAAAGTAGACATCTGCTGTAGTGGAATAACCCATGCAAATTCGGGCAATAATTTGAATATATTCGTTACAAAACAACACAATCATGTGTAGTTGGAGTCATTTGGTGTCTAACCACGTGCTCAGGTAAATGCCACCATCAAAGCAGCTCAGCGATTTTCAACGTAGAGTAGTCGTAGGCTGCCACTATAGTGGCCAGAGTGTGCAAGCCATAGGAGCGACACTGAACCTGCCAAAGTTGACCGTAGATTCCGTTATCATGACATGGAAACATGACGTCATGGAGGTGGAGCTCGGAGGGACCAGAGGGCCCTGAAGCAGTTGGTATGGCAGAACATGGCTGTTCCAGCGGAACAACACTGACAGGACTTCCAACAGGCAATGGAAAGAACTGTCAGTACCATGACGATTCGTCGGGAGCTCCATGCCTTAGGGTGCGCCGGTCGGGCTGCTGCCCACAAGCCTGACATCACCCTTGTAAATGCTGAGCATCGTATGCCTGGTGTAAAGAACGACGGTCTTGGTCCACAGACCGCTGGAAGAGCATTATGTGGAGCGACGAATCCCGCTTCACACACTACCGATCGAATGGGTGCACCTGGGTGTGGCATTTGCCAGGGGAGCGGCTGCTACCTGAGTGTGTCATCCCAACAGTGAAGTTTGGCTATGGTGTGATGGTGTGGTCGTATTTCTCCTGGTTAGGACATGGTCCGTTGGTTGTGATCGAGGGGAACATGGCATCCACACAGTATCTGGACGTTCTACACAATTCCATGCTTCCTAAGTTGTGGTCGCAGTTCGGTGAAGGGCCATGTTGTCAGCACGACAGTGTGCCATGCCATAAGGCCCATGTTGTCAGCACCTGGTTTCTGGAGAATAATCTTCAGGAACTTCAGTGGCCTGCCCAGAATCTGGATCTCAACCCTATTGAACATCTGTGGGATGAATTGGAGCGCCGGATTTATACGCATCCGATGTGACCGCAAACATGCATCTAACTTGTACAGGCTTTGAAGGAGAGTGGGCAAAAATACCAGTTGCTTGCTATCAGAAACTGGTGGAGAGCATGCCACAGCATATGAATACTGTGCTTAGGACAAAAGGCCACAGTATGCGCTATTAGACATGCTGTAAATAAAGCATCTGTTCCATACCACAGGTGTCCACTTTCAATTGAGCAGGCAGTGTATTTTAAGTTGAGCCTTTAGTATCCAATTTTATTGAAATCAATCCTGCCATTTTAGAGAGAGATTTTGTAGTGGGGGGAGGTAGAGACCAAGTAGTTATGCTTAGTCTTCATGCTCAGTCAGTTAATTTGCTGTGTTGTCAATCCCAGAACTTTATGGACATAGTGTGTGTGTTCAGCCATTTATCATATGATGATTATCAATTGATATCAGAGGCCAAAAAATATCTCTAAGTATTACAAAGTAATACCATACTGAATATTGACCAATATAAAAATTGCAACACTTACGGTTAATTAAGATTAAGAACCCTGACAATAGTTAATGAAAAATCTGTTATGCAGGATTCAACAATTGTACTGCTATTGGTAAACCTACCAATGCTTGTATACCTGTAATCAGAAAAAGAACTCAATCCCCATTTGACAGAGGATTCTATGAACTCAGTCTGAAGACGAAACAAATCAGGGAAAAATCCCTGGTCTCCACCTAGAATCAATCCTGTCGATATAGAAACACCAAAGCACTTAAGCTATCGGGTTCACAATGGTTAATTATTGCATTTAAATTGCAATCTTGGTCATTAATGCATGCATGAGTAATAGGGTTACATCATTAATGTTGCATTGAAAGTCCATAACGTTGTGTAATACTAAATTTTTAGTTATAACTGATATTAAACTAATTAGTACTACTATCCATTTATTTATTATTTGTAACTAACTAACTAAACTAAACTAAATCAATAAATAACATTCTTCAAAACAATTGTGAAGATATTTGATATGTTATATTTGGCTCATAAACTTTGGTTTCCATACTGTATCAAAGATCAGTGAGAGAAAGAAGGTCAAATATGAAAAAAAAAAAAAAAATATGATGCTAGTTCTAGAAAGGTTTGATATTAAAAAAAAATCTGAAAAAAATATAAAAATTTACTTAATTATTATTATAAATCTTCAACAATTATGTAGTATATACTTTACAGAATTATAAGTTTTTAATGTAAATATTAAGTGACCATAGATTGTGTTTAGGGAGGCAAAATCATTTCTCTTCCTATGGTTTCTAAATGATTGATGTTAATGCCATTTATTGATTAGAAACAATAGTAATCCATCATTTACGGAGTGAAGTTGTAAAATGCTGTAGTGTTTGTGTGTATCTTTACATTATTCAATAAACTGAGATATTTCCATGGCAACCATTGATTGATTTTTGGCCTGTGGCCACTTAGTCAAGAATCAAAAGAAATGTAATAAATTGCACATCTGATTTGATTTATTTGGTAGGAGCTGGTCAATACTCATGAATTACTTTTGTTATTTTATGACACATTTCTTATCATTCATAAAGAATAAAATATTTATATGATCTAGCTTCTTCATAAGGATTTTTTTTTTATTAAAACACTGTATTAAATAAAAATAAAAATAAATTGTATGCTTTTGAAGAATCTATTAAAAATTTATTCTTAAAAACAAACTCTTTTTAACAAGTTTTGTGTCATGCCATGACATTCTATATTTCTCCTAAAATTAAAGCAAAGAGAAAAATATTGTAGTACTATCAATACTTAAAAGAGGCTTATACAGAGGGGTCCAGAAATATGTACTCACTCTTTGATAATCAATATCTCGGGATCAAAATGACATAGATGTACAATTCTTGTACCATAGTGTAGTTCAATGATGAGGATTTTGCAGGGAAATTTATCTGGTCTGACGATGTGGAGTTCAAACTCAACTGTACTGTAAACCGTCACAATTGTGTGTACTGGGCTCCTGTCAATCCACACGTTCTCGTAGACAAGGAAGTGAATCTACCAGGTGTGTGGTGTGATCTATCATCTAACGGATTGATTGTCCCTTTCTTTTTTGAAGCTACTGTAACTGTTGAGACGTATCTCCATAGGCTGCAAACATCGATTTTCCCTGTCATTCGAGAGATATTTGGTGATGAGGTATTTTACCTTCAGCAAGATGGTGCTCCACCTCACTTCCTTGCGATGTCAGTGCATACTTGGAGGCCCACCTGGACAATGGGTAGGTTGCAGAAGTGCCATTGAGTACCCGCCACGGTCTCCAGACCTAACACCCCTGGACATCTACCTGTGGGGATTTTGAAGAATGAAGTTTAAGGGCAAAAGCCAGCTACACTGGAAGCGCTATGAGAATACATCAAAGCATCGTGCGCAGCCATCACAACGGACACAGTGACATCAGTAGTTCGCTCAGCAGTTGAGCGCCATCGACGCTGTACTGCTGTTGATGGTGCTCACTTTGAACACCTATAATGACTCGTGTGATCATTGCCATCTGTTGAGCAATTATTGAACTACACTACGGCACAAGAATTGTACATCTGTCATTTTGTTCCGAGATATTGATTATCAAAGAGTGAGAACCTAGTTCTGGACCCCTCTGTATATTATTGTAATGTTTTATAATGATGTTGAGATTCTGATATTTAAAAAACTTATTTGCTAATGTTTATATACTGAGAAAGGACACGAATAAGCAGGAATATACATTAGGAATAACATAGACATTTTAGAAATTGTCTGTGTGAGGCATATACAACATAGCAACTGGTGGGGTTTTTGTGAATTACAAAATTATTGAAATAATGATGAATTTCTTTTTTGTATTGCATTTTTCTGGTACCACATACATTTTTTAAATTTTAGACATCCAAGCAAAACAAATTAAGGTTTGTTTTTTTTGTTTTGTTTTTTAACCACTTAGCATGTATCTTTACAGATTTATGAAAATGGATTTGTAATTTAACCTATCAGTTTTATTTTTCAATAATAAAGCAATCAAAAACAACTTCTATCTAATGTTTTGTTCTGATATCCTTACATATTAATAAATGGGAAGGCATCCTAAATAAGATTAACAGATCTCTTATATTATGTAGTTAATTTAATGCAAATATTTTTATTTCATTTCAGTTTACGCTCCAGTTTCCTTAAACCTGATGGGGATGTACCTGATCAAAGAGCATATGAATGCTCACTATCGAAGATTATATAATGTTAAAGGTATTTTCAGTTTTGTTTAGCTTTTTGCAAGAATATTACCTCTTAAATTTTAATTATTGAGATATAATAATTAAACTTATTGAAAATCTTACCATTTAATGTGTTGACCTTTTTTCCTTGGAATAATAATAATAATTTGTTTGTTTATTTTTTTTTTATTGTTATTACAAAAAGAAAAGATACAGTGTAGTCCCTTTAGGATTTAAGTATCCCTGTCAAACGTGTTCTGGAAAATACACGGGCCATTATGGAAGTCATAGCAACTATTTTTTATCTGCCAAACATGCGGCACCACTGCAATTCCAGAATATACGTTTGAAAGCTTATTGTATGTGCTTCTGATTGGCGCCACTGACTTGGTCTGGGTCAGAGAAGGAACATTACGGGAGTAACTGGAAAATATATATTTGGAAATCATCATTTAATAAGGCAATGCAGTGTAACCAAAGAAGAAAAAGGAACACAGGAATGCTCAATACACATTGCTTATATCCCTCAACGTAATATCCAAGATTCTCCACCGTACACTGCCAGCATTTGGGAACTGTTCAACGCTATTATTCTTCACAATAACATCACATCACACATCAACTGCTTCACAGGCTTTGTTACGTCGATGAGGTGGGAAGCCCTGGAACACCCTTCGTATTCGACAGACCCGAATCCATGCAACTTTGATTTGATTCCAAAGCTCAAGCTGCAGTTGTGTGGGAAATGCTTGCGAATAAAGATGAAATTTTGACGGCGTGGAAAATACAACGAGAGGTCACATGCAACCGTTGGTATTCTCCGCCTTCCCAAATGCTGGCAACATACGGTGGACAATCTTAGAGATTACTTTGAGGAGTGTTAGCAGTTAGTATTGAGCATAATCCTATGACCCTTTTTTATTAAAATAGGATTTCCAAATATGTATTTTTCACTTGCTCCCAAGACATGACTTCACTGATCCAGACCATGTTAGTGGTGCCCATCAGAAGCACATCCAATAAGCTTTTAACATGCATTCTGGAATTGTAGTAGTGACGCATGTTTGGCAGATAAAAAATAGTTTCCATGACTTCCAAACAGCCCATATATGTATACATACATTTATATAGTAAATTCAAAATATAAATAATAATAATAATAATAATAATTTTTTTTTATTGTTATTACAATGGGAAAATATAGTACAGTCCCGTTAGGGATTTATGTACCCTATCACATGGAATATATAAATAAATCACATGGAATCTGAAA
The DNA here is from genome assembly GCA_023159025.1 of Thereuonema tuberculata. Taxonomy (NCBI): domain Eukaryota; kingdom Metazoa; phylum Arthropoda; class Chilopoda; order Scutigeromorpha; family Scutigeridae; genus Thereuonema; species Thereuonema tuberculata. The sequence goes on from JAFIDM010012231.1 coordinate 101,949,982, forward strand.
TGGGGGGACAAACCGTGGGGGCGGGTTGCCCATTCCAAATGAAGTATAAAAGAGCAGATAAACATATGACCTGAAGTGCATGGTTGCTGAGTTATTCCAATCCAAAGAAACGAAGCCATCTACAATGGACATAAACAGTATCTTTATTGGTAGCATTACTTTATTACTGTGTTGCCCATTCACAACAATGCGTAGTGTAATTCAGTATTGCTATCAATAAAGATACTGTTCATGTCCATTGTTTACATTATAATGTGGCTTCGTTTCTTTGGGTTGGAATAACTCAGCAACCATGCACTTCTGGTCATATGTTTATCTGACCTTTTTTATTTCATTTGTATGGGAAACCCGCCCTACAGTTTGTCCATCTATTTTAGATTCACCCCTGTATGCATAAACACACATACTTAACATAGTAATTTTAAAATATAAATAACAATAATAATAAACTGAAGTGACAAAAAATTAGAGACACCTACCTAATAATGTGTAGCTCTTCCCTTTGCCCCAATGACAGTGGCAAACGCATGACATAAAGAGCCATTGCGTGGGTATATCCAGCCAGGCATGAACACTGGCTGTCCATAACACAGTTATGCTTGTTGGGTGTTGCTGCACAGCATTGAGTGTGGTCTGCAAGTGTCCCATATGTGCTCAATGGGATACAAATTGGCGAGCATTTTTGTCACGAGAGTATCTGGAAGTCCGTAGTCACTGAACCAGCTCTGTGTCACCCATCCACAATGCAGGGTAGCGCTATCCTTCTGGGACATCCACAGGAGACAATGACTAGCATAAAAGGTGCAATTGTCTGCAACAAGATCTGTGTATGGCGCAACTGTTAAGACAAGACTCCATTCCTTGCGAGCTCCAACAGAATATATCCCACATCATTACAGAGCCACCACTAGCTTGTACATTACCTTGCTGACAAGAGGATACATTTTCTCATTCAGTCTCCTCCACACATGGACTTGAATATCTGCTTAAAACAGCTGAAACAGTGATCCAAGGTCCATTGTCGATATTCTCTGGCCCAGGTGAGGCGCATTACCATGTGCTGGATATCAATAACTGTAACCGTGTTGCTCGACAATTACCAAACCCCATGGATTGCAGTGTACGCTGTCTAGTGCATAACTGATGTTTTAAGAGGACCCAGGGTTGCCCAAATTACAATGTGATTTGATGCAATATTCCCCTGTGCTAGGTTGTTGCCATCGTTGTCAGTAGCCAACGGTTCCGTTCTTGCGTCCACAGTGTTGATGCTCCACCAATGTCTGTCCTAAATTCACAAATTCCTGGTTTACCCTTCTTACTGTGACCTGCGAAAATCCAAGAGCATTGGCCACCTGGAAGATGGAGTGCCCCTACAATCTGCCCACGATCAAATGGTGATAAATCCCGAGCATGCCCCATACCTATCACAAATACACTGCCTCTCAATGGGCACGACTCTTTATCTCTAATGTAACTCATGTGTTATTGGGCTGCAGACATTTATAATGGGGGCATGAGCTGAAAACATCCTGCTTACTGCTATCTCTAATATTTTGTCACTTCAGTTCAATAATAATAACAATGTTAATAATAATAATAATAGTTATGACAATAATCATTATAATAGTACATTATGAAATTTACTATAATTATAAACAATTTAAAAATATAATAATAATTTTTATTAGTAACAATATTCATACATTTCAGGAACTCTATAATGTGTAAAATATTATAATAGATATAGATATTTAAAAATACTATTTATATATAATTTAAATTTCTTGTTTTTTTTTCTTTTGAGTCCCCTTCCTGTTTAATTATAAATTCTACTAAATATTTTCAATAATCCATTTTTTTAACTTACGTTTTACCATTGAAATATTCTGATTATCTTCAAATATGTTTATATTTATGTTATTTAGAAAAAAATCTATATTATAATTTATATTTCTTAAGCCATAATTATTATTATATGTATGAATATGAATAATATATATGAATAAATTAATTTTATATTACTATCTATTCTTAAATTGTAATTTTGTTTATTATTAATTTTTATTTTCCCTACTTCATAATAATTTTAGAGTATTGATGTATTATGAAGAACTTTTGTTTTGGGAATAAAATTCCACTTTATTTATTTAGCAAATTAATATCAAGATTGGAGAATATACGACTTGCCAGCCTTTTCTGGCCTTCTCCATACCTCTATCTTGAAACCTTCCCACTTAGATGTATTGCAGGTTGGTGCCACAGTGTCCTGGTTTCTGCCACACACAGTTCATGGATCATTTTCCCCCTCACCACCACCAAAAAAAAAGTTTATTTTTATTCTTTTTACATTGTCTACAGTATGGA
>JAFIDM010012231.1:101957515-101980935 GCA_023159025.1 Thereuonema tuberculata
TTATTAGAAGAACAGTCTCATTATTTGACACATCAGCTAAAGAACAGAAAAATAAAGAAAATAAAAGACTTTCATTAATTTACTTACTTTATAATATGTTGTCTTACTCTGTTCTGTAGGCGGAATAAGTTTGTTTCTCCCAAATCAAATACATCACTTTGGGTTCCAAATGCTGAATTTAAAGCTATGCGGATTTTATTGATCTGTTAAATATAAAATGGACTTTGTTTAGAACAATAATAATATTTTTTTATAGCAAAGTACAACTTAACATTAACAATTGAAGTTTAATTTTTAAAAGTTGTTCAAATTAAAAGGTAAATATTAATGAAAAGCACTTTTTAATTTAGAAACAAAATATTGTGATGGCTGACGAACAATGGTTCTTTTGCAGTTTATTTTTTTGAGACTCTTGTTTGTAAATAATTTTAGTCTTTTTTTTTTTTTATTTAATTTTTACAAAAGATTCCTAGCATAGATGACATTCTGGTTAGGGGTTCTAGTTTACACATATTTCAACAAGGAATTCAAGCAGATGGTTGGTACAATACAATCAATTTGTATGTTCTGAAGACCATCTAAATTCCATTTAATTTCCCATTCTATGTTCCTTATGCAGCAGTTTCCGTTCTCATGAAGCTGACCATGTTAGCTAAGGATGAACAGATTATTATTATTTAAAAGTGTGGGAAGAGACTCTGCAAAATTAAATCGATATTTTTTTTATTAACAAATAAGCACAAAATTATACTTCAGGCTGTAAAAAACACATTTAAGTTTCAAAAAAAAATGGATTATGCCAGACTAACTATTTCTTCCTTATCGGTCATAAAATAGAAATCTTTCACTAATGGTGTAAATTAATGCACCTTGAAGAGTCGATCTTAGAAGTACGACATTTCCTTCAAAGAAAAAAAATGAAGATAAGCAATCAAAGGACATCAAATCTAAGATGACAAGTTTAGATCTGAACTCAAATGATTCTAATTATTAAAGCAGTGATTTCAACTACTTAGTCAATGAAGATGGTAACTGAAATCACACTATTTATATTAAAGTAATGTAAATCAAAAAAGCTATGCAAAAGACAGAAATTAGAACTTACATATTCCATGTCAGTCTCATCAATGATAACATCAAAAGCAAGTTCCATATCATGTTCTGGAAACAATGGCTGGCATTCTTCATGATTATAACCAAGACCACAGATGGCTCCTGTATAATATGTTTGCCTCAAATCAGTTCTTTATAAAGAAAAAGAAAAATCTTATCAGACATTACACAATATCATTATCAAAAGCTTTAACTACAAACTGGGAATACATAAAATTAAGAAAATTAAAGTAAAAAATACATTACTGTCCTATTAAAAAATAATAATAAAGAATAGTTCAAATTGTTGCATATACAGTGGAAACTCAATTAACCGTCACTCTGTTATCCGTCATTGATCGCAAAACCTACTTCTCCGTAAAATATGGGACATTGCCGTGGAAAAAAAGCTTGAGCCTCGAAGAAACAGAAGATGACTGATTACAGCTTCATCTTATAAACCTTATTATCTAGTAGGCCTACTGTATTATGTTTCTATTATTATTGTTGGTGTTTGACGATATCTATTTGTTACCGACAGATTTTTCTTTGTATTAATTTATTGTTTTTCTTTCGTCCCAAACCAGCATTGAAATTTCGTTACTGTACATGTTTATTGCAAAATTTCTGTTATCAGTCTATTTAGTTAACAGTCACAGTCCTGGTCCCGAAGGTGATGGTTAATCGAGTTTCCACTGTACTCAGAACAAAATAATCCAAGTGCAATCTCTTGTTTCTGCAAATTTTGAGTATTGGTAAGAGTTCACAGGATGCTTCACAAGAAAATACTACTTCTCTACAGATGGTATAAAACAGATGCTGTTGGAGTGTTGAATGATCCTGCAATCTTCTCTGGCAATGATCTGTGTGGTCTCACTAGAACCTTCTTGACTTGAATGTATGCCCTTATATAACCACTACGTCCAACATTGTCTCACTGCTGCATTGGAATGGCCAAGACCATTCTTGATGGTCAACTCGCTTTTTTTTACCATCAGTTCACTTCTTGTATTAAAATATTATAATTGAATGAATTGGATTCCAAGTTTAATACAGTCATTCTAGAGGTTCTCTAAAGTTATCACAGCAATTATGATGCCCTCCTGAGTGTTTCAGGCCCTCCAACATCAAAAGTTTAATCATTTGCGTAAATAACCAAGCAACATGTCCATAATTTTACAATTGTCCAATTTATTATTTTATGTGTAAGTATTGTTTATACATCAAAGTCTACTATGAAGTAAATAAAATAGCACTGTAAGTGAAACTAAGCAGAGAATATTTCCTAATAAGTGCTTAACTAATCTGAACCCATATTTATCAGATTTTTCTTTCAAATTAAATCTATAATACTTCAGCATCTAATTCATGTTAGTTATTTTGTGTGTTTGTTGTTGTATCCCAATTCATGGCATTTACCTTTTTCAGTGCATATTTGTGTAAGGTTGCTAAGTTTCATGTGACAGGCATCTACAAAATATGGATCCTCAAGTGAACACTTTACCACAAATTTTTCACTGGGTTTACTCATATACTTCTGTAAATTCAACAACCTAATCCACTAGACTCAACCAACAAACTTTTACATTAAAATTGTTTGTGGAAATAAAAGACAACTTACACAAATTAAAAATAGAAGAAACAAACACTGATGTTGGGTCATTCCACGTCAGATCACCTGATGAGTTCACCACACCATCACAGATTTTTATGAAAATTTATTTGCATGTAAGGGGTCATAAGAACATTCTGCAAAATATGAGATTTTTAGGTTAAGTATTTGCCAAGATATGAATTTTTGAAGTTATTATTCTTTTTAGGTGCCACACCCCTTATTTTACGTATTTTCTTGAATATCTCATCTCCTAATCAATCAAATGGAACCAAATTTGTTTTCCCCATGAATTTTTTTATGCTGAATCCAAAAATTCCAACGAAATTAGTCTAGGACTAATAGTTTTGTAGTAATAGAAAGCATTTAAGCATTTAGGAAAACATTTAAATGGCCATGTGGGATAACATTTAAAAATTTGAGATTTTAACCCAAGTCTCAAAAAGGTCTAAAATAACTGAAAAAAGAAATAATCAAGATGGTGTTTTGCTTCTGAGCTTGGGGGGAAAAAATCGCAAAGTTGTCATTTTTATTGAATCGCATAAAGACATATCCAACTGTTATTACTTTGTCACTGCATATTTATTCAGTAAATTCAAATTACCCCTTAATTTAATCATGGCTCTGTAAGTAGTAATTCTCATTTATAGCCAGGTAAAACCGATATTTTCAAATGGAGATTCAAACGGAAAATTCGCCCATTTCAATCACTGGTGCTAGACAACGTAATAATCCAAAATGTTATTGAAAAAAATAGAAGCCTTTTAATTAACTTCATTTATTTCATTTAGTAAAAGTGTTTTACTTAGGTGTTATTTAAAATGTTTTCAATAAAAATTACTTTTTTTTGACAATAAAAAAATAAAATACTAAACTACTGTTATTATACAGCGAGTTCTATAAATTTCAAAATTATTAACTAATAGTTATTCAGGACAAAATATCTAAAGCACCCATTTTTTTTTTTTCGCTTTCTTTTCAAAATAGTTTCCGTATTTTTGGTTTTGAATCATACAATTGTGGAAAGGGTGGGAATGACTTACTGTCTGTTTGAGGCCAGGTACCTTCACGTTCTGTTTTAGGGGATTGATTTCCCCCCCCCCCAAAAAAGTTTCAGTTTCTTTTTTGGGAGGGGGGAGGGGGAGATTAGTATTTTCCCACATCAACTTTGTTTTCAAGGATCTGGTGCAACTGACCATTCTTCAGTTAGCACCATGCCAGAAGCAGTTGCTCAGTGTTCATTTGGAATTCTTTTAAACACTGAATGTCACACAGCAAGACTTACTCAAGAACTATTGGAATGAATTGTTTTGATGAATTCAAGGAAGAAGAAAAAGAACTCATACTTTTATGGTCTGGATTTTCTGATATTTCTGCTGCCAGTTCAGTTGTCACTGAGAAGTATAGTGAATATAAATGTAGGATGTTTGTATTCAAATTTAAGCAATATGCAATGATATAATTTTAATCTATTTTAATTTATAATATAATAAAATTGAAATAAAATATACAGTCAAAAATTATGCCTAATCGTATTAAAACAATGGCATTGCGCTAATTGTTTCAATAATAAGCGCGCGAAAGATGAGTTATGCTATCTCGTGACCATGCCTCAGTGTTTGTTAAAAATGAAAATATTCATTGCAGTTTACACAAGCAGAACGATGCGTTAACATGTCAATTTGGAAGCTGATATTAACATATGCCGAATTAATAAATGGATTAGAATCGATAAGTAACATGGATGCTGGATTAGACTTTAAGCGTACGATTCAGGAATTGAGAATAAATCCAAGTTCTATGCTACTGAAGGAGATGATATCAGGGCACGATATCAAATTAGAATGCCGCCATGTTGGATTCCTCTTCGTCGAAATTGGTAACTATGTGGATCCTGAAGATCTTCAAGAGTTAATCAAATGGTAGGTTTATTACATCCTACTAGATTCATCAGCGGTCTTCGCAAGATTAAAGTGGATATTTTACTTTAATTGTTCCAGGAGAACTTGTATACTCATACTAGAAAGGCCTATTCGTTAGGTAGCTGAAAATCAGAAGAGCCATTTTATTTAAACTAGAATTAAAAAAAATATTTAATAATCTGTTGAACTCGGTGAATAACTCATAGTGTTAATAACTTTGTGCATCAGAAATTGACTGTTCTACATTAATTCTATTGTGCGCCTTGAAGAATTATTAAACACTTGACTTATCTTTTCGAGTAACTAGAAAGAGAAATTAATTTTAGTGATAATATTAATTGTAAATGCTATGTGCAAGGTTCTGCAAGGTAATATTATTCATCAAAGTCAAGCTAGAAATAAGTGCATCGAATACTTAGATTTTATCAGACTTTAGTTATAGAATTGTTTTAGTTCTGGAACTAATTAGTCAAATTCACGGAAAAGTCAATAGCATAAAGAGGTATTCAGATGGAAGATTCTTCAGAGAAAAATTCAGCTTATTATTGAAAATAATTAAAACAAGGAACTTTAGTGTTTTAAAAGACATTGACTGAAATAATTTGACAACTTTGCTGGAGTTGGACGTTTATATAGACATAATATTTTGGATGTATAGTTATTAAGAAAATTCTTTACATTAAATAATTTAGTAGAATTTTCTCAACACATCTTCTTTATTTGCGTTTGTGTCCATTTACTCTCTTATACATTAACCTCTTTTATTCTTGTTTTTTACAGTCACTACCACCAAAAATTGCTCCCCTCAAAAGTATAAACACAGTTGCAAAGAAATTGTTGCAACCCATTTAATAAACACAAAAAGAACATTAAGAAAGGCCTGAGATCAATTACACTTGCAGTTGCAAAAGACCACAAAGGGTGCACCATTCACAACAGTTTGAAGTCTAATGAGAAATTGTATGTTTCATGTAGAGTAGCTGTAGTAAACTGTAATAAGGAAAAATTAGCCATTTTCCTTTGATTCTCCCTTACAACTGTTCAATGAAACAGAGGCTTATGGACACTGGTGAACTGAATGAAATCATTAAAAATTGGGCTGTACGCCGGTAAAGTTACATGCAATAAATAAGAGGAGCCAAGTTGTGTACGCAAAAAAGAAGGCAAGGCAATTAAGTGTAGCAGTACACAAAAATTTGCTCAACTAATTGATATACCAAGTATATCATTAATACCATCAACATCTCAAAAACATTTGTGAATGTGCTGGCTGTGATGGACCTAAAACAGCTAATGATCGATTTAAAAGCAAAATGCCAAATGTCACGGCATCAAGAAGTACTCAAAACATTGACTCTGGCACCAAGTAGTCAGTGCAACACACAATGAATGAATTTCAATTTCCAGAGTATAAAGTGAAAAAAGCCAGAGCTCTGAAAAAAATCTTATGGTACATTGGCTGAACCACACAAATGCAGGGGAAAAAGTCTTTCGGAAAATACAGTGGAAACTGTAAGGCAAATTTATGAGGAAGACGAGATCTCCTGAATGTGCCCTGGGGAAAAAAAAAAAAAGACTGTGTCTGTTAAAGTATCAGGCAGCCAACGAATTCATAAACAAAGACAGCTGCTTTTAGTAAACTTAAGAAGAATTGTATTTGGAGTTTAAGGCTCGGTATGAAATGAAAGTTGGATTTTCAAAATTTGTTCCTTTCAACCCCAGTGGTGTGTGACAGTTGCAGCTAGGGGTATGCATTCAGTTTGTGTGTGTGAAATCCACCAAAATTTGGTGTTTGCCATACCTACAAAGACTGATTATAAAGAAATGTTGGGAAAGCTTGTCTGTTCCGTTGAATCAAGAAGTTGTATGCTTCAAATATACGATAAGTGCCCTGGACATGAAGAATTGCAAGCCACCATAAAAAAATTACTTGACTAAAATGAAATAGATGCCGATGATACTTGTGAAAACAAGCAGTGGGTGCATAATGGACAAACTAAATTGATTACCATCTCAAGCAAAGTTGAAGATTTTATGGATACTCTATGCAATGCAATTTGTGATTCGACTGTGCATCACTACACAGCAGAATCACAAGCTGCTTATTTGAAACAACTAAAAGAAACCATTTCACCTGACGAGGTAATTGTGTTGCTGGATTTTGCAGAAAATTATTCATTTTAATGCCAAGATGCAGTTCAAGGAATCCACTGGGATACATCCCAAGCTACACTCCATCCATTTATAGCGTATCATAGAAAAATCACCGAAACTGGTACAGAATTGGATTGTTGTAGCAATTGCCAAATTCTGGGAAAGGTTCAAAGGTTAAAAGTGTATCTGTTGTTGAACAATATTCAAACAGTTCAATCAAGGATATATTAATGGACAAGTATTATGATGTAAAAAAGTGTGTTGTACCGTGCTTGGAAGAATGGTATTGTCGTTTTGTTGTCAACAATAACACTTCAAAAGAAAGAACGTGTTCTGCTTCGTTTTGTTGTATGCTATCAACGAAAATGAAGTTATGGAGCTGTCTTCATTGAACGCCCAAAAGAATTCAGGGCCGTTCCATGGCAAATCATACAGCTAAAACTTGATTTTAAACCCAAGGTACTCAGATTGTAATGAAAATTTGTATACATTATGTGACTACAAAAATAAGAAAAAATACAAAGTTTCACTCAATTATTACAAGTTTGAAGTTTTAGATGGTTTTAATTTCCGAGGACGGTTCAGGTCAGAAACAAGCTTGTATGTATTTATGTTTTTTGTTACCAAATTTATATTTATAAAGATAGAGGTTTCAAACTTTACTCATTTGTTATAGATTATATACAGAATCAGATGACACTATGAACATTAAAACTTTAACTTTCCATCATAGTTAAAAAAATTCTGAAATATAAGAAAAAAGTATTTTACGGAATTGTGTACTGAATTTAGAAAAAACCATGTAGCAAAAATCTCTCTCCAAATATCCCTACACAACCATATATCACTGAAAAGAGGATAAAATTGTCTTTCAAAAGGTGAAACAAAATTGGTGGGGTTTTGAGTTATAAGAGTTTTATTACAATATAAAATTAATAAATTATTTTTAATGCGATAAAATTTTATGCTCCACGAAGTTTATTAAAAAATGAGTTAGAGGTCAAAGGTTGAACAAAATAGGTCTAGTAAATTAAGTTCAATAAAGGTATTTTGATGATGAAGACGAAAACAAATTTTCACAGTGGATAAGTGATGGCCGAATGAAGCTACAGACAATGCTACTTCCTCACCAATAATTCATTGAATATACTATTCAGAAAATTGAATCTCTTATCCCTCATTCTTTTATAACAAAAGCTCAAAACTCTTACATGAAGCACAGGGAGGATAATTTAGCGAGTGAAGAAGTTTCAGTGCTTATGGACTTTGCAGGAAATTACAACTTTGTTCGTTTTGCAGAACAAAGTGCAGAACTGTAGAATGAAGTGCAGTCTTATCACTGGAGCCACTTAAGCTGTTCAGTACATCCAGTAGTGATTTATTCAAAAAATGAAGATAACACAACGAAAGAAACATCACTGTTTCATTTCAGATGATTTAAAACATGATGTAGCATTTGTTTATTCAGTACAAGAAAAAACTATGGAGTTTGTTAAGTTGAACTTTCCACAAGTAGAAAAGGTTGAATACTTTACTGATGGCTGCAGTGCACAGTAAAAAAATTTCAAAACTATGATGAACTTGTGTTGCCAAGAAAGAGACTTTGAACTAAAAAGCAGTTGGTAATTTCGCGCAACTAGTCATTGCAAAACTGTGTGTGACGGCATTGGGGGCACAGTTAAAAGGATCGTAACGAAGAAAAACCTTCAAAGCACTAAAGAAAGTGATCAGATAGTAAATGCAGAACAAATGTACAATTTTTGTAAAAACCTGTTTTCAAAAATAAGTTTCTTCTTTTTAAGTGAACAAGATATTGAGATCAATAGGTAAGCTCTTGAAAGTCACTATGAATCTGGCCAAACCATTACAGGAACAAGAACCTTTCACTTGTTTATATCTGCTACAAATGAAGAAATCACAGCAAAAAGAGTTAGTTCAGACATTGATATTTGTTTGAGGCAAAACATTTTTAAAAATATACGATCAACTGTAGAACCAAATCTCCATTCGTTTGTGGCCTGTGTGTATGAGAGCCACTGGTGGATTGGAATGGTTCAACATTTTAATGAGGAATACGGTAACTATAATATATTATTTATGTATCTGAGCTCAGCTCAAAATTTCTTCTGGCCTCAAAAAGAAGACCAGTGTCTTGTTCCACCACCTCATCTACTATGCATCATAAACCCTCCAGAAATAGCCTCACAATTGGGCAGGTTATATATGATTGATTCCAACTCGAGGAAGGAAATAATAAAGAATCGGAACAACTTCAAAACTTCATTTGAGAAAGACTTTCAACAACTTTACTACAACATTACTAAGAGACAAATTTGCAGGCTAAAAAATGGAAACTTTGTTAATTTATTTTTTTCTTACCCTACAGGTCAAGTCCTTTGGTTACCTTATACGTTACAATATGTACTCGCTAATCTAGACCCAACTGCAGATAGACTTTCAAAAAAATTTGTTAAAAAATTTTATAAATTCTTAATTTTGTAAAACTCTATTGAAACTATGCTCCATATTGTATTCTTCTTTTCAAAAGTAAAAATTTAAATTTCAACCTCCTCAAACTTGTTTTACAGCTGATTTTGTTTAATCCAGACTTTCGGTGACTAGGAAATATCTAGTCCTACTAACCATAGACTGGCACGACCATAGGCTTATGTATGTTCACTTTTACTCCTATATTGTTCCATCTATAGGCTAAATAGACTTTTTAGAATCTTTTACTTTTTACTTTAAGGCCATAAAACCATATTTTAATCCCAACATTGGTGGGTGTAACAGCATAAATATTATTTGTTACTTTACATTGCTATAAAACTCTTAAAACTCAAAACCCCAACAATCTTATTCCACCATTTTGGAAGATAATTTTATACTCTTTTCAGTGATATATGTTTGAATTAGGGTATCTGGAGAGAGATTTTTAGCTACAAGTTCTTTTCTTTATGCATGTTACAGTTTCGGAAAAATATACTTTTTTATTTTTAATACATGCTTCCACTATGATGAAAGGTTTTAATTTCAATGTTGATAGTGTCATCATATTCTGTATGAAATTAAGAACAAATGAATGAAGTTTCAAACCTCTAGCTTTATAAACTTTTATTTTATCCAGGAAAACGCAAATACATACAAGCTCGTTAGGTGCCCAAATTGTCCTCGGAAGTTCAAATCAACTAAAACTTTAAAAGGCTATAACTCTGAAACTAATTGTTAGAATTGGATAAAATGTTGTCTTTTTTCTTAACTTAGTGTATACATTGAACATATAAATTTTCAAAAAAATCTGTGGCAAGTGGGTGTCAGCCCTGGATGACTTGGTATGGAATGGCCCTTCAGGGAGTTTTTCCGAAAATGCCTGTTAACTCAATCAGGAAAACATTGAGTATAATAAGAATCAAGTCGCATATTCGTGATGCAGCAATTGAGAGAAACTAAGCATTTACTAACTTTACGATTATGTTTTTACAGGAGTTTACTGTCGCTAGGAGACGACTCAAGGCCTATTAGGAATATGAGGTTCTAAGACTATTAGAGTGTCAGCATTGACTCATTCACCTGAATTTAAAGGACTGTATTTTTCAGGACCATAAAGGAGTTAAACGATGGACTTATTAATATCTGGAAAGATTGTAAGTTATTATTTTCCATTATTAGTTATTCCGTTCGACGAATGTGTATCCAAGTTGAAGACACATAGATTACACTTAATACACAGTATTAAAGACAAAGAACATTAAGTTAATTGACTCTTTCACAAGAACAAATTTTTTTTTTGGGACTAGTAACTTAATTATTAAGAACACTCAGATGCATTAAGTGACAAGTGTTAAGAACATGAACATGTGTGTGCATTGACAATTCATACAACATACTGAAGGAGATCTATTGTTATTCTAGGTGAAAGCCATTTCTACCATTTGTTTATGGATTTTAGTTAAACTCTTAAAGAAAAGATTCAAATCTTTGATGAGTGCCCAAAGACTGGAAGATGTTGTATGTGAAGTCGCTCACTTGTAAAGTGAACAATAGTATGTTAAATATTCAAACATTAAATCATATTTAATGAACTAAGTGATTTGATATATTTTTTTTATTGACTCTGCTTTTAAACAAATGTTAAGTTACATAGGGATTAGGTATCAACACTCTTTATTACAGTATCCCAACAGTAAATGCTTAGGACACTTTGTGAAGTACTTTAGATAGATCTAGTGAATTTAGGAATTCTTTCTGTATTGAAGTCCTTTTCTTCTAGCGCGATGCAAAAATATAGCTACTTTGCAATTTTTTACCAAGCTCAGGAGCAAAGCACCATCTTGATTATTTTTTTTTTTTCCAGTTACTTTAGACCTTTTTCAGACTTGGGTTAAAATCTGAAATTTTTAAATGTAATCCACATGGCCATTTTAAATTTTTTCCTAAATGCTTACTTGCTTTTCATTACTACAAAACTGTTAGTCCTAGTCTAACAGTTTCATTGGAATTTTTGGATTCAGCATAAAAAAAATACATGGGGAAAACAAATTTGGTTCCATTTGATTGATTTTAGGAGAAAGAATAGATTGGTTGGGTATTCAAGAAAATATGTAAAATAAGAGGAGTGGCATCTAAAAAAAAAAAAAAAAAAAAAAAATAAAAAAAAAAAAAAAAAACTTCAAAACTTCATATCTTGGCAAATATTAACCTAAAAATCCCGTATTTTGCAGAATGTGTTATCTTATGACCCCTTACATGCAAATAAATTTTCATAAAAATTTGTGATGGTGTGGTTAACTCATCAGGTGATCTGATGTGGAATGACCCTGTTATAGCCTCCTTAACTCAAAGTGATGTAAGCCAGATTGTCCTCATTTTTTATTTGAGAAGACTATTTTTGTTTACTTTTATTTTTTCCTGGCAGAGATTTGTATTAGTTCCTCAGGAAGAGCGCCACTCTTAGTTTATTCTAAATTGGTTTATTCTAAATTTTGACTGATATCTTATGATCTTTTAACAGATGTTGTGCCTTTCATAGCCGAGTCACAGTCGGCTAGTGATGCATCCAAATGACAAATTCCTCTGTCCACATAATTGTAAAGGCACTGAATGGGATTTAAATAGGGAAACAATTGAGACTAGTCCGTGAGCTGGAATTCATTATCATATTCAATGAACCATTTTCACACAACCATTGCCGTTAATGGCTTCAGTTGATCTGCAACAATGGACAAACAGCTAGCCTCATCAAAGAAACCCTCGACCCAGATTCAAAGTCCTAAACTGTTCCACAAGAATACCCTCCAAATCATGATACCTCCACCACTAGCCTGTCGGTGTAATTCTGTATGGTAGGACCAAAGTGTATTGTAGAGGTTCACCTAATTCTTTACTGTTCATCCATTGGAATCATTGTAACCATGTCGCATCACAAAAGGCAACTTTCCAGCAATCTTTCACCATCCAAAGGCAGCATTTTTGTGTAAACACAAGATACTTTTACCACTGGGCACTAGTCAACATTGATACTCAACATGGGTGTCTGCTGCTGAGGCTCTTTGAGAGAAGAGTTCAATGCACAGTGGCCTGGGACACACTAGAGGTGGTCCAGTAGTTGTATTCCTTGGTTATTTGTTTGATGGCCATTTTGGTGGTCACCATTCATAAAAATCACTGTTACATCATTGTTCTTGAAGCAAGTTACATCAGCAAATGATTACCTTAGAAAGTGAATGTTTCATGGCAGGTTTAGATGTTCCACTGTCTGGTCCCAAATTATTCTGATACAATTGTGGTTATTTGTTGAGAAGATCTGCAGCTGATGATAATTCTTTCATGATACTGACCAATGGCTTTTTGATAAATAGTCCTCAATACGGACAAAGTTTACCCCCCCCCAAAAAAAAAATCTGATTTTATTTATTATAGTTTAAGAATTACTCCTGATATTTTTTAGGTGCGATTGTAGTAAATGATAACAATAAACATGTAATTAAAAAAAAAAAATTGATTTGAGACCTCAATATTTGAAAGCAATAAATTCTTACAGAATGACAATATTTAACATGTGTAAAGGTACATAGTGGAAAGCAGCCACACTTGACTAAAAAGATAAGTAATATTTTATTGTAAATATTACTCATCGTTTTAGTCAAGTGCAGCAAATTTCCACTGTCATTTTCAAATTCTTACAAAAATGCAATAATTCTTACAAAAAAATTTATTAAAAACAAAACAGCATTTTTTTTTTTTTTTTAATAAATGGAGAAAATAAAAAGTTCTCATTCTTTTATAAAATAAAATGATTACCGTAATTCTGCCTTTGGACTAAATAATAATGCAATTAAAAATGGCAATCCTGGAATGTTTGGCATCAATGTAGTCCCACGAGGTACTATGGCATTGCCACTTGGATTTAAAGTCAAATGACTTGCAACCATCATTCGAACACTACAATCTTGCGGATCTGGATCAAGAGCAACTGAATTAACACTGTCTGGTTCCACTACCACATGCCTTTAAATACAAAATCACATTTTGTTAAAACAAGAACATAGAAAAGTTAGAATAAAATACTAAATGTAAAAAAAAAAAAAAAAAAAAAAAAAAAAAAAAAAAAATTTTTAATCATTAAATATTAATTATAAATAAAAAGAAATTTATGGTAAAGTAATTCCATTCATGTGTCTCTGCAAACTAAAAAAGGCAATCCCTCTCTGTGAATCATTGGTACAACCAAGATATGATTCTTATATAGCAACTTTTACGGTGAAAAATATAGCCTTACAAGTAAAGGCACAGTTCAGCCCATGTGCATTCGAAAGATCTTCTGTAACTAAGTCAACCAGCAAAATTGTAGCAGCAGACAGCAAGGGGTATAGGAGCTATGAGGGGTCAAAGTTAACATGGTGGCCTATGGGAAATCACTTATCAGTCAATGCAAGAGGCTTGTAAGTAGCCTGCAACCTTAGAAAGATGAGACACAATAAGCAGATATTGGTTGGAAAATAAGCAGAAATTTGCTATTGATCTGCTTCAAATCAGATGCAATGTCCTCACTGTGAACAGAGTATCTGCCTTTCGCACGCCCTGCTCTCTGAACTTCACATCGATTGTATCCGCTATCATGCCCTTTATTTGTTAATAGGCTGGTGAAAATTGTTTTCATACTAATTTCAAATACATAAATCAGAAATCTTTAAACTCTGCTGGAACCTCAGGACAGAAATTTCGGCCTTTTTGAGCTCTCATTAAGAATTCAATCACTTTTCAAAGGTTCAAAATATATGTGGAAAATGATAATTCAACAACTGGAAAAGGCCATTTCTAATTTTCATACAGACATAAAAAGAATAAAAACAATGGAAGATTATACATCTTCATATTAGCTTAACATTCTTTGAAGAGGTATCTACCAATAAAATGAGAAAGGGAAAGCAAGACAAAAAGTAAATAAATAAAAAATTAATCCCTTTTTTATAAATTTGTTAATTTTGTTTTACCTGTTACAGGTTTGTGCTTTATTTTCCTTTTGTCCTCCTTTTCCATCATTTAATTTTAAGTAATAGAAATAAATACATTTAAAAAAAAAATAGCTTTTTATTACTTCATGGCAACAGGCAGAAAACAAAACAGGGATACAAAAGATTATATCATACTAAGTTCAGAAAGATGAAAAGATGGTTGTGATATGTTAGCTAATTCTTTACCTTACAGTCGCCAAGAAAGGAATCCAATATAGCACTGATAAACTCACCTACATTTCATTTCTTGTATAATGATCATTATATACAGATATTAAGAAGAATTTACGTACAGTCGGACCCCGATTTAACGAATTCATCGGGACCGAAAATTTTATTCGTTAAATCGGGGGTTATTCGTAATATCGGGGTCCAAAATAAAAAATTTCTGCACTTACCTTATGGAACAGCCCTAATAAGCAACTACACAAAAATATCCATAATTAGAAATTGTATATTTTTTATTCAGCAGCTAATAATACAGCGAATAATTACTCACTAGTTAATTTGAAATTTTAAAGTATGTAATGAGTAATGTTGGACAATTTCCTTGATTCCTGACTCGAAAAAGTTCTTTTTCGACTTTATGGAGAGAAGAAAATACAGCATCATTTATATCCTGCTGCATTAGATATCTTTAGGTATGATTACCCAAACTAACAAAAAAAAATTTTTTTTTCGACTGTTGAAATAATTCGTTAATTCGGGGTTTCTTATTCGTTAAATAGGGGTTTTTGCCTTCATTTTAATTGGGGAAAAAGAAAAATTCATTAAATTGTGAAATTCGGTAAATAGGAGTTCGTTAAATCGGGGTCCGACTGTACATATAGCAAAGAAGATAAGAGAAGCATTTACAATGAGTATGCCAAGTAGATTCATTTGGTAACTTTTCGGATTCAAAGTGATACACTCAAATTTCTATCTTGTTCTTCAAGGGAAGCATTATTCCACTTTTCTGTACCAGACAATTAAAAATCTGCAATATTAATCTGGTTCTAAAAAAAATTTCAAACTAACTTTTTTTTTTTATTAACAACATTAATTGCTACTTTTTATGCTTGTTAAATTTCATCTGATTAATTCTTTTAGATATTACATTCGAACTGAGTTTACATAATTTTGGGAATAGATTTCAAATTATATGAAAACAATTAAACACTATCTGATATATATATATAAATAAAAGCTTAGCAAAGAATTCAATATGACTTTCAAAAATCGTTGCTCAGTAAGGCTGCCAAGCAAAAAATCAAAAACAATAAAATTAAAATAATACTCATTTTGAACTACTAACATGTCAGGGTCACTGGACAAAAAAAAAAAGATTTTTTTAAAAACTTTCTGTGGTCAAGCAACCATTTAATTTTTTCTGAACCACTTCAGGTGGATTGACCCCCAATAAAAGCTTAAAATATTTACACAATATTTGTACAATATGAATATTTACATATCTTCCCGTAAACAGCATTTCAAAATTCTAAATCTGTTTTGATGCTACTCTATGTATTTTTAAATAAACTGTTGATAGTTCATTTTAGCCGCAATGTCTTGGACTGGACTTTTTCTAGAATAAATTTAAGAATTTCAAATTACTATAAAATGTGCTGAATTATGATAGTTGTTGAGGGAAGTTTAGGAACTGAAGAGTTATACTCTACAAATGACAAGGTGAAAAGCTGAAAAATGATAATGGGAATAGTCATAGAATATCAAATTAGTGATCATAAAAAAACTATATAAGCTTATAGCATTTCTTTTCTTAAAATTTTCTTTTTTACTCCAATTAAAAATACTTTCAGAAAATTAAGTAACAATATAGAACTGAAATATTTACTCACTTGAATGAAGCAACTCTTGTCATTCCTCTAAAACTCAATTCCAATGGACTAGCAGGTCCTTTTAAATTCAGCTGCATTCAAGTTTAGAAAAAGTTAAGTAATTATTCATAATAATAATAATAATAATAATTTAAGTTTAAGAAAAACATTTCTTAAAGAAACATTTAAAGCTTCAACATTCATCTTAGTTTTTCAAACAGTATTGACATTGCTTATTTTTATTTACCTTTCTATGTGAACTTCCAGCTGGAATTGGTAGTTCTGGACAAGCAACTTTTGCCCAATCATCTAATGATGTTTCTGACAAGATTTTTTTAGTGTCCAAATCTCCTGAAGCAGCCAGACTTCGTAACTTATGATTTTGCTATTTAAATAATATACAAGAAATATGCTTACAATATATAAAGTCATACCTAAAATATACTAAGCCCTAAATTAAAACATTTCATTTATAAATTTAAGAGCAATTTCCACCCTTAAAAGGCTTTCACAACTTTTCTTCACTGTGTACGTGACAAATAAATGATGGTACTATAGAAGTTTCCCTCTATACATTTCATACATCAAAATAACGTTTACAATAGTGATTATGATTTCTTGACAAGTTTTCAGTTGACAAAATTACAGATTTTTTTTTTTGAGAATTTGGGAATTTACTTGGTCATTTTGAGAAATCTAGAGAAAGAAATGAGAGATTTATTTATTATTGTTATCGAGTATTAAAAACATTTTCCAAATGCTAACGGAAGGCAAGATAGTTAATGTATTTATGAGCTACTATGAAATTCAGCTATTTTTGCACAAAGGAACTATTTTAATTTAACAATTAGATTGAAGAACTGAAAAAACCTTAGAAACTGATTAAGAAATAGAAGTCAGTGATTATATATCTAAACAATCATTATTGTTATCAAATGATTTATTATAATTTTCGATGTTAATCACTTTCTTAGTTTACAACAGAAATAATTTTAACAAGAAAATTGTATTTGTACTTTTGAATTTATCACAAATTTTATCTGAATTTTTAACGATGAAGATTCCTGCTTAAGCATGAAGAAACATTAACATATCCATGCCTTAGTTATTATTATATATCAAAAGCAGCCATTTTAAAACACTAATATCCTATTTTCTGGTTGGTAATCAGACCTGTCTTTTAGAAGACAACATTTCTGAAACTTCAAGGATGGTAGTAATTCCCTAATTTTCTGGAAACTTTAAGATTGTTATAATGCTGAACCATTTTGTAGTAACTGAAAATCTACAAAAATTTCACTTTGGCTTTCACTTCATTATCCTAAAAGGTACATTATCTAATAGACAACTTTTGTTACAAAAATTGAATATGGAAGTTGAGGAGAGGCTGTCTAAAAAACTATAATGGGAATCTTCCTTATAAGCATAAAAAAACTTCTACTTAACGTTTCAGCTTTCTAAAAGAAATAATTTCTGATTAATTAATCTCAGTTGAGAAATGCGTATTTTGACAAAATTTCTTTTTAAAACCCCTTTATAGTTCTATTTTTTTTTTTCAATGCATATTACAGGGCATTACAAAAAATTAGACAAAATTTATAATCTCCTGTAGTAGCTAGAGGCAGGTGTCTTTGGGAAGTAATTCACATCGTAGAGGTGAAAAGGAGGCCTTTCACATCCTCCTTCATGTCCATCATCAAGACCTAATGACAATTCCAGATATTGCATATCCCTCTTTATCTCTAAAGTAGTTTCTTCTCAAATGTTCTGTTTTTAATAACTACACTCAACATCAAGACAACCATTCAGCAAAGTGAATATTACTACAATACCATTATATTGTAATTATACATTTCACTGTATCCATACTTTTGAGAAGAGTATAGGGAAAAAAAAAATAAAATAAAATAAAAAATGGCACTAGATCATAAGTCTTTAACATATTGCTACTTGCATGGTTGTAAATCATTCCATTTCAAAGGTAAATTTAAATCTTGCAGCATATTTGATTTTATATTTGCACTCACCTCAGACACTTGACTTTCCTTTACAGGTATTGCAAAACCTCTTTTCTTCAGCTCCCCATTGATATTAATTTCAGTTTGATTGTCATTGTTATGTAGAATTAACTCCAAATACACAACATGGTTGACGATGGAATAAATCTGAAAATGTTACAAAGAGATCTAAAAAAATTCCACTGTATTGCACATTTACATATTTTGAGAATTTTATCTGCTTAATTAGTTTTAATGGTTAAAGATACAGAAAACTTACACTAAAACACGAAGTTTCAAATTAAAATAATTATAATAATATATTCGGAAAATTTAATTTTTTAAATTATTTTTTTTTCTTCTTATTTTGCTAGTTGATATTTTGACAAAACAAAACAAAACAAAAAAAAAAAATCAATTAACAAATACAATAAAATTAAAGAAAAGAAATTGTAGATGTTCACATTGAAAATATTAAGATTTAAATGTTGAAAATAAATTTTGATAATTTTCTTAAATATTGCTTTAAAAAAAAATATTCTGTATATAAATGACAGGAACAATGATATTGATCTTGAACATGAAATTTATAGAGTTAAATATAATAAAGAATATGTCTTTTTCTTTTGTATAAAAAAAGAATGTAACATGAAAGTATCAGAAGATATTATCATACTCTGACGGAAATGGAGTTATGTTAGGTGAATAAAAACTACACAGAATATTTGTGTACATGGGTTATTACAATGATAGCAGTTTCAATGATATGCGTGCAGCACCACAGCAAATGTGTAATAGAATTTTCCATTAGACACATGTGGACCTGTTCATAAGTGTTACTGTCACTGTGAAAGGCTATGATAAAGGGTGCTACAACTATTAATGCAGAATGCCGCAAAGACGACAAACTGCATATCAGCAATTAACCCACTTTGAATGAGCCATTACGGTAGGCCTACGAGAGGGTGGGTTTTCATTTTGTGAGATTGCAGCAAGAATGGTCATGACATCTCCACCGTAAATATATGTTGGCAGCAATGGTGCCGGAAAGGCACTGCTCCAGAAGATCAGCACATTTGGAGGATGGCCCTGGTGGATCGGTTCGGTGGAAATTCGAGCAGTAGCGAGTCCCTGAGTCACCATAAGAACTGCTCTGAATCATCTACTGAAGATTGGCCTCTGCTCTAGGTATCCAAAGGTGTGCAGGCAGCTCACTCCTGCCGATCAATTAAACTTCTGTAGTGTCAAGAGCCCATTGGAAGGCAGAATGGAACTCTGGTATTCATGGATGAGAGCCGTTTCTGCCTAATATGATGGACATACATGGGTCAGGAGGAGGTCTGCTGAAAGTTTGTTAGCAAGCTGCATCTGTTGTCGATGTACTGGACCGAAACCAGACATTATGGTGTGGGAGGGATATCATACTATAACAGGACCCCCTCCCCACTCTAACACAATGACGACAAGCATTTACAACAGAATGGCGAACGAACCCATTGTTCTAATGTTCACGAACAATATTGAGGGAGACTTTTGTCTCCATATCGCAGTTGCAACCTTAAATGATCTTTGAGATGTTAATGTGTTACCCTGGCCAGCAAGAATTGTCAGATCTTATGCCAATACAGCATGTGTGGGTGGCCAGCAAGAATTGTCAGATCTTTTGCCAATACAGCATGTGTGGGACAAATAGAACGACAGCTCCAGGTTCATCCACAACACCATTTCCAATCTGAAGGAGCAGCAGGCATGGAACACTATCCCACACTTCTACGATCATTTGCATGCATATGTGGATGCCTGCATTTAACATGACGGTGACTACAGTGGGTACCAAGGAGAATGACATTCAACTTTGATATGGCATTGCATGCACATCATGCGAGTTATTACATTGATACCAGTTTCAATGTTACAACTCACATAGAGAAAATTTTTTGTAGGCTAATTTTTATTCACCTAGCATAGCTCCATCTTGGAGATGGGATTTCCATTTCCATCAGTGTATCTAAATTCCAACTGCTAAGTTTAAAATAAAGCATACTTTTTTGTTTTAATTAACGAGTGAAAACTTCTTGTCAAATAGCAAATATTAAAATTTAGCACATCAAACAACACACAGCATTGAGCACATGTTTTTAATGCTACTTATAACAAAAAAACCCCAGTTAAATACAATGTCTTGACTCAAGAAATAAAAAAGGTATTTCAAACAAACTTCTACTAAATTATGTAAAAATAATTTACTTACCAATGCAATTAGTTTCTTTCTTCTTGAAGGTAATGTTGAATCTTGTAGTAAATTTTCAAAGAATTGTGTAGCCTCTTCTGACCACTTTTCATTTGGACATTTTTTGGGCGATGGCTTTATTTCAGATAAAACGCATTCAAATGCCTGTAAAGGACAAGTTAATGTGTATTTGTTAGAACTGTTCTCATAATAAATAAACGTAGAAATGGATCGTAAAAATAAGAATTTACCTGCATAGGAGTATCCTGTAGATCAGGAAAGTTTTCCACATCCATTTTTCTTAGACAACTTTTAGAGACATTAAGAGTTTTGCCAATATCAACCAAAAATACCTGAAAAAAAGGTTCAAATAATATAGTAACATTCAGAGATGATTTATTTGCCACAGCTAATAAAACAGTTTGCAAGACTTCCAAATATGAAGATAAAAAGTAACATCGATTAGACTTGCAATTTTTATTTTAAGTTCTTTTTCTCAATAATATTTAAAAAGGAAAGCTACAGAACTGCACTGCTTTGTGTAGAAAACTGAAAATTTTGTTGTAGGTTATGAATAAGGTTTTGTAACTTATTTGTGACTTATCAAATAATAAAAATAAAAAAAACTGTTAAAATTTTATTGTTTCTTCTGGCTTTAATAAGTGAAAACAAAAGAATCGTTGCTGCGGGTCTTTGTTCTTAGAACCATGGAGAAGTTAATTAAAGATAACAGAAAATTTGAAACATTTTTACCATTCTAGTTGCAAAATTACCCTTGTACATTGAAGATACTGTAAAAGGGTAACTAACAACAACTTTTCAAATATGTTGACATGGGCAAAGGAGGAAAAAAAAAAAAATGAGTAACACAAAAATTAAAATCTTCAAGTTGTTTTTTCATTATATTTAATTGTCAATCTATAACCACAATCAGATTCTCATTTCTCTAACATAGTAAGCCAGCTCTTGGTTTCCTAACTAGTAATCATATGAAGGTCCCCCCATCACTTTGAGATCTAGTTAATGAAATAGCTCTTAATATATTTGATACAAAGAATTTTCTCTTTTCTCTCTATGGTCTTAAAATGTTCAGTAGTCTATTCCCCTATGCTGTTAATAAAGCAATGTTATAATTGTAAAATGTTAGGTATAGGAAAGCTTTCATGCAGAACGTCACCTAATGCCATCTATATATATATATTACTCTGGAGCTCCTTATTTAAACAGATTTATTTATGTAAGCATCTATTACGTTTAAAACAGTAGATACTACAGACTTTCTCTATAACTTTTGCTACAACTGAGAAAGAATTAGACAAAGAAAAATGTCATCAAGAGGAGCAATTGAAAAGATGCTATTCATTACAGTACAATCACTTTGGCTAAGAAACTATTAGACAAAAACCGAACATGCCAAACTTCTTGATTTACTGAATCAGTATTCCTACTACAGCATGAATTACATGACTTAATTCATTCTTAAACCAGGGAAACACCACTGCTAAATTTAGCAGTTCTGATTTTGTCCTTCTGGCTAA
Organism: Thereuonema tuberculata; assembly: GCA_023159025.1. Classification (NCBI taxonomy): domain Eukaryota; kingdom Metazoa; phylum Arthropoda; class Chilopoda; order Scutigeromorpha; family Scutigeridae; genus Thereuonema; species Thereuonema tuberculata. The sequence goes on from JAFIDM010012231.1 coordinate 101,979,392, forward strand.
CATCTTCAATAAAGAAGGGGATGGGGCTTTCAAGACACCAACTTTAAAGATTACATCAGCTAAGAAAATTGCTAAAAGAACATAAGTTTTACTAATACATACAGAAACTTTTTGAATATGACAAAAATCAGAAGGTAAGAGACCACAAAAATGTGGAAAACTAGAGTGTTGCTGCTCAAGATGTCAGCGAAAACATAAATATTTACAATCTGTGAAAATAGAAAGCTCCAGAATAAAAAAATAAAAATGAGAATGGGCTTTTACAGTGAGGCTTAAATTTTTTTTTTTTTTTCCCCATTGAATAAAAAGTTTTAAAATGGCCAGTTCAAGTTGTTATAAAGTCATTGTTACTTAAGAAAAAACAAAATAAAAACAAAACTGCTAATTGTTGTGAAAGCACCAGAGTGAGAAGACCTATTCGAAACAGAAAATGAAGAGCAATCCATTTATATTTCTAGAAGCTTTCCCACATTAGTTATTTATTTTTTAAAACATTTTAGCATTTGCTATTCATCAGATATTGGAGATGATTAGATTTGAATAAAAGCTGATGTTTTATTTCAATAACTTTAATACAGTCATTCTAGTATCTGCAAGCAAGAAACTTTACAATAAATACACAGCACTGAAGATACACATAAGAAATGATATTTTCAAAGTTCCAAAGAAGCAACAGTGGTCTTGCTGTGCAATGCTCGAGTACTTGCCATGAATCACAACCACCAAATCTCTTAATGCTTATTTCTGTAGTATTAAGTTACGATGTTTTCTAGTAGAGAGAGAAAGAAATGAAAGCATGTCAAACATTAACTTCACACTACATCAGCACCATTTTACCATTAAAATTGAACTCAGACTAAAGACAACAACTTCTTGTTTCCCCGCGGTTGTTTTATTGGGCAGAACAATCATAACTGTAACGAAAGAAATGCCTAAAGTTGGTATGTAAGGGCTTTTGAAGATAATTGGGTAATATTGTATTCTGACGATAAAAAATTGAAACATCATGAAGCATTCAATTTGAATGAAACTCCATATGCAACTGCCTTCCCTTAACAATATGCAAATAATTAAAGTTTAGTTGTCAAGAAATGTTACCATCACCTCCATGGCTCAATGCAAGTACCATTTTAAGGACCCAGAATCTTACTGCACATATTCCACTTCGTGGAATTGTTGCATTCGCATCAGTTTACCATCAATAATGCTTCGATGATGCACACAAAAACCCTAGGAGCATCTGCAGGAAGAGGCCATATCCTGGGACTGAGAAGCTGGCAGGTAAGAAGAATCACTTGACATCTGTGCCATAGTGATGTTCTATGGGAGGGTGCTGGAATAAATGATTTCTTGAGGGCATTCATTCACTTTGCTAAGGCTCTGGTCAACCCAACAGTACCACTGGTAGAGAAAATCTGTTGTGAGGCAAGCCCTAACTTACTCCAACAGCTTCATTCTCCACCATCCAGAGATATGGTATCCTATACTTAGCAAGCAGTTTCAACCTACACAACTAGTCGAATTGTAGACACTGGGCTTCATTC
>JAFIDM010012231.1:101985207-102020853 GCA_023159025.1 Thereuonema tuberculata
CCCAATCCGCCTTCCCCGATAAAAGACTCAGAAAGGCATGAGCTTATCTGAAGGCCACCGTCACACCTGCCAGTGGCCCCCATCAAAAGAAGCAAGAAAATAAATTGCTGTGTTGTTTTACACAACTGAAAGGCCTTAGCCTATAACTAATAGGCAAAAAGGCTTGTAATAATCGAACTAAAGGTTCAAAAAAGGTGAATTAACGCAAATAAAACATTTTAACGTGCTGTGAATATATCAATCAAAACAAGATTTATTTTCTTGCTTCTTTTGCTTTCGGGGGCCACTCCCAGGTGTGACAGTGGTCTTCATATAAGCTCATGCCTTTCTGAGTCTTTTATCGGGGAAGGCGGATTGGACTGATGAGTCCCTAGATGGACGAAACGGCTGTTTTCAATTCCTTCCGATAATTGATTCCGAAAGGTAATTTATTTATCCATGTGCTGTTCTTTTCTTTTCTTGTTTTGATTTTATTGATATAATCACAGCACGTTAAAATGTTTTATTTGGGTTAATTCACCTTTTTTGAACCTTTAGATCGATTATTAAAAGCCTTTTTGCCTATTAGTTATAGGCTAAGGCCTTTCAGTTGTGTAAAATAACACAGCAATTTATTTTCTTGCTTCTTTTACTGGGGGCTACTGGCAGGTATGACGGTGGCCTTCGGATAAGCTCATGCCTTTCTGAGTCTTTTATAGGGGAAGGCAGATTGGGCTGATGAGTCCCAACAAGGACGAAACGGCAGTTCCCAATTCCTTCCGATAATTGATTCAGAAAGGTAATTTATTTATCCATGTGCTGTTCTTTTTTCCTTTCTTGTTTTGACTTTATTGATATATTCACAGCACGTTAAAATGTTTTATTTGGGTTAATACTATAGTGACTTTGATAATTTTTTTGCAGAAGAAGGGATAGTGGGAGCAACTTAATTTTTTTTTTAAATGTTACCCTAAGAATAATAGAATTTCATAAAAAATTTCATGCTGCTACCACTTATCCATTTTGAGCTATGCACCTTTGTCTTACACCTATTTTCCCATTGACACTAATGTTAAATGGGCGTAAATTAGGCTTAAGAGCATGTTCTAGAAAAATTATAACTTCTTTAATTTTTTACATATGCAAAAAAAAAAAAATTAAAAAAAAAAATACCGGTCTCATAAATTTGTTTCTAGAACTTGGAAAAAAATCAAACTCAAATTCTGAGATATGATAAAAAATGGACTGGTTGATTTGACATGGAATGACCCCTTACCATTTAATTCATTCAAGACATCTTCTGCAATGCAGTGAAACTGAGAATGAATGCATGATTTGTCTACTGATTTATAAGTACATTACAAGTACAAAATTTTGTACATTACAAGTTACAAAAAAAGTATTTTTCATATTTCATTTATAAAAAAAGGTTAAAATTTTTACATTATTGCTTTATTAAATTAAATCAATAGAATTGGCAAAATTATTTTTTTTTTTCCAAACACACATACCACATTTATGTAGGTATGTGTAATGATTATGCTGTAAATTTCATTCTGAACTATTCTTGCATTTGGAAGATTTTGAAAAAAACTTGCAGATAGAATAAGTGAAAAAAAAAATGACGATTTGAGCTGACCTATGTAATACAACAATATCGTGTTGGAATAATCAGACTGCCATTTTTGATTATATACATATATCTAACTTAAATAAGATTTTCAAGTGAAATACAACAGCACTTAAGTATATAATAAGATTCTCTTACCTGAAGATTTTTTCCCAAGCTGCCAAGTATTAATTTTTGCAGGTATTTCTTTTTATCCAATGCGTGACCTCCACTGTAGGTAGCCCAAAAATGGCCACATTCTATTACCTATGAAAGGGTAAAAAAAAATAAAAATTAATTAATTAAATAAATAAATAAAGCAATGAATTTATCATTAAATTTACAGTGCTAAAAGAAAAATCAACCCTTTATGGACAGTCATTGCTTATGGGTACAGTGCATACAGGTTGACCATCTCTGATTCAACAACAATGGGACTGATAGGGTGCCAGTTTAGTGATTTTGCTGGATTACAGAAGGTTAGGTTAGAATGCACCTTTAACCCAGCAGTTAACCACCTCATCTACCTTTAAAAAACCTCGTAAATCATACAAGTTGGTTAACAAAGAAAAAGAAGCATTAAATGAAAATCAAACAAAATGTTAATGAAGTACAGGTAATTCTGTTGACTTACAAAAGAAAATTCATCACTGCCGCTTCCAAAGTGAGGAAGTATTTCCTTTATTCATTGAAACCATGCCCGGCGCCAAAAGTGAGCAGGCTATAACAGTAAATGGAGAAAAACAAATTGGAATGGCTTGCCTGTGTTTGCAAGTGATGTTAACAGTGTTTATGCAGCAAGTAGCACCACCAAACAGTAGCAGGTTGGTATGGCGACCCTGAAAATTAGAAATTATGCTAGCCGAAGTTAGTGCCAGATTAGTGATGTACTACACTACTCGACCTATACTATAAAATCACAAATGTTATTTTGTGATTATGATTTTTATAAATATCATTATTTTATAAACAAAAATATTTGGATTTATAAAAATTTAGTTTTAATTATCTTAATGATGTCAGCTTTACTTTGTGTTTAGCACCACCAACCAAAAGTAGCAGATTGGTGTGGCGATCCTGGAAATTCGAAATTAGTGCCAGATTAATATGCTACCCAAAATTAGTGCCAGATTAATGATGGAGCCAGATTAGTGATGGTTGACCTGTATTGTGCCCTTAGAGGCCATTTATAAATTAAAGTGTAGAACATGCGGAGGCGTATATTTTGGAAATTCAGGGCGAATGTTAGAAGAACGGATTGAGGAACACGTCACAGCATTTAGGAACAATCGACCTAAAGTATTGAACTGGGCCAAACATTGCATAACAGAAAACCATAACCCAGACCCAAAAGTTACAATCCTTTTCAAAATTCAAGATAAACATAGTCGGTACGTAATAGAAGCATGCATCATCAAGACTTTTCAATGCATAAATAAAGACAAAGGGTACATGGTAAACCCAAATACCCTATCCTACTTCCAGGACTTAGTAAAAAACCAAAGGGAGAAATTTCAATAAAGAAAGTGGACTAATTATTATATCTATTGTATAAAATAATTGGTTTTGTTAAAACTATTTTGATAAATTGTCATTAATAATTAGTTTTGTTAAATGTCTTTCATTATTAACAATAATATATCTGTATCATACTAGTCTCAGTATTAAGAAATGAAAAGTAATGGAAGTTACTCTTTGATGTTTTAAAAAGGTTTGAAAAAGCGGAAAAATACTGTTTCCGCGAAATATCACCAGCAATAAATATATCAAAAGATGGAGTTTTTAATCTAATTTTTAGGAGTATAAGATATGAAATTGTAAGATTATCATATGAATAAGGACACATTGATGAGACTTTTGAAAATTACATGTGACAACAGGTTTTTAAGATTCAAAGACAAAGTTTATAAACAAGTAAATGGATTTCCAATGGGAAACCCTATATCGGGAAACTTGTGTAATATCTATATAAATTGGCTTGAGTATAGCAATTTGTTAAATTGGAACCAGATAACCTTTTAGTTTTTTTCGATATGCTACATTTCTAATTCTGTGGAAAGCTACGGAAAGACAATTCATGAAATTTTATAAATATGCTAATTCAGTTGATAAAAGAATTAAGTTCGATACAGAGAAAGAATTACAAGGAAAGTTGCCATTCATAGATGTATTATTGGCAAATATAGAAAAGAAGCTGGCATTTGAACTCTACAAAAAGAATTTAAGAGTAAGAATGCTCTCAATTTTTATTCAGAGCGTAGTATACATATATAGCCAGACAGTAATCTGAAATTTGAAAAATGCCATTACAAAATTCAAATTACTGTTTCTGTGAAAACACGGCCGAATTTGTTTTCACTCCATCAGCGGTACTAGTGTGAAAAATCGAAATTAAAATTTAGAAAATTTGGAAAAACAAAAACGCAATACATAAAGACTTTGCTCTTTTTCATCGTATATATTCTTTTTTTAATTTCTGTTGATTTTCTATCTTTTTTATATTTATTTTATTTTATATCCTTTTTATTTACTTTTTTTATAGTTTTTTAATATTTAAATATATTTAAAAATAAATAAATAAATAAATAAATAAATAAATAAATAAATAATAAACAAATGACAGTCATCAAATCAAACTCAAAACTTCCTAAAATAAAGGATTTAATCTTGAATTGTCATAAGATAACTTAAATGATTATAAACTAACAAATCCTATCTAGAAGAATTAAGTGATTTAAATAAAATTATGAAAAATTATTCAAAATATCCTTAACTTTATATTTTTTATAAATTTGTTCTGAAATTGTAAAATATATTTATATAATCTTTAATTGGAAAATTATTATTTATAAATTCTTTAGTAAGATAATTTAAATTATGTAAAAAATCTTCAAATTTAGAATTAATATCAAGATATTTTTTGAGTTCTTGTATAAAAATATTTTTAAATAAATTTAAACTCACATTACTGGTAAATTTATGAAATCTATTAATTTTAAATGGAGCCATAATTAAAAATTATTTAAAAAGAATAGTAGAAAAAAACTGAAGATCAGAAATTAAGGAAGATTAAGATTAATAATACGAGTTAGATATTTGAAATTAACGAATATCCAAAAAAGTTTATAGCTAAACTGATTTAAGAGTATTTCAAAGAAAGAAGAAAACAAAAGATAAAAGAGGAGGAAAATAAGGTTAAATTATAGTAGGTAATAAAATTACCACTAGGAATACATTTAAATAAATCAGACAAGGAAGTTTTTTTTTTTGGAAAATAATATTAAAATAATGTATTATAGAGGTAATAGATTGATAAAACAGGATAAATAAATAAATGCAGATAATATCATGAATAAAATGGGAGTGGTTTACAAAATGAAATGTAAGGATTAGGGGATGATTTATTATGGAAGTACTGGAAGAAAACTTCGTGAAAGAATATCAGCATGTAGAAAAAATAAAGACAGAATATCAGATTGGGCAGATCACTGCCAAGAATTTCATCATCATCTGGACCCTCAAGTGGAAGTTAAATAGAAGATGAGAAAGAAAGACTAATGATGGAATCGTGATTTATAAAATTGGTTCCCATGTATGAATAAAGTTCTTAAAAACGAGTGATATAGCTTTTAACTGGATTAAAAATTGTATAGAAAAGAAAAAAAAAAATATGCAGAATTATAGAGATTGTAAATGCTTAAAATCTTATGGTTCTAATTGTTATTACTTGTTAGGTACAGTTGAAGTTATGTTATTGGGAAGTGCACTGGGTATGTAGTTAATGTGTGGATAGATTATGTTTTTGATTGTTATTTTAAATATTTAACAAATTCTAGGGAGGAAAGACATAGTTTTTCTTTTTCTTAAGTTTTAACCTGATGAAGTTTCCCGTTTAGGGAAATCAAATATTGTGAATAAACAAGAAGTTGTATGTGGTTTTATAAGTATTAAATAAGGACAGAAGATTACTTTTATCATAGTCAATATTTCTTAAAATAAATAAATAAATAAACTCCATCTACAGATGCGGCTATAAGAACAAGATATAACACTGAAATACTATGTAAAAAAATATATTTAGTTCTGTTACTCGGGAATAAATGCTGAATTACTGACATATACCAAAGATGATACTGAACTTAAACAAGTCTATATTAAGTAGCATTTGTATTAAAGAATGGTCCTCTTCAACACGTGCATTAAAATGCCCATGGAAAGTATCATCCTGTTTAGAAGTGAAGATGCTTCAAAGACCAAAGAAATGAGAGAAGAAATTTGGGTCACTGAATGGAATAATTCTCTTAAAATTTACAGAAATCATACTGTTACGTGAAGTCTATTTATGGTAAAAAGGCAAAAGGAAAAGAACATAATATATTTGTATCTGTTCTGGTTGACGTAAGTAGAAAGAATCTTATGAAAACAGATTGTTACTGAATATTATATGATATTGACAACTTATGTAGTTATTGAAGTAACTTAATAACTTTGAAAAAATTTACAGAGCAAAATTCAGATTGGTTTATCATTTCAGTATTTTGAAAAAGAAAGCAATTAGTTTTTTTCTCTAGCAAAATACGCTGAAAATGCAAATGAAACTGATGAGATCTTACACACACACACACATATATAACACTTATATATATATAAATAAAAGATTCAAGGAGATTTAAAATTCTCTGTACAAACTTTAAAGGTAGGTCAATTGTGGAAGATATGTCCACAAATGCTGCCTGAATGTGCTATAGGGCAAGAAGTGTTTGGCAGCACATTAGTTGGGCAGTGTGAGCCACTGTCAGTTGAGACTTGGCCTGCATAGATTTCTTCCTCTGGGTTACCTGAAAGGCATCATCTGCAAGAACCCCATTGCCTCTGAAGCTGACCTCGTCGCAAGTGTTGCTGTGGCAGCTGAATGTGTCTGCAAAAGGCCTAGCATTTTTGCACATGTTCAGCAATCCATGCATCAATGTTGTGAGGCGTGCTTTACTGTTGGTGGATGGAACTTTGAGCACCTACTGTGACCATGAAATGTACATATTGTAAACATAGGACTAATAAACATGTTGTCTACCTTACTTGTCGTCTTATTTCCAAACTGTACCTTCTAGCATATTCAGATGATGTTTGCAGACATATGTTCCACTATGAATAAGGTTTTGTTTTTGTAATTTCCGACCTACCTTTAAAGTTTATACAGTGAATTTGGAATCGCCCTGATTACATAATAATTTCAGAGCTGGAATATGGAATGAGCAACTCTTAGTATATAAAAATAAAATTTAAAAATTCTTTTTGGAAAAGAATTTTTAGGGTGGAATTTTTTTTAAAATTTGAATTTATTCAAAATTTAAAGTTTTAATTCATTTTAATATCATAATGGGTGAAAACCAGTAAAACATTAACAGTTCATTAAAAGCTAATTAATTATCATAAATCACAAATAAAATTACTATTTTAAACCTTCTTATTTGATGAAAAAGAAATTTCTAACATAAACAAACATAAACTGAATAATATGAGAAACAATAAATCCGAAACTATATAGAAAATAAGAACATTAATATAAAATATTAAATTTATATTAAAAAAAAAAAAAACACATGCAGTTCGCTTATATTTTAAGAATAATCTGCAGGTAATTTAAAAATAATAGTTCACAATTATTAACTTATAATTAATTTTTCATAAATGATTTTATATAAATAGTTAATTGGGAAAAAAAAAAAAAAAAAAAAAAAAACCCTGATAGGATTAATTAGATAAATTCCTGATTTAATGCTTTGCCAAATATATGAAATTCCTTATTCTTATTACTTAAATCATTTTTTTTTTTTTTTTTTTTATTTTGCCCACAAATTATTTCAAGATTAGGATGATAAAGAGAAGAGCAGAAATATGAATCATAACAGTTATTTCTGTTTTATATTTGAAGTGTAAAATTTCTATTGTAATAAAATATAAAATTAGATCAAATACCTCAGTAACTTCTAATTCAAAAGTCAGCTGATCTAAACCAGGTAAAGAAGCTTGCTTCAATATCCCAGTTACAGAACTGGAAATAGCAGAGACTCTAAAATAAAACAAAACAAAATGAAATTTCTGAAGCATCTGTTATAAAGAAACTAAAACGTATGGCAAAAACACTTAAATTAATGAATTTTAAGAAAATATTTCTTTTTAAGTAAATGCATCACCTGTTGGTTCTCAATGAATGAGGTTGTTCATTAATTAATTTCAACTGACTAAGTCTTCTTTTAGCTTCATCAGCATCCAATAAATCAATTACTAAAGGGATGCGGAGTTGCCTGAAAATAATGAGACAATATTTTAAATATATTTAATTAATTGGAAAGTTAGCAGCTTAACATTTGAACACCAAATGTTCCTAAAAAAATTAAAAATTGGTGAATATCCAACAATGCCAAATTTATTCAGTTTATCAAAACTTTCTTTGCCACAGAATGGGTATTTTTTTACTGCTGTGACCAATGAAAAACTGACTATGGAGACTCCTAACAGTAAATAGAGAAAGAGCCCTCAACTTATTAAAAGATATATAATTAAATTACCATAAGTATATATTATTAAAGATAATTTTCTTCTTCTTTCTCCACTTCCATAGTGAACTTAATCTTTGGATGTCTTGCATTCAATTGTTCAATGAACTACTTTAGTTAGTCTTATCCACGTGGCCACACAACAAATGTTATCATCGGCATATTTCAAGCCAAAATGTTGATACTAGGGGTTCTGAGGTTAGACCTTCTTTTCGGAACTTCTCCATATATATATATGTTGGCTAAAAAGAAGCCCTAAGCTCAGCTCTTCTAGCATGGAAATCACTGTAATAAATCGTGATATTTCTATCAACTATAATCTGTTTGTTTGAAAATACAAAATGTACAATTTTCACTGCTTCTGTTTAGATTATGTAAGTAAGACTTGGTAAAGTAATTAACTCAACCTATCATGTTGCAGTTGGTACATATTTCTGAGGAATTAAAACACTGGCACTTAAGTATTCGGTAGCATAATTTCATATTTCCAATGTCTCCGCACCAACCTGCAGCTACTATTTGATAGTTATACTTGCTGCATAAACACTGTTGGCGTTACTTGCAAACACAGGCAAGCCATTCCAATTTGTTTTTCTCCATTTATTGTTATAATCTGCTCCAGCCAAAGTTCCAATGAATAAAGGAAACGCTTCTTCCCTTTGGAAGCAGCAGTGATGAACATAATTGTGCAAGTCAACAGAATTGCCTCTAGCATTTATTTTATCTGTGTTTCATTAAGATTTTCATTTAATGTTTCTTTTTTCTTTATTAACCAACTTGTACTAATTTATGGGGTATTTTAAAAGGTAGGACGAGTTGGTCGACTGATGGGTTAAAGATGTACTCTAATCGGTGATCTGGTAACATCATTAATCCGGCAGCCTATCGGTTCCAATGTTGCCGAATTATTGATGGTCGACCTGTAATCTAAAAATGAATGCATAGCAATAAATTAGAATTAGACATAATAACAAATCAAATTAAATTTCTGAAGAATCAAATTCCTTAATATTTAAAGAGAAAGTGAAAATAAATAAAATGCACTTATTTGCAAACATGATGAGAATAAAAAAGATGGTAATAAACCCACAGCTTTGGAATACTCATCATATACCATCATCAGTGACTGCACAAAGATAAGACATTACAAAAAACATTTAAGACGACACGAGGTGGGAATACTTAGTGAGTGAGAGAGAGGGAAGTGAAGGGATTAGGGAGGTTTAGCAATAGTGATGGGCATTTTGCCAGCCGGTGTTAGGCCTGTATGCCTTAAGCTGGATTATGTGGAAAGATTCAGCTAGGAGGTTGGTGGGAAAGTTTATTGTGGTGGGAGAGGGGTTTGACAGCAGAGAAGTTGGGTGTGTGTCCAATCTCGTTGTAGTGGGTTACTTTTTTACAAACTTGAGGGGTCTGTGTTTTTGAAGGCTTGTTTGTGCTCTTTGATGCGTGTGGATAGGGGTCTGAATGTTTGTCCTACGTAGCCAGAGGGGCACTGGTTACATGAGTTACTCATGAGACATGAGTATTGGAAGTATTATTTAGTTGCTTGGTTTGTATAATGTAAGTAAGTAAGTAAAATGCATTTAACTTCATCGGGGTTATACCCTTTACAAGTTATAATATGGATTCCAAAGCTTAAATATATTTGTTATCTCAGCCATTTAAATAATTATTAGTAAATTAATCATATTACAAGTTAGGTTTAAATTAAATTTGTTTTTACATAAATCCTCCCTATCTTAATAACTAATTAAAATATAATAATAATAACACCAATATTAGAGAAAAAAAAATACACAAAAATACAAATATATCATTCATATATATCAAAAAACTCTATATATGAACCACTCACATATATGATTTCATTAATTAAATAAAGGAGTATTCGAAATAAATAATATTATAACAATTCTTCAAATATATCAGTGAAAAGTCAAAAACTAAAACCCATACGCTTACAATTAAGTCAATTACAATTATTTCTATATTAATTCCATTTTTTTTCCTTTTTCAATAAATGTTATTATAAATTTACATAATTTTTTATTTACATACTGAGCAGACAATATATTATACCACCAACCTCTTCTATCTTTTACATTCTCAATTTCCAATATTTCTCTCTCCTCAGTCAATTTCTCACAGTCAAAAATTACATGTTCCCACCCTTCTATTACTTTACAACTCAACCTACAACATTTATCTTCTATTTTTTTCCAGGATTTACTATTTCTCCATATGCAACCTATTCTTAATTTAATATATATTTCTTTTATATACATATTTTTAACTTTTGTGCAGATGTAGTAGGAACCATTTATTTGCCAATTTAAAAATTTGTAATATTCATTATATGTCGAATTTTGAATTTTATTATACATTTTTTGCAATGTTATTTCCCCAATTCTCTTTATAACTTTTTCTTTATTGGATGCCCAGTAATCGACCTCTAACGCTCTATCCCATTCTACAACCCATCCAGCTCAAATAAATATTTCTTTAATCTTTTTTGTCCAATTATTTAATTTTCCAATTTTTGCTTTCTCAACCATATCTTCCCAACATATTCTCGGCAGTCTTGCTATATTTAAATTTATTATTCTTTCCAAATATTTGAATGCCCTCCTCAACAAATCCAAACGAAGAGGAATCAAACCTAATTCCGCATTAATAATATATCCCGGGACATCTCTATCCATCATCGTCCAGATAACTTTCATAAACAAATGTTGTATGGATTCAAATTCTTCTCTAATTAACCATCCATCCATTTCCATTCCATAACTTACTATGCTTTTTATCATTGTTTTAAATAAAAATCTAATTTTACTCCAATCCTCTAATTTTGATCTTTTTATTAATTTAATTACTTCCCAAGCCGCTGAAACACCTTTCTCTTTTCTATATTTCAGGTTTTCATTTATACTGTTTTGTGATGTAAAAATTTTTTTTAAGTACTGATAACTATTTGTAACTTAAATTTCTTCATTATCCCAGTGCCACTTTTCATTTTTCGCTCTTTTTCCTCCTCTCCTAAAAATAATAATTTTTGTTTTCTTTAAATTTATTGTTAGTTTATTAACTTTTGTAAATTCCTTAAGTATCTTAATCATCTTATCTAATTCTGCTTTTGATTCCGCCATTAACACCAAATCGCCCGCACACAATAAGCTATAAATTTTTTCTTTTCCTATCTTAGTTCCACCCCACCCTTCTTCTCTTAATTTTAGTTCTAAATTATTAATCAAAATTATAAATAAAACGGGACTTAGGCCACAACCCTGTCTTACACCTTTATTAAATTTAATTTTTTCAGTTCCTCTTCCAATTGTAACTATAGTTTCTTCATAAATATTCCTAACTAGCCGGGTACCGTCGCTTCGCTCCGGAACCCTTGCATCTACAGCATTAAAAAAAACAACTTTATTTATTTAGCAAATTAATATTCAGATCGGAGACTATACGACTTCCCAGCCGGTTGTGGCCTTCTCCACTTAACTCAGGTGTATTGCAGGTTGGCGCCACACACCTGGGGTTGCCGCCATACACTTCATCATCAGTTTGCCAGATTATTCCCTATCCCGTAAGAATTTCGAAAAATCCGGCCTTATTCCTTGTCTTTGTCATAAAGGAAACCTCTGTGAAAAATTTCAGCTATCTAGGTCCAAGGGTTTGGGGTGGGCGTTGATGAGTCAGTCAGTCAGTGAGTCAGGACTTTTCTTTTTATATATGTAGATTTTCATGAATTTTGTTTTGTTAACATTATTGATTAGTTCTTTATAGATTATATTTGGATGTGTTATTTTCTCATTTTCAACTCTTATCCGATTCGTTCTTTACATATTATTCCTGGTGTTTTGATATCATGTTTATTTATGAAAATATGATCTATATTTGTTTTCGTATTTCCATGAATTGTACAGTTATTTCTTGTTGTTCTGTAAAGACGATTTTTGAAACCATTATTGCACATAAGTTTTCCGTATTTCTGTACTGCAGTGATTTTATTCATTTTGAAAATATCTATATTTACATCGCCAATCAGTAGAGTTGGACAGTTGTTTAATATATTTTCATTTTTTATGAATAGATTCTCTATTTTAGTAGTATTTTAGTAATTTATAATTTAACATTTTGCTTACAGAATGATAGACAATAACGTTTTTATAACATACAATAATAATAATTGCCGGGTACCGTCGCTTCGCTCCGGAACCATTGCATATATAGCATTAAAAAAAATAAACTTTATTTATTTAGCAAATGAATGTTGCGATCGTCTGAGAATATATAACTTCCAGTTTGTTGTGGCTTATCCAAAATAACTCTGATGTATTGCGGGTCGGCATCACACACCGAAAATTCACATTTTTGCATGTATCTTGCAAACGCTGAAGCGTTTGTGAATAAGTAATACATCGTTCGACAGAAATTTCAAATACCAACATTTTCTCAATATAATGTTCTCTTCCATCTTTTATACATTTCGTTTAAATTGTGAAAAAGTCAAAATTTGACCCTTTAAAAGGCGCCATCTTAGAAACCAAAAACTTTTTTCTAAAGATTTCTGTAGCTTTTTGTTTGTCTTAAAATGATCTACATTTTATCCATTTACATGACCAATCTATCTCTTATAGTTTGGTCACAAAATTGGAAAAACGTTAAGTCTTATGACAGACAGAATAACGCTTTTATAATATAAGATTCTCAAAACTTTACCCTTTATTCCTATTTCTTCTAAACATTTTAATAATATTGTCCTATCTATGGAGTCAAATGCCATTTTACAGTCTACAAATAATGCATACAATTTCTTTCTTTTTTCCATTAACCTTGAGTTTATACAGGTATTTAAAACGAACATATTGTCTATTGTCGAATAATCTTTCCTAAATCCTGCTTGATTTTCTACAATCAAAGTTTTTTCTTCTAACCATTTTTCTATTCTACCTCTTAAAATTTCTCCAAATATCTTAAAATATGTATTTAATAATGTAATTCCTCTATAGTTAGTTGGGTCGCATTTATTTCCAGATTTATAAATAGGGATAATTTTTCCAGTTCTCCAATTATCCTGGATTTTTTCGGCCTTCCAAATCCAATTCATCCAGCTCAAAAATACTTTAATACCTTCTGTAGGCATATTCTTAATATAATCATTTTTTATCCCATCGGGGTCCGCAGCTTTATTCTTTTTTAAGCGTTTCAAAACTGACATTAATTCTGTGAGATTGACTTCTTCATTAAATAGTTCTATTTCCTCTTCTATCTTCACTAACCTATTTTCAATTTCTTTTTCCTTCCCTTTTTCAATTTTATTACTTTTCTCAATCTTCGAAACTCTAACCCCCTCCAATAATGTGATAAAATGATCCTCCAATACATCATCATCTATTTCTTTTTTATAGTCACAATTTCTTACTTTACCTCTGTATTTCTTAATCATGTCCCAAAATTCCTTACCCGTATTAATCCTATCAAAATTTTCTTTTATGTTTTCCTCCCATAATTCTTTTTTCTCTTTGCACATTTTTTTAAATTGTTTTTTCAATGCTATATATTGGTTTCTTTCCTCTTTTGTATTTTCACTCTTAAAATTTTTTAGCTGTTCTTTTGCCTTTTTTTTTTAAATCTTTAAAGTTCTTCATCACGCCATCCCTTTCCTTCTATATTTTCTTTCTTTTCTCTTATACTATAAACCCCCTCTTAATAATTTTGTAAAGCTTTTATCAAATGCATTTATTTCGTGAATAGAATTTAAATCATTTAATTTTTCTGAGATTACCTGTTTATATTTATTTATATTCTCCTCTATTAAACTCTCTTCCCATATATATTTCTTTGTTACATTCTCAACTACCTTTTTTCTACATACCCTATTTGTTATTGAGATTGGCAGATGGTCTGATATCCAACACTCCCCTACTTCAAAATAAATATCATTTTGTAAGAATTTTTCATTAACAAAGCATAGGTCGATCACTGAGCATCCTGTATTGGTCCTGTATTACCAATATAAGTCCAGTTTCCTACATTATTATTTTCATAGTTTCCATTTAAAATTTCTAAATTATTTTCTCTTGCCCATTCCATAAGTAATTTTCCATCTTTATTACACACCTTATCCAATGAGTTTCTATCTTCAAATAATAATTCTTCCTCAAAATTAGAATTAAAACATTTACAATTTAAATTACCTATGCGCACATTCATGTCCCCTATAACAATTACATTTACATCATTATTTAAATCCTCTATAATGTTTTCGTTTAATTTATTTAATAATCTATTTATATCTTTATTATAAATTGCAATAAACTTATAGGGATCTTTTCGACTCACAATATTTACAATAATACAATCCTCATAAATCTTTTGCGACACAAATTTAATACTCTTGCTCTTATTTATTCCTAAACTAATGCCCCCACTTGGTCTTCCAAATTTACTTTGTTTATCTGCTAATTTATGACTCCATTCATACCTATTACTTAAGCCAATATTTTCAATGTTTTCAGCTTTTAACAACCATGTTTCAATTAAAATTATTACATCGAAGTCATTTAACACTTTCCTTAGATCACTATTATCCTTATTCATTAAACCATTCACATTCCAGGCTACTATTGTTGGAACATTATTTTTAACTTTTTCCTTATTGGAATTCTTTTTCTTTTTTCCATTCAGTGATTGTAAATTACTTTCTTCCCCTTCACTATTATAACTTGTTGACAATTTTTCAGATTTTTGAAACCTCTGTTCTTAACCTTCTAAGCTTTCTTCCCCTTGGTTAATTATGATTTCTCGTTTTTTGAGTCTTTTCCTTCACTATTCTTCACAACTATTTTATTTACTCCCCCCCCCCTTTCGTCTGATTTAGCTTTTCTCATCCATGCTTCATATGACCATATTTTATCATTTACCTTTAGCTTATTAGAAATAATTTTTGCTGAGTTTCCTTTTCTCCTTTCTTGTAACATGATTTCTATTAACTTTTTCCTTCTTGCTCTAGTCTCTGCTGAGAAGTCTTCATCCAATAAATCTTCGTACCTTTAAGGTTAGATCTATTTCTTATAATTTTTTCTTTTTCCTTCCAGTCATAGAACCTTACAATAATCGGACATACCTTAAGTGTCCTTTGTATTTCTTTTTCCTAATCGATGTGCTCTTTCGATGGATTGGACCTCCACTCCTAGTGGCTTTCTACATATTTCTTTTATTTTTTCTTCTGTTTGTTCCCATGTTTCCTCATTTTCTTCCTTTATTCTATAGAAGACTCAGTTGTTTCTTCCCCTATTTTCCATTTCTATCACCTTTTCTTTTAAATCTTTAATTTCTCTTTCCAGTTTCTCTTTTTCTACCGCCTTCTTCGTTTCTTCCTCCTTAAGTGACTATCTGTTGCTCGAGATATATCATTTTACTTCTAAAGAGTTCATTTTCTTCTTTTATTATTGTAATTAGCTTTGTTTCTTCTTTGACTGCTTCTATATCTTTCTTCAATTCTTTGACTACCTCTATATCTTTCTTCAATTCTTGAAGAACTTTTAATATATTTTCTTGAAAATTAGTACACAGATTATTTTCTTCCCTTTCCCTTGCTACCTTATTAATGGCCTCTTCTGAATTTAACGCTGATATTTGACTCTCCGCTTCAATATTTCTTTTTGGTCTTTTCTCAGGCGGAGATCTACTTATATTACTTCTAGTAGCAAATATATCCGACTGGCTTCTTGAATCATTGCTATCTTTAATGCAAGATTTATAGGAGTTTAGACTGCCCAAACTACCTGCACGAGGCCTTCTACTAATGAACTCTTCCATCTTTCAATTACTTAAGACCACCTTACTATATTCACTTCATTCTTTAAACAAATTCATAAGTTCAGTTCCGAATCAGTTCAATTATTGTTTTCAGTTTGTGACCCTATTTATATATAATTAGAGTACTTACGGGTCAAACAAGTTGTTCCACCTTCCTAAACGCTTCTACTTGGACTGCGCCTCTCGTGATTTTATTCTTCCATTATCTTATAAGTAATTTTCTTCTCTACTTATCCCTTATAACTTATTAAACTTTCGCATACCTTTGTCCAAATAATTTTCACACAATGGTTACACCTAGACAGAATTACAGTCAGTCACTTTGCTAAACATTAGCAGAGCTCAAAAAACTGCGGCCTTACTCTCCTGAGCCTCGCTTTGGAATCTGGTTTGTATAATGTTTATGTTGGGTGATTTGAAGGCAGGGGCATATTGGCAGGGGCAGAGGAATTGTTTTTTAATGAAACTTTCAAGGGGTGGATAGTAGGGAAATGGGATGTATTTGACAGGGGTTAAAGATCGACATGGCGAGCACGTTGCCCGACTTAAAGTTTGTCCTAAAACGCGCCATCTCTCAGGCCATCACTAGGAAGCATCTTACACTAGCACTTCTGGTGACGAATTGTTGAACTTGAAGTCCAATCGATTTGTATCAATTTATTTGAAATTACCGATTACAAAAATGATATGCACGTATGGAGGTCATCTTTTCCATATGTTTTCATGGATGCTTTCAGAAAACGTTACATTATTAATCAAAATCAATACAGAATTTCAGCCTGAAAATTTGAATGAACGAGCGATTGGAATCTCGAAAAACACATCGTGGAATGGTTGAGATTCAACAAGAAATATCGAAACTGAAAAAAGAAAAAAAATACAAAAAGATGAGGAAAAAAATTAATACTTCCTACTTTAATTAAAATAAAAACATTCTTTCGCCTATTCGATGCACTGAATAAATGATTTTTATATAAATCAATACTATTTTTTTCGTAAATAAAATGTAGGTATGATGACAATTTTCCTTGTGATGGAAGGCAATATGGAACGTGTAAGACAAGAGTTTTAAAGCTTTCTTTTCACTGACAATCTACTCTGATACTGCCTGCATTATGGCCTGTTGAATTGGTGCATGTATAGCAGCCTTAAGGCAAGTTTAGTGGGACATGTTGTGAGTGCTCTGCTTATATGAAAGTCTTGTGTTGATTTTGTATGTATGGGAGTTAAAATGTATGTATCAGTTTGAGCAGGTAATTGAAACATCTAGAAATATGGCAAAGCTTATGGCCTGTGAAATGATACATGTAAAGCAGCCTTTACACACAGAATTAAACACCATTTACAGCACACTTAACCTCCAGAACTACCCCACCCAGCTCTTTCACAACTGCCTCAACATCCTGAACAAGCAGTCTAAAAATACAACCCCCAAACACCCCGTCGTTCATTTCTCATTCAATCTTTTAATGAAAGAGATCAGAAGTTTATTATGAAGTTAAAACATCATATTGTAGTTGTGAGAAACTCAATCACCATCTTAATATATTAAATTAAAAACACTAATCGAATTACCTCATTTTAACTGCTAAATAAACAGCAGGAAGAATTTTTCCAGAAATATAAGTTTTTTTATCTTCCTTGAGATAAGACTGGCTAAATTCTACATATCCCCTAAAAAAAACAAAAAACAACCAAATTAATAAGATAGTGTAGGAATATAACCTTTATGAAAATTTTATTTTAATTTGAAAAATTAGTTTTACATAGACTTTATTTAAAAGCTTGATTTGTTTCTGCAGATTCATTCTTCCCCTAAATGTCCTCAATGGTTCCATGTTTGGGTCAACTGAGTAGCATTCCACAGTCTTTAGTGATAACTGATTCTATCCTGTGAAAGATGATCAGGAGAAATTGAAAAATGGAGAATTTCATAATACAACATTCATAGGGGCCATCCTATATGACTTGAAATGTCTCATGTCTGTGGGGATCAGATCACAGCATACTATTGTATTCTGGCAAATGTGGTAGGGAGATTTTAAAGAATAATGCCCAGTCATAAACTTCAGTATCTGAATAGCTCTTCAGGATATCAAATACCTTGGTCTGCAAGATTACCAAATCTTTCCCTAATTAAATATCTGCGTTGTATTTAAAAATTGCCTGATGTACTGGTCCACACCTGTACTTATCCCTGTGCTGAAAGTCTAATAGGTCTAGCAAGGAATGACGAAGTTATTATCAAGCATCTCCTTCATTAAATGCTACCAGAGCAACCAAATATAAGCAAGAAAGTGGTTATATACATGAATATCTATATATGTTTCATTAATTCCTTTAAAGTGACTAATCAATTAGAACTTTAATCATTTATTCTAATAACCATATTAAATATTACTTCTACTTCAGCCACAATTTGGTCACTTTTTCTTAATGTTTCCATTTCCATGACTTTACTTTTTATCATTTTACAATTTGCTGCAAATCCCAATAAATTCCAAAGTTGACCTTAAAGAGACTTTCTTTTTCTTCTGATAAAAAAAAAAAAAAAAAAAGTCTTTATATAAAATTGCTTTTTTTTCCCCTCATTTGTAACTGAAAATTTATCATAAGGTAAAATATTTTTTAACTGAACTTACTTTGAATCTTCAAAATGAAGTTTAGGAGAAGTATCAAATTCTTGAAAAAACATCTTCACTTGATGAGAATATAAAATCCCTTCATTTAAAGGAAATCCACTAATCTATGAAATAAAGATAAATAAAAGGAAACAAATACAATCTTTAAAAAAATGGCAAAAATACATTAACTTCAGTAATAAAATTAATATTTTTAGCCTTCAGATTAACGAAGTGATTCAATTTGCCAATTCACCTCTATGGCATAAAGATATTTTTCTATGAATGTCCTATTAAAGGCTATGTACTCATCTCCATGATCACTAATATTGTCAAACTCTTTACCAAGCTTAATTCTTGTATAAACCAAAGCCAAATCTGAAAAAATTCAGATGAGAGAACGATGCAAAGATATATACATTATGATTAATCATTAATGTGTTTCTAATATGAATTGAACAAATGAACTGAAACAATGTTTGTAGTTAATTAAAATAAAAACTTATAGAGATGACTCGATAAGCAAAAAAATAAGAAAACTTTAATTTAGATATACTTTCAAAACCTTTATTAACTACGCCGGCTTAATTGACAAACTTTTTTTTTTTTTTTTTTTTTTTTTTGTTAATAAAAAGCTGCCACTAATTTAAAAATGCTTCAAAAGCAACTAATAATAACCTTGTAAGAATAATCGAAGAATACCCTAACAAAAACCATTTATTTTGTAAAATTAATAAAAATTCTTACAATGACTGTAGTATAGGGATTTCTTCCACTTAATGTCCTACTGATTTCTCTCTCGTCAAGTTCCCCTTTAATGAAATAATTAGGGTAAAATGATCCACAGATCACCAACTAAAAATAAACACAACAATAAAGGATTAAATTTCAAGTAATTAACATGTGTAAGTTGAATTATTGGGGAATTTAAGGCCACCACACATCTCAATTAAAAATAAAACATGTTGGACATTTCGAAAGTACTCGTATTTTAATTGTACATATATTTTTATTTTTAATTGAGATGTGTGGTGGTCTTAAAATCCCCCCAAAATGATTAAACAACTAAAAATCTACAAAAGATAATATAACATTAACATATCAGCCTCATTAAGCAAAATTTAACTATTGTTGGGGTAAGGGTAAAAAATAATTCTTTGATGTCTTTCACTAGATATGGGTGAAAACTTTTTTTTTTTCTCTTTAAACATCTGATCAGTCATTAGAAAAAAAGAAGCTTGGGTAATAAATTCGAAATCTAACTTCACTGTAGTCCTGGATCATCCTTGAAATCTTCAATCTTCCCTTCACTATTTGTCAATGAAGTATTATGTTGTTCTGATCTACATCGAGTATTTCTTTGATGAATGTTGGATATGGTTTTTGATGTTCTAACAAAGCCCAGTATCTATGAATTTCATTAATTTTAACAGACTTAACACATTGACTGCTGACTACACTGGTCCGTCTAGTTGGTGCTGGTAGTAGACATGCCAATTACATGGTGCCCTGTTGTATGGCTAAGCAAACTATTGATCAGTATGCTACCGACACTTGTAAGGGGAACTTGTATTGTGTGTGGCATCTCAATAGATACCTTGAACTGTCTTAAACAGTTATAGGCACCAAACTTTTGTGGTTTTATTCCTCCCCATAATAGTGAGTGATGTACTAGGGCCTTGTAAAACACTAGTTTCTTTAAATTTGTTGATAACTGATTTTATGTTGATTTTTAAAATTCAAAATTACCTTAGTCCTACACCTAATTTGATTTTGTATAATTTCTTCCGAGAATTTATATTTTTATTAATAAATAAAAAATACATCCTTTATTCTATCCTATTTACATTTTATTTTTATTTCCTTACCATATCATTGACAAGACCATAAAAAATTACTTAAAATCTAGTATCGAGGACACACTTAAAGCAGCATTTAACCAGAGATGCCATCTAGACGCAGCCATGATAGTTGATTTGAGCAGGTTGGGGAAGAGGGAAGATTGAAATATAATATGATATGTACTGACTTCTTATTTACTACCTATAATAAAAACGTAAAATAATCTAGTGGCACCTGGGGATCACCAACCCTTACAATGGTGGCAGACGAACCCTTACAACCTTACAATGGTGTATTTTAAGTATACAGGAAGTCAACATTGTGAGCTTGACATTGCAAAAATTATTGTTTGCTACATCATTGAGTGTAATACTAATAATCAGATTTATGGTAACCCAGCTTGATTTGTCTTCAATGTCCTAGAGGCTATTTATCCAAATGCAATTTACATCACATTGGTAATGTGTAAATGACAGCTTTTGCTGTATACAGATTATAAGCTTATGACTTCTTTTCATATTTTTGAAGAAAATTTATCAATAAATATCCAGTTTACTTTGATAAAACAAGGAGTTCCTCCTTCCTACTGTGAAGTTGAATCTACATACTTTTCTCATAGTTAACCAACAATGAATATATGCATCATATTTTGTCCATAAAATAATTTTAACTCATTACTAGGCCATCCCCGTGTACTCGCGCTTGTTTTTTCTATATCAATAGAATTTGGTTAAGTAAGAATATTATATTTAAAATATTGCAACGTTTCAGTAATAGTTCTAATTGTCATTATCAAATTACAAATAAACAAATGGATTGGAAATAAATAAACAATCTTGAGATTCAAAAAACAAAAAAAAAAGGTTGAATACATTCATTATTGATGGCGGAAGGGGAAGGACACTTAAGTCATAAAACAATATAAAGTGAGTTGTAGTCCCATGGCCTAACGGATAAGACTTCTGACTTTGGATCAGAAGGTTGCAGGTTCGATTCCCTTCAACCATTATAAAATGGATGTTTCATTATAAAAATTATTTTTATTTTCTATTCTCACAGGAAATTGCACCGGACAGACAGACAGACAGAGAAATAAAAGATTTTAATAATATATATTCTACTGTACAAACAAATTCATTATATAAGAAATTCATATATATTAATTGTTAGTAAGAGCTACAAATTGTAAAATATACCATCTTAAGCAATCTGGCTCAAACGAATTGATTAGGCACAGTAATAATAAGAAAGAAAAAAAAGATTAAATATACTTAGAAATGCCGCTAAATAAGTAATAGTGCCATTATTTAATAGCACTAAATGAAACTGTTTGTTGCTGACATCTTAGTACAGCTAGTTAATACTTACTGGTGTTCATCAGTCAAGGTCAATCAGTTTTAAATACTCAGCTTTCATTATAGAACTTTACAGAATCATTCGCAGGGAAGAATATAATGCCTTATTAAACTGAAGAAGCAAGATCATAATTACTGAACTATTTCAGTATCTAGAAGTTTAATTGTCATGAAACAACTATATTAGATTATCACTTATGAACAAAAAGCCTAATTTAATGATAAACTTAAACAAAAACTCTTATCTTTGATTTTCATGCTTTTGTGAAAAATCCTGAAATTATAGTTTACAATTCAGAAGCATCTTTAGAACGGACAACGAAAGTGAAAATTATTTAAAAGTACTCCATTAATGGTGATGCCTCTATGGTCTATATCAAATTTTCAAAGCATTTCCTACTGTAAAAAAGTTTTGAATAGAAGGTGTCTCACATCTTTCCTACTTCAATTTCCTTTCCATCTTACTGCAAACAAGTTATTGCTATCTCATTCTAATAAATGAAAGTAAAATGTGCTTGTATATGCTACAAGCCCAGCTTTGCTCTCTTAAAACAATTTAAGAATTGCATAGGCAGATATGCAATTTACAGCCTTTCTGCAAGTTAGGACTCTTTCTTTAATCATTATTTTCATTAGTAATCTTCTTTTCTTTCTATTAGCTTATAATTTTTCTTTGCTAATCTTTTTGTATGTTCTGTCAAACAGTTTGAAAAGATAAAAAAATTCTGCACACTTAAAAAATAGAGAGCATGCCACAAAACTGTGTGGAAATGCCTTTCAAGAAATACAATTCATTTAAATTTAATCGCCAATGAATGCATTGGGCAATTTCACAGCACATGAGAAAGGCAAATTCTGGGACCAACGTATGGAGCAGTGTTCACACGGACAGACAAATCTAACTTGTTTTGCTGTTTAGTTATGTTAAATAGTCTATACAAAGATGCCTCTACAACACATCTGTCAACAATACCAGCAACAGAGCTGTTTTGAAAGATCACATCATAGGCTTAAGAGAAGCCAAGTGTTCTTGCAGATGCATCAGCCACAACCTTGGTGTGAGCGATGTGGTAGTTAAATGTTGGTAGCAGTGGGAGGGCCCATGTAACTTCCACAAAGAATCTGGATGTCCCTATCCTCCATCCAAAGGCATTTAACTTCCTCTGTGCATCATGTACTCCAATTGGAGATAAATGGCAGAGAAGAACTTCATTCTCAGCATCCCTTAAGATGTCGGAGTGATGTTGAGCCCAGGAATCCTGAATGATATCCAATTGCAGTCATGTTGAGTTCAGCGACAAATCTCACTTCTCTCTTCATGCAGATGATCTTCATATCTGTGTATGGAGGAAGCATCGTCATTGCTCCAATCTGGCTGCAGTTATCAGTCCCACACAGCTATCAGACCCACAGTTTATCACTGTCAGTGGTTTCAGGTATCCACTGTGGGAGCTTGGAACCTATTTACCACAGATAGAGGGAGTCCTAGCCGTTCTGGCATGGCCTTATGATCTAGACAGTGATCTGCCAGGAGACAGATATGTCGGAATCTGGGTTTGAATCATGGCACAGAGCTTGGATGTTTAATTCTTTTTTCTTCAGTGTTTCGTCCATCTCTGCAGATGTAGCAGTTACTTTGCCCCCCCCCCCCTTTTTTTTATGCATTGAACACACACACACATAACTGAATCAAGCCCTGATCCTTTGAGTCACTTTTTACATAACTGTAGCTGACAAATGGTCTCAACATGAACAAAGTTGTATAAAAAAATTTTTTTCCATAGTTTCATATTAAATTGTTTTATCCTTCAATCACCCTTTAAGATTCACTATCCTAACCACTACAAAATCTTTCATATTTCCTTTAAAAGAATAACTGAAAACTTAAAATATAAAAACTATTCTGCAATTAACATTATAAAAAGTTAAAAAAAGTTAAAGGATGCCACGACAGGCCTATGCAGGCCCAAGGGCTCGTGGGAGGTAAGGTCCCGGCGTTACTTGACCAACAGGACTAGGTTGAGGTCGGGAGGTCAGCCCGACGCCCGCCCGCCTTTAACTCCCGGGAAAGAAACCCGGTACCCATTCTACAGAGGGCTGGGTGGGCCCTAGGATTCGTTTGGAGGAGAATGGAGCTTGGAAAAATTCCCGTCTCCGCCGAGACCGGGAATCGAACCCGCGACCTCCAACCCGCAGCCAAGCGCCTTACCCACTCGGCTACCGGGCCCACCTAATTAACATTATAGTATCATATAAATGTTGAATTAAAAAAAAAAAAAAAAAAAACTACTTACCTTCAGAATTAGTGTTTGATCACCAGTGCTAGTACTTTCAAAAATATATCGAGATACCCTCATATTCATTTTGTCAAGACGTTCAGTTAATTCTAAAACCAATTTTTCAACCTAAATATTAACATAAATTAGTTGAAAATAAGTATGAAATCTAAAATTTCTAAAATTAAGAAATAAGTTCAGCATTAAAACTTGCATAAATACTCTGCATAGTCAATAAGCATTTTATTATTTTAAAAAAAGGCTGCTTTTTTTTTTTTTTTTTAATTTCAAAAAGTTTTTAAATAAATTTCATAATAAGCAAGCTGAAAGATGAACATTCAAAAGGTACTTTTAAAAATTATTACTGTGGGTTCATAATTCATTCATAAAAGATTTTTACATTTCACATGGATCGTTTCTCAAAAAGATTCGAAAACTTATGATTTGTAAATTATGACACTGAAGGTAATTTCATGTGTTGCACAGTATTTACCAGACTGCCATGATTTACATAGAGGCATTACATGGAACCATCCTCAAGTAATACTTGACAACTGCAAAAGAGGGGGACTGAGGCCAAAGGAATAAAATGTGAATGAATGTTCCACATTATTATAATTTAAATTATTGTTGTTCAGTTAACAATTTACAAAACTTGAGCAGAAAGTGACATAATGAGAATATTACTAGTACTAAATCACAAAGAAGATGTACTGGCATGAGAAACATCAGGAAATAGAGTTGCTAATAAGGCAATAAGAATAATGAGGCAATAAAAAAAAAAAAATCTATCAAATGTAAACTAAGCTAAAATTAAAAAAAAAAATGATATAGAAGATAATTGATAAACTGTTGTTAAATCCTACTCATCTAATTTTAGAGGCCTTTAACAGGATTATACAATGCCAAATCCAGCAAAAAGAGTAAGAGCACGATGACTAAGTAGGGCACGAGAATTAGCAGCACAGAAGTGAATCCACGTTTTCAAGCTCACGGAGCAGCATTCAAGCAGGAAGTACAGTTTTTGCTGCCATCTGATGCAGTGAACTCTGGTGTGAAAGAAAGGCACTTATATTAAGATGAACATGCATTTCTGTGTCTATTTATTTTTTAATTTATTATTTTTTTTTCATTTTTTGGTCTTGCAAATGCCAGGATCTTCCAATCGTATTTGCCTAAATAAAGTTGAATTGTTTGTCCTCCAAACAAAAAAAAAAAATATTATGTAATATGATGGAGATCCATTAATTGTATTATTTTGGAATTTCTTACTACTCCTGCTGTAGGAAATGTTGTTCACAGAATGTAGTTATTGGAACAGCTGAAAGAAAAACATACTGCAGTACATCTGTAAATGATGCCAAATAAAAATTACTATTGATTGTTAACTTTTTTTTTTTTTTTATTATGCACAATTTTCTATACACACATAGCTTCCAGTGCCATTTTTTTCCCTAGTGGAAAAATTTAGAACTAATTTTTTTTTCCCCTTTTAGAAATCAAAATCCAATGGTCTAAACCGTGTTTCACGCCAAATTTGGTGGAGTTTGGCCCAATAGGTTTTTGGTAATTGGGCTCTAAATATCTCTTTAATTATGGCCACTTGGTATTTAATTTCATGTTGTATACCTGAAAATTGACAAAAAAAACCTGGGCAAGAAAACATCAATACAGTAATACCAATCACACAGAGCAGCTGACAATAATGACAGAAAGTAGTAATGGAAAGAATACATATGGCAGTATTCATTCATCACCAACACAGCAATGGTTTTTAATCATTTTGAGAAGTTAAGCAATGAAAGCAGAATATAGTGGTATAAGGACATTACATCCTGTAATTTGGAATGGACAGCTTTAATGTATTTGTCCATGATCCAGATAAAAAAAACACTGTAGTAAGAAAAGCACACTAAGGAATTCAAACTGACAGACTGGTTTTTTAGATTGTTCCCAAGTTATGACAATGAAAAGCTGAAGGCCGCTCGACTGTAATGGGCATGCAATGCAGCAAAATAATTTGTAGCATGCAGACTTTGCCACACTAATTACTCTGGTAAAATGTATAGTAAAATGTATAGTAAAATGTTAATATCATTTGATGGTGGGGGGAGAAGAACATTTAACTAGTTTTAAATGAGCAGGTGAAGTAGATAAGATGCTGCAATATGAAGAAATTTGAAGATAAGCATCCTGAAAATTGATGGTGATTGTAACTACTAAGGTTTTTATAAACTATTTACAAAATATTATATTAGTAAATGTTGAATTAGAAACCACTTTACTTCTCTAATACAGTTCAGCTGAATATAGTGTCTTTTACACCAGTCTCTCTCAGAAGGCTTCTGCAATCGAAAGTTTCCATTTCTTTTATGATTCTGCCAAGCCTGTAACAGACAGATAAAGGGGTATTTTCAATTAATGTTTGTAATTGAATGTAAATATTGTAACAGCAATAACTTTCTTAAATATTTTTAAAAAAATAATTTTCTATTCTGTTAGAAGAAGTCTTATATATTTGGAGGTTCTGTTTATTTATGATTCAAATGTTTGTGAAGCCCTATGACTATAAAAAAGAACTCAAAATGAAGAAGTTTTTGCAATTAGTTGGCTCTGTCTTACAAGATCTGAAATCTAGTTTTGTCATTTGTTAAAAAAAAAAAAAAAAAAAATATCAGCAAAACTATACAATCTAGATTTTCACCCTCTTAAAATCTTTCCTTTGCGAAACTCGAAGGGCCAGCTTTGAGTTTTGCCTGTTCGATATATATATATATATACATACCGGATAATCAAGAAATAACAGGTGTTCGGAGCCCTGTAGCGTGTTATATACTGGACGAAATAGAACAAAATTTGGCCACCATACACATTAAAGTATGCGGTTTCGATTTGTCAAACAAAAAAAAATAGTACCAAACAACGCCGATAGGGGAAATTCTGGCGCTGCGGTCGAAAAATGTAGCATGAATTTGCATATACGGGTGTTTTGTGACACAATATCGAGGATAAAAGGAGGAGTTGTGGGAATTCTAGTCATTCCGCAAGAAGTCGCCCATCGATGGCATTGTCACTACGTGATCGTGCCTTATTAGTCAAGCTGTTTTATCAAGGGATGAAAATGCCAACGCTGCTCTTCGTGAATACCGGCGGTTAAAACAGTTATGTAGAGGACCGATGACCATAACTAACTTACGAAGAATGATTGAAAAATTTGAAAGAACAGGAACTCTTGGTGTGCAACCAGGCCGAGGACGTAAACGTATCAAGCAGAAACAAGTTGAAGAAGTTGCAACTGCCATTTAGGATCAGGCGATAGCTAATAAGCAGGGTACCAGCAGTGCACGTTTAATATCACGACAAACAGATATTCCGTTGTCGACAGTGCAGAAGATATTGCGTAAGATCCTGAAATTTTATTTGTATAAGATAACACCCATTCCAGAATTGCTCCCAGGGGACAGAAATACCTGATTAGAGTTTGTTTTGAGATTTTTGGCTCGATTGGAAGTGGATGACGAGTGGCAGTGGCAGATATTATGGAGTGATGGAGCTCACTTCCATGAGCACGGTGATATCAACACATACAACTGCCATATTTGGGCTGATACAAATCCACACGTTGGTCAAGAGATCCCCTTACATTTGCCAAAAGTCACAGTTTCATGTGGGTTCACTGCTTCTTTTATCATCGGCCCATACTTTTATGAAGAAGTTGGTAGAAATGGACTAGTGACTTGTTCTGTCAATTCCAACAGGTATGCTGCTATGCTCGAGAACTTTGTGATACCTCAACTGCAGCAAAGAAATTGTATCGATTCTACCATTTTCATGCAAGATGGTGCGCCACCGCACATCGGCCGTTGGGTGAAGGATGTCCCGCGTCAACATTTCACAGACGCTAGAGTAATTAGTCGCGTATTTCGCATGAATTGGCCTCCGAAGTCCCCTGATCTGAATCCTTGCGATTTCTGGTTGTGGGGCTATCTGAAAAGCATTTTGTATCAAGGACATGTTCCTGACATTCCTACCTTAAAAGATCGAATAACGTTACATGTCAGACGAATAAATGCCGATATGTTGCAAGCCACCGTCGAAAATCTCGTGTACCGCATGCAATTAGTGGAACATTAGGCTGGTGGTCACCTTGAGCCAAATTTGTAGGTTGCTATAATAAACGTTTTTCATTGGTATTTGGTGTTATTTGCTGTTTCAATTGGTAGTTATGTATTCTTTTTTCACACGTTATGTGCTTGCAGCGCCAGAATTTCCCCTATCGGCATTGTTTGGTACTAATTTTTTTTTTTCTTGACAAATCGAAACCGCATACTTTAATGTGTATGGTGGCCAAATTTTGTTCTATTTCATCCAGTACTTAACACGCTACAGGGCTCCGAACACCTCCTGTTATTTCTTGATCACCCGGTATATGTATATATATATTACACACACATTTTTTGACAAAAAAATCGATGCACCAAGAAGGAACTATCTAATTGACACAAAATTTTGTACGTTTAATGTACATGTACTGAAAATGAAATGATTAGAATTTCAGAACAATTGGACAATTTATAGGACAGAAAGAGCTACATAAAGTGAACAGATCAAAAATGTATTGGTCCACCTCTGGCCTGGATACAAGCTGTTATCAGACATGGTATTCATTGATACAGTTGGAGGATGGTGTTCTGTGGGATTTCTTGCCATACAACCTCCAATTGGTAGGCTAACTCGCCGACATTCTGGGATGGTCAAAGGCAACACCCCTAGCATCCCAAATATGCTCAATAGGAGAGAGATTTGGCGATCTAGCTGAACAACGAAGCGTGCTGCAACTACGAAGACATTGGAGAGGCATGCCATTGAGTTATCTTGCTGAAAAGTAAGCCCAGGGTGTCACAAAAGGAATGACAACACAGTGGGTTGTAGAACTTCGTCAACATATCACAGTGTTGTGAGGGTGCCACGGAGAACTACCAAGGCGGTCTTGGCTATCAGACGAAATGGAACCCCAGACCATAACTATGTTGTCGGGCCATGTGGGCTGCGACAGTAAGAACAGGATCCTGATGATCTCTGGCCAATCTCCAGACATGTATGCACTGATTGTCAAGGCTCAGTTCAAAACAGGACTCTTCACTGAAGACAATTCATCCTCAATCAGCACAATTCCACTTTGATCGTGCCCAGCACCACTGCAATCACTCTTGACAGTGTGTACTGGTCAGTGGTAGATAGCATAATGGGCAAAGCGAGAGTAGATTTTGCTCCGGTAGTCTTCTACTAATGTCCAGGTGATCACTTCAGTATTGAACAAATGTTGGGTGGTTGATAGCGATGAATATGGTGCTGTAACAGCAGCTCTATCTTCCTGTTCTGTTGTTACCTTAGACCGTCCGCTGCCCTCTTGAAATCTTCAGTTCAGGACCCATTCCTGCCAGCATCGTCTAATTGCCACATCACTCTGACCTAAATGCCGAACAATTCGTCAATTTGTCCATCTAGCCTCATATACTCCAATGGCACATCCTCTTTCATACTTCGTCAAGTGGTCATAGCTGCCGCAAATTCGCCAGTGAGGCATTGTTACACTCAAGGTAGGAAAATACAATCCACTGGAAGTTTTGTTCCTAAAAGCGAGATTTGTTCTTTACATATACCATCATGATCTCAGTCCCAATGCACTGTAGCTTCGGCTTCATTCATTGGGTGTGAATTTTTAATCATTTGCATAATCAGTCGAAAGGTTTTTTTTTTTGTTTTTTTTTGCATGCTAAGTTTTATTACTAGCAGATTATTTTTTCAGGTTGAGTCAATTTTTTTCTCAAAGAGTTTATATTTATATGTAAATACATATAAATATACTCATGGACAAAAAAATTAGCGCACCAAGAAATAATTGCGGGATCGTAACGAAACTTGCAATGAAGGTACATGTCGGGGAGATATGCAAATGATTAGAAATGCAGCGTGATTGCGTATTACGTATAGCCGGTAGAGGGCGTTGAACATCGTACTCTGTGGAGTATAAAACAGGTAACCAAAGCTTGTTTGAGTGTGCTGAATCATTTACAAAGGAAGAGCTGAGGTAGACATGCCATTATGCCGTGTTCGAAGACAGTATACGCAGTTGTCGCAGTTTGAGAGAGGGAGAATCGTCGGGATGATGGAAGCTGGGTGGTCAGCTAGGCAAGTAGCTCGTCAATTAGGCCGCTCTGATTGTGTTGTGAGGAGGTGTTGGGATCAGCGGACCAGAGAGATGTCATGTACACGAAGATCAGGCTCAGGACGCCCTCGACAGACCAGTCGTCGAGAAGACCGCCACATAGTCAGAAATGCACGCTTACAGCCAACTGCTTCATCGGCCGCCATCCAGGCACAGGTAGCACCTTCACTAGGGTCCTCTGTGTCTTCTCGAACCATACGAAGGCGCCTGGCTGAAGGACAGTTGGTATCGCGGCGCCCATTATGTGTGCTGCCCTTGACGCCCACCCATCGACGCCTCCGTTTGGAGTTTTGCCACGCACGAGGAAACTGGACTGCAGCGGAATGGAACCAGGTCGTCTTTAGCGACGAATCCAGATTCAATCTCGGCAGTGATGACAATCGTGTTCGTTTGTGGAGAGCCCGTGGTGAACGCTTCAATCCTGCCTTTGCTGTACAGCGACACACCGCTCCCATAGCTGGTGGGATGGTATGGGGTGCCATTGCCTACAATACACGGTTACCCCTAGTATTGTTCCGTGGCACCATGACAGCCCAGCAGTATGTTCATAAAATCCTGCAACCACATGTGTTGCCACTCATGCAACGGCTCCCAGGAGCCATTTTTCAACAAGACAATGCTCGGCCTCATACGGCAAGGGTGTCACAAGACTGTCTCCGCACTGTTACTACCCTTCCTTGGCCTGCCCGATCCCCAGATTTGTCGCCAATCCAGCATATCTGGGATCATTTGGGACG
The DNA here is from genome assembly GCA_023159025.1 of Thereuonema tuberculata. Lineage (NCBI taxonomy): Eukaryota > Metazoa > Arthropoda > Chilopoda > Scutigeromorpha > Scutigeridae > Thereuonema > Thereuonema tuberculata. Next base: position 102,016,240 of record JAFIDM010012231.1, read on the forward strand.
ACGAGTTGGGCATCCCACGAGTTTGAACGAACTAGAGGCAAGGTTACAGCAAATATGGAACGAAATGTCTCAAGACATCATACAGAACTTGTATGACTCAATGCCCAATCGTATCGGATCGTGCATTCACGCTAGAGGGGGTCCAACGGAGAATTAACTCCTCCGTTCTTTTGCCTTTTTCTCTGAAATAAATTATCCTTTTTCTTTGATTTTCTTATCATTTACTTATATCAAAGAAGTCATTACGTATGTAAATTTTCGTTTCATTTTGATGACTCCTTCTTGGTGCGCTAATTTTTTTGTTCATGAGTGTATATAAATATATTATTCTATTTTTTATTTCATGTACCACTTGCAGGGTGTCTACAAAATCTGAATAAAAAAATTCCCTGGTTTTTCCCTGATTTCACGAACAATTTCTTAAAAATTCCCTGATCATAAGAGAAAAATTCCCTGATTTTAACTACTTGGTAACTATTTACTATTTTATCTAAGTATAATAAAAGAATAAGCAAAAAATTCTATAAAAACAGTAATGATGAAATACTTAAAAAAAGAAGAGAGAAATAAAAAATTATAAATTAATGAGTTTACAATATCTTACCTTTTAAAAGATTTATTGCAACAATATACACAAAATTAAACTCAACGGAATTCAAGATTCATTGTAATGTACAGCATGATACTGGTTATTTAAATTTTTGAAAGCTTTATCGCAGCAATTTCATTTTCAATCATTTCAGATTCCTTTTGTGCTGCTTCTAAGATTTTAATTTTTTTGTCATTAAGCCTTTTCAGTTCAAGTTCAGCCTCTCTTTTTCTTTTAACAGCTACTGCCGATTCTTGATTTTCTTTCTTTTTTTGTTCCATTGCCTCGGAATACTTAGCTCTTGCATTTCTTACATCAAGGACCATCTTCTTAGTAATTTCAATGTTATTTATGCCACCTTTAGACAATACCCTATCATAAATGGATCTTCTGGCAATGATAGTTTCTTCTTTGATATTCTGCTCTAAAGTATCTTTGTTTATAGAAAAACCTTTTTTTAAGCTTGCATTGCCATGCGACAATACCATGACTAACTGTATCACTGTCATAGCTTCAGGTGCTCCATTTTCTTCAGCAGATATCAAACTACACCAGAAATTATCAATAAGTGCAGTCGATCTTTTATACATCTTTAACTTTGAGATATTTTCTGGCTGTGAACATATTTGTTTTAATTGATTCTTAGCTTTCTCAGCTAAAGTGCATGATATCCAGTTTTTTTCAGGAAGAATTACCAACATACTTGATAATCTACATGAAAATATATTTGCATTTATTGCTATTTTAGGGTCAAAACAGGACACTGCTTTAGTCAGCTTGTAAATAAGGGAAGATTTACTTTGGAGTTTCAGTAAACATTGAATCAATATGCGTCTATAGTCAACTTTAAATTCAGCTATTTGCAAATCAGATACTTTCGCCTTTTTCAAATTGCTTTGAGCAGATAAACCAATATCTATTTGTTTAACTGGCAGAAAATTTGATTTGTCCTCCACGTCTATGCTTGTAATATTTTTGCTTAATGCCTCTTTTTTAAGAAAGCGCTGCATGAATTTTAGTGACAAATTACTTAGGTCAGAATAAAGAAATGGTATTAAGGTAGCATCTGTTTGGTACTCCCTTAAGAACATTTCAAAATCGGAAGCAACTAAATGAAAAAAAAGCAAGCTTTGCTGGTAAGAGAGAATCATAAATAGCACTTTTAACTTCCTTATAACTTTTTGAATTTGGAGCCATTTTGTCCTTCTCTATTCCTTCTATAAACTTCCTTAGCAATGGGATAAGCTGCAATGATCGTTATGTTACACCAGTGTTCTCAACCCACCTAACAAAGCAAAACTTTTTTGGAAATATTTGTGAATTTGTATATTCCGTAAATAATGTTCTTCTTGCTGGGGAATCTTTGAACAAGTAATATAAAGCTCGATGAAACTCCATAATCTTCCAGTTCGTAACTGACACTCCTGTTTTGAAAGCTATGTTCAATGCATGTAGTCCACATGAGCCAATATTCAGTACTTCAGCATCTTCCTTAGTTTTCTTTAAAGAGCACGAAAGTTCTTTAAAAAACTTTTGATTTACGTTAGGCCCATCCATCGAGATTTGTAGAAGTTTCTTCAAATCCAGAGGTTTAGTAGCCTCAACAAACGAATTCACCAAATCAGTTGCACGAGTGCGTCCAAGAAAGGTTGAGTTCAAATATCTTGTTTTTACTTCATTTGTCTTTGTACACCAATATCTAATATTCCTCGTAGTAAGTTTCGGTTTCAGTTTCAGTGGCGGAAATATAGTACAGGATATGACGTCACTATTCAACCCCATTAGACCGGCCGGCGGGAAAGAGGGGATCGACGTGACGCGTGACCTTGAATGCTCCCTTAAGATAAAAGCTCGTGCTTGGCAAAAGATCATAAATTTCCCTGATTTTAAGTAATAATTGCAAAATTCCCTGATAATTCCCTGATTTTTTCCAGAATAACAAAATTCCCTGATTCCCTGATTCTGTAGACACCCTGACTTGACTTACTGAATTCACATTATATTAAGTAGATCTTTCAACCAATATAAGTTTAACAAAATTTTATGATTCGTTAGGTTAAAAGCCTTCTCAGATCTATAAATAGCTTTCATAAAAAATTATTTTATTTAGACTCATATCTACCTAGCCAGAATTATAGCTATTTACTTTAAAAATCCAGAATTTTTCATAAATGCAATACTATGTACATAATGAACAGTCTAGTATGCTTCTCAGTAAGTATCAAAAAGAGCAAAAAAGTTTTAAGTAACTTTGGTAAATATTACTTAAAACATTTTTACTCTTTCTGGTACTAATTGAGAGGCATGCTGTTCATCATGTACGTAGTATTGTATTTATGAAAAATTCTGGATTTTTAAAGTATATACTTTTCAAGTATGTACAACTTTCTTTAAAATCAGTAATATTCAAATTTTAAGGCTATATTGTAACTGAAGTATGATATTCCAGATCAAGATATTTTTGGTTTATATACAATGTGGTTATAATTAAAGTTGGCCTATTTAGAGCATCCTGCGGCTACAACCAATAGTCAGAGAGACACCAAAAGTTGTACACATAGTATTCAAAGGATGCACTCAACGATTCTTCAAAAAAAAAAAAAAAAAAAAAATAGTTACAAAATCGTTCGCTAGAGTGCACTTTTTGCTACAACAATGAAAATAATTGTAGAAAAACATTCAACATGCATTGCTATAACCACAGAGTACAGTTTTAATTGTAACATATTTTTTTTTTTTTTTAAAAAAAGTAGCCCAAATGTCATCACAATTTCATAGGGTTAATCTTTATGCAAAGATAAAATATGATTTGCATAGACACCAGGAACGCAGCCGACATCGGGCTATGAATAATCGGTGAACTGAGAACGTGTTATTAGCAACAGCCGCATTGACAATGACTTTACAAGTGAGTTGATAGTCAAGTTGTGTTCATGGTAATGCTGTAGCTCCGATTCATGAATTTCGTCGGGCTAAAAAATTACGCCGATGTCACCACAAGGTGTGAGAAAAATGATGAAAAAATTTGAAGAAACCGTATCTTTAAGTGTGCAAAGTGGCAGAGGAAGAAAGTGTATCAGCGATCACGTGATTGAAGACGCTGCTACAGCAATCGTTCAGCAATCGTTGGAGAATGCTGCAGGCAGAGCCGTCGCGTGGGCGGGGCGATCAGAGTGACCACCTTGGGTGCTGCGGCACAGCAAAAATAAAAAAAATTTGGAAATTCCATTTTTTTTTTTTTTGGTTATTGAATTGGAAATTCGAAGCACCGTGGCACGGCAAAATTAAAAAAAATTTGGAAATTCCGGTTTTTTTTTTGGTTGTAGATTTTTGGGATTTTGGGGGGGGGGGGGGGGGGAAAAATAAAAGTGTAGGGCGCCTGATGAAATCTTGCCCCGGGCGCCAACAAACCCCGTGATAGCCCTGGCTGCAGGTTCAGGTAGTGTCCGAACCACATCACGACAATTAGATCTATCCTGGAGCACAGTTAGAAAGATCCTGAGAAACTCAATTCATTTTTTTCCATACAAGATCAGTCACAGACAAGAAATGCTTCTAAGTGCAAGGAGAAACGACTCACTTTTGCATTGATCTTTCTGGCGAGGATGGAAGTGGATACATTGTGGACATGGGAGATCCTACTGAGTATCTGGCGAGGATGGAAGTGGATATATTGTGGACATGGGAGATCCTACTGAGTAACAAAGCGCACTTATTTGAATGGCATGGTGAACATCCAAAATTGCCGTGTGTGGGCCAAGGAAAATCCACACGTTTTCCAGGAAATGCCTCTGCATTCGCCCAAGCTTACAGTTTGGTGGGTTTACATCCAACTTTATCCTGGGTCCTTATTTTTTTGAAAAATTACTGCTAATGATCCTCCGACATGTTCCATGACTGCAGCTAGATATCATGACATGCTCCGCAACTTTGGGATACCCCAGCTGCAAGAAGGACAGTATCTTGATTCGACCTCTTTTATGCAAGATAATGCACCTGCTCATACTGGAAGCTTTATGCAAGAT
>JAFIDM010012231.1:102020863-102057064 GCA_023159025.1 Thereuonema tuberculata
ATGCACCTGCTCATACTGGAAGCTTTATGCAAGATGATGCACCTGCTCATACTGGAAGGTTCGTGCAAACTTTGTTGCATCAACACTTTACTACTGATTGAGTAATTAGTCGCATCTTCCCTACTGCCTGGCCACCACGTTCTCCTGACCTAACTCCTGCAATTTTTGGTTGTGGGGATACCTAAAAGATGTGGTGTGTTGTGGAGGAATTGCAACATTAACAGAACTAAGGACAGTATAATGCTACATGTGCAAACTATCATGGGTTATCACCGCAGAAGAGCATACAGTTCATCGTCTGCAAATGATACACATTTATCAGGGGGAACATATTGAGCGATATCACGAGACTCGTTCAAATGTCTGATATTGTTTGTGTGAAATAAATGTGTTTTTCAACATTCTGTTTTTGTTTTCCATTCATATAGCTGTAAAAGCACCCTCTAGCAGACGATTTTGTAATTATCATTTTTTTTTGCAGAATCTTTGAGAGCATCCTTTGAATAGTGTGTGTACAACTTTTGGTGTCATGCCAGCTATTGGTTGCAGCCACAGGATGCTCTAAATAGGCCAACTTCAATTATAACCACCTTGTATATAAGGATAATTTGTAGGTTTTAAGAGTTATTTTTATTATTTTAAATAATAATTTTAGAGAAAATTTCAGTTTTTATTCATTAGTTTTTACTAAAAATTCCAGTCTTACAGGTTTTTAATTACTATTGAATAAGTAACAGTAATATTTTCTTTAAATACACTCTGTTGCAAAAAAATCGAAGCACCATGAAGAAAAAGTTACTGTGTTTATTGAAATTAAATATGCATAAAAGCTCATTCACATACCCCTGTTGTGATGGTGTGGGATGCTATCTCTTATGACAGCAGGTCGCCCCTAGTCATCCTTCGTACAACTGTAACAACTCAACGATATGTTGATGACATCCTGCGGCCGTTTGCGTTACCCTTCATGGCAGGTCATCCTGGGGCCATTTTCCAACAAGATAATGCCAGGCCCCATACGGCTCGCATATCTCTGGAGTGCCTCAGTGCTGTTGATACTCTTCCTTGGCCAGCAAGGTCACCAGACCTTTCGCCAATCGAAAATGTATGTGACATGGTAGGCCGCCAGATTTGGGCACCCTAAATTGTTGCAGATCTGGAGCAACAATTGAGAAATGTCTGGCAGAATATATCGCAGGATGAGATTAGGAATCTTTATCACTCCTTACCTCGGTGTATACAAGCATGCAACACCGCCAAGGGAGGGGGGTTCACCAATTACTGATTTGAATATTCAATGTGCAATTGCTCGTCAGTGATGGGTTCTACGACCTTGAAATTGTAATCATTTCATAACCTGTGTATGACCTTTACGCATATTTAATTTCAATAAACACAGTAACTTCCTTCATGGTGCTTCGATTTTTTGGCAACAGAATGCACTTCATTATTGCATTTTACAGAAATTTTATTTCAGAAGTATGGTTATAACTAAGGATTTCATGATAAAAAGGGGAACTTTTGAGTCAAGTGGAGATCCTAGAATAGCTGTTTTAAGCTTATTAGGCTCTCTTTAGCCAGGGCTACTCCGTGCACAAAGACTAAGAAGGCATACGAGGGAAAAAGAATGTATTCTCAGAAATACAAGTGACCCCTCAAAAACTAAGATTATGAAAATAAATACATCAAAATGTAGAATCAAATAACTGCTAACCACAAAAAGGCATTTGACCACAAGAAAAGACAAAAATATATAATTAAAAAATAAAATGCACTTCATAGGTCTAAAGAAAAAAAATAATTCATGATAATGGGGAGGTTCTGAGGAAAGCCGAGACCTTGGGACAGCTGATTTGAGCTTATTAGGCTCTCTTCAGCCAGGATTATCTGATATGGAAAACTCAAAAGACATATGAGGGGAAAAGTAATATAGTAATTTTGAGACAGAGGTTTTATTTTTTTCTTTTATTTATTACTTTTTTCCTTTCTTTGGAGTGAAATACTTTTTTGTGGTGAGCAGTAAGCTGCTAAAGGATTTGATTTCCATATTTTGATGTTTTTATTTTCTTACCTTAAAGAGGGGCCACTTGTGTTTCTGACAAGAAAATTCGAATTTTACAACCTTGTATTTTCTGTTTATTATGGGTTTGAAAGGCTTAGATAATTCTGTGTTTGTTTTCTTTGCATTTTCTCTAAGGTAATGTAAATCTCCATCCATTATTATTTTAGTTTATTTGAAATTTGATATAGTAATGCTAATTTTTGATATTGGTTAACTTTAGAATTTAGTTTCTAACATTTATATACATTAATTAACTTTAATTAATGTATTTTTTTATTAATTAAAACATATATAAACAATTAAAAAGTTGGTAAATTTCTTAAATTTACATTATTAATTCATTAACTACTTAATCTACATTGAACTTTTGCATCCAAGTTTCATTATTTTTTATTTTTCTTCTTCTTTTGAAATAATTATTTGCTCTAAAAGAATAATTCATCTCTCAAATTGAATATATTTTTATTTAATACAGCAAATTTTCAGAAAAGAATTTTTACGCTTTTCCTTCTTCAAGCAATGACTACATTGAAGTTTAAGCAATTAGTTTCTCACAAATTGAGAGATATTAATTACAACCAGAGGCGTGGCAAGGAGGGCGGTCCGCCCGGGGCCCCGCCTGGGAGGGGCCCTACAGCCAGCTTATTTCCTTTTTTTTTGGTTGTTAAATAGGAAATTCACTTTTTTTTGGGGGGGTTGGTTTTTGCAGGCAGCCTAGGGGCCCCACCAGCCAGCTTAAGGGCCCCATCCATCCAAGTATTTCCTTTTTTTTTTGGTTGTAAAAGCCTAGGGGGCCCCCACCAGTCAGTCTAGGGGTCCCATCCACCCAAGTATTTCCTTTTTTTTGGTTGTGGAATAATGGAACTCCTGCCCCGGGCCCCCAAAGGCATTGCTACGCCACAGATCAATTCGGCAAGCTCAATAAACAGTTTCCAGTTCTATCTCATTAAATAAAATTATTTGATCTAAACAAGTTTTTTATTATTAACTTTCTTTTCATTTATATTTTATTTAGTTTAATAGGTAAATATATTTTATTTTTAATCTATGTAAATATATCTACAGCTAACAATTTTATTTGTATTACTAATAGAAAAATCAAAACTACCCAAACAGGATTAAAACTAACAATAATTCCAGAAATAATTATCTTTTCACATATGACACTGAGAAATTTCACTATGTTTATAATTGAAGGTATTCTCTAAACCAATTGCCTTTAGACAAAATGATAGACTAATAAAAAAAAATAGGGATTATCACATGACTATCATATTTTTATAATACTTTGGTTGTGAAATAACTTGCTAAATTTTCCACATTCTACACAACGGACTTCATGCTTTGTAGGTGACCTCTATGAAAAAGGTCGAAATGGCCCAACGATACTACATACGAATCTGAAATTTTGCATATCTTTATAAAACAAATGTATGTATATCCACATAAAATAGGAACAAAATTGAAGATGGTCCAGCAGGAACCATCTGAAAATTTAGTACAGTTGGCATAGAATAATCCATATACTACATACTTAATAGGTTATTTTAAGTCTTACTTCTTTTAAAAAGTACTTTTTTGCTAAATCTGGTTTTGATTATTAGAGTTTCTATTATGTCACAATTCTCCCGCAATCAAAGCCAGAAACCTACTGGTACGGTTGCCATATTCTTCGATGAGGCATACTGAAGCTGTCTGTGCACAATAATTTGTAGCAAACAATTTCAAACTGCAATGGCTCGCTGTTCTCTCTTATACTGTTTCCAGGGGGAGTTAATGGCTCACATTCGCATATGTGCTGTGCTGCTGATCATTTACATGTGCTCCAATAATCTACACATTATGCAGATTTCGGATCAATCGGATGTGTCCTTCCTGGTGTTGTAGTTTTAATGGCCAGCAGTGTATTTTATATAACATTAATAAACATATTGGTGAAATGTGCAACGTTCAGCAGAAAGTTTGCTTCAGGCCTTTATTACTTATTACTTGCCAACTTCTTCAACACCTGATCATAATACCAAACTGCATGAAATCCTTTTTAACTTTACAGTTTTCATTACAAAACAAGGTATAGACAGTAATTAGTAAACCAATCACAGTGCTTCGCGACGGCTCCTGAGTCACCTTTACTTTAGAATAGACTGCGCTCGCGCGAGTCTGTTTGCGACCCCATGCTATCTTACCCACCCCTATTTATATGGAATAATCGTCATTCTTAACTCAAACCTTGTTAATACACTGAATTCCTAATAACGATTTAAAAAAAAAAACTTAAGTTGATGAGGGGATCGAACCCACGACCTTGTAACCAACTGAGCTAACAGGCCACCTACAATTGAGCTAACAGAAGCCGTTGCGAAGCATTGTGGGATATGTGTCCACAGACAGACAAACCGGGGATATAAGGAGTCTTTCAGAAGCCTAAAAGAAAGATGTTCATGTTTTAAAATCGTATTAGTTCACTGTAATAGTAAATAAGAAAAATGAAGCAAAGATCACTTACCCTATAGGCATTCAAGATGGCAATACAATCACTGAAAGAGCCGTAAGCCCAGGCTACTTTATTTCTAGGAAAAGAGAGTAGTTATTAATAAATTAAGTTGATATGAAGTGAGCTAAAGAAATAGTACAGAGCATTTAAAGCTTAATATATATGTGATTTTTCTTAAATGACCTTCTGCCTTAAAAAAGAAAAATATACAGGGTGTTTATAAACAAAAAAGTAGTCACATTTTTTACAGCAGGTAGTCCTGACCAAAACAAGAAAACAAGATGTAATCCTAAAACAAAAACCTGTCGAGATATGGGCCAGTCTTTATCACTATAGGAGGTGCTCTATGGGGTTCCCATTCATTGCCACACATCCTTCAGCAGGTCATCTCTTGAGAACACATCTGGCTGCTCTCCGATTTGCTGACATGCAATGAATAGATGCTCCTACTGTGTTTGGATGTCATCGATGGGGTTGAGGAGACCAAGATCTTCAAGTATCCCCATAGTCACAAATCTAAGGAATTAAGGTCAGGGGATTGGGCAGGCCAAACTACTGACCTCCCTGACCAATCTAGTGCCAATGAAATGTCTGGTTTAAATATTGTTGGACGATGAGTTAAAGAATTTTGTCCCATTGTATACGCCCCACATCTGTTGCCTTTCATAGAAGACAGATAATTCCCTGTTCAGTAGGATAAGTAATTCATGTGACAAGAAATGATGATAAATGACACCTGTTAGAACCTTGCGTTCTACTGAACAGACTGAGTCTGTCACCTACAATTCAGCCCAGACATTGATGAAAAACTTATGCTGATGCCTCAATTCTAAAATCACATGAGGATTTTCATCTGACCACTAATGTGTATTATGGTAATTGACTATTCCATTCCTTGTAAAACCTACCTCATTGGTAAATAAAATTCTGATTGTGAACTGAAGATCTTCCCACTATCTTAGAAGGCATTGACAGAACTCTTAATCTGGCATGATGATCTGGTGGCTGAAGTGCTTTCACACTCATTGAAAATGATACAGGTACAGTGAGTAACTTACCAGACAAGAGAATGATTGATGCCTTCAGTTGCTGCTATTCTTCTAAAACTTGTTTCAGAATGCTCTTACATTCTTCTCTATACTCGCTCCTCCATATCTGGAATGCAAACAGAGAGATCTCATGCCAGCTGTTGTTTGTGGAGTCTATGATCCAGTTTCTGTCTAGTATTATCCCTGACTGGGATCATATCTGATCTGATATACTTTTGTGCGTAGAGGTTATGGACTTGTCAGTTGCTCCTATCAGCTAATTTTTAATTTTTAATTATTATTTTTAGCAGCCCCTAGGCTACAGCTTGCTTTGCTCTTGCTTTTATGCTTGCTGAATGTCACACCCTGTAGTGGCCAAACTGTTAAGAGATATTAGAATGAAATCTTCACCACTGTGTTCAGCATCAAAAAGTAGGTAACCACTTCCAAAAAATCAGACCTCTAGGACCACTCCCTGACTGGATGTTGGGGGGTCGAAAGTGGTCGCTTCCGATAAAGAGGAAAATGGGGATAGACATCCCCCCAATATCGACCCTTCTGAACACATTTTGTTTATAAAATTATGCATATTATGGGGCTGCTTTGCTTTCGACACTGTCTAAAAGCATTAATTTATCTTGTTTTTTCATAAATTACTAAGGTATGAATCTCGGCAAACCTTTAAATATTTTTTTACAAAACTTACAGAAACTTCTTTTATTATTAAACTCCTCCTTTGCGACGTTTCGACGGCCTAAACGGCGCGTCTTTTACGCAAAGGAGGAGTTTAATAATAAAAGAAGTTTCTGTAAATTTTGTAAGTTTGACTTTCCTTACTTTAAATATTTTGTTTGTTTACTGCAATGCAGAGATAATATGACCACTAAGAAGAGAACAATGAGCTGCAATATGAAGACAGTAGCACAGCTAATACAAAAATGACAAAGATTTTAAGTAAGAAGAAAGACTATTATCTTTGAAGAATTAATTGTAGGACCCATGTTATTAGACTTTATCCTTGTTTTGATGAATACTATCTGCTGTAATTTCGTAAAGCAAAGATTTCAATCAATCATTTGCAATTTAGAATTCAGAAAGTATAGAATATAAGAATAAAAATTAACTTATATTACTAATTGGAATTTTCAAATCACAAATCACTGTCCGGCTCTCATATATATATATATATATATATATAAATCTAAGCACCATGAAGAAGTGTCCAATTTGAATGAAACTTTGTAATTGCCATTTGGATGAAGAGAATTGGAATTGATTTTCACATATTTCACAGTGAAAACAAATTGTTATTCAATAGCAGCATCATTGCTACATGATCAGTACTATGATGAACCATTTCCATACCCTCCAACATTGGTCATCCTCCTATCCGTAGTGGAAATCATCTCATTAGGGGCCATCCATTAATTTACCAAAAAAAACGGAAATCTTGCTTTAACTACCAAAAAAAAAAAAAAAACGCCGCGGGAAAAGTTGACAGATTTTTGTTGACACCCCCCTCCCCCTTGGTGAGATTTTGCCGGATCCCCCCCTCCCCCTTTTGACCTCACATAATTAATGGACGACCCCTTAGTAGTATTCATGCAACAACATGCATTTACACAACGTGCAACAGTGCCGCAAAATACACACATATATATAAATATATAGACTTTAAGCACATACCCTATAGCAATACATATTCACATTTCTTAAAGCAATATTTATTGAGTTTATTGATACTTTTTTCTTTGCTCATATCAGCATTAGCTTTGTTGTGACCACAGCGAAACTTCTTTGCAATATCAGAATCGGGAAACATTTTTGAAAATAATGTACCTGCATGATCCGCAGCCGAAATTGGTATATTTTGTTCAATCAAAAAACGGACAAAATAAGTCTTTCCTGGTAGAAGACACGGGAAAAGCTTTCGATACTCCTCTCGAAATTTTTGATTGTTTTTTTTTCTTTCTAGGTGGATCTACATCTATATCCTTATTACAGGGTTTTAAAAACCGATCCATGATATAAGCATACGCAGCTTTCAACAAATTTACGAACCAAATGAGAGTTGGCCGCCCGGTTTTTGTGAGATCTGCGCATGTAGCATCGATTATTCTGGTCGGATCTTCTGATAGGAGTCCGCCATTGCGCTAATCGCTGGTTGCTTATCAAAAGCGAATTGTATTTATAAATCCTGAAATCTAACAGACATAATTTGTAAATGAAAGTCTATAAAAAAAACAAGTATTTTTATAAATTAGAACTTCTCCGATAATTAAACGTTAGCCTACTACAAGTTAACTATAATTTCTTGGCGAGAACAGGCGGCGGCGGCGGCCATTTTGACAGGAAAACGTAATTGATCAGCATTTTTTTTTTTTGAGGGAAAAAAAAATTAAGGATGAAAATTTCTGAATTCCGTAGCTTTTCCCCATTTTCGCGTAGTTTCGTAGTACTTACTTATTTTCCGTACAAACTACGGATACTCCGTAGAAGTTGGAGGGTATGCATTTCTGATATACAGCATGGTATGGAGTGAAACAAAGTCCTGATGTTGTCTTGTGACAGATCTCACCAAGCTTACTGTGACTGCTGCTTCAAATGCTGGATGAACAATGATAGATGCAGTTGACATCATGCTCGATGTGGATAAGTCCAGACAGCTGACTGGCCAAGAAAGGGTATGAACTGCTTTGAGACACTGCTAGGAAACATGTTCATTGTGTGGGTATTCATTACCCTTTTGGAAAATTGCTTCTGGCAGGCATGACAAAAAGGGCAAAACAAAGGATTTCAGGATCTCCTCCATATATTGCTGTGCATTTAAATCCTAGAATCATTACAAGAGGGGATCTGTGGCGTAAGAAACAGCTACCCACACCCATACACCAGAAGTAATGGTTGTGTGCCTCTTGCCAATAATGCCAGGAGTTGAGCACTGTCCAGACTTCCTCATGCAAGGATGCAAGGCAGAAGGGACTCATCACTTAACCCAGTAAGAAACCATTTGGGAGCAGATCATGTCCTTCAGGCATGTCCTCACTCTATGGACTGAACAGCACTCAAATCCTGGCAATACTGGCAAGAGGCACATAGCCATTACTTCTGATGTAATGGTGTAGGGAACCATTTCTTATGACTGCAGATACCCTTCAAAGTGATTCGAGGAACTTTAAATTCACAGCAATGCATGCAAGAGATCCTGCAACCCATTTTTTTTTGCCCTTCAGATCACCGCTGCCAGGAGCAATTTTCCAACAGAATAATGCACAACCACACTGCAAACATTTCCCAGCAATATCTCCAAGCAATTCATTCTCTTCCTTGGTCTGCCTCTTCCCAAATTTGTCTCACATAGATCATGTCTGGGACAAGACAACATCAGGACTTCGTTTCACTCTGTGCCATGCCATATATCAGCATGCATAGAAGCCAAAAGTGACAACACAATGCTCAGAACATAACAATGGTGCTGCTATTGTTCAATAAAAAATGTGTGTTTCACTGTAAATTTGAATCAATTCCACTTCTCTTCATCAAAATGGCACCTACAAAGTTTCATTGAAATTGGAAGCTTCCTTCATGGTGCTTCAATTTTTTTGTTAACACTTTCAGGTCACTGCCCATAGATTCTACGGGCGGCCATATATTCCTTAAATTTACGTTGCCCAGCAATTCTCCGAGCACGAATTTCCCATTGTTTTGCTTCACTTTGGCCGGCGTTTTTTCGAGCTGCGACCACTCGGGATTGTTTGTATGCTATTGTAGTTCTAAAATACACCAATAGGTGGGGTTAATTGTTGACAATATCTCATGGAATCTCGACGGAAGTCCCAGAAGTGTACCAATGCCTCCACTTGTTTTGGAAGCCTGTGTATAGTGTTTTGAAATCATTTTCAAATGACTACTTTTTTAAATTGTTAATAATATCATTATAACAATTTAAAATATAATTTTATATTGTTTAATATTTTTTTTTCGGATTTGTCATTTTTTGGAATTTTTATCTAATAGAGATATAGTGTAAAACTTCTTTTTTTGTCTCAATTTTTACTCTCATTTGTACCTAAATTTCTTGTTTGTTATAATACTTACAATAAAATCTAATATACCATTTTGAAGACAAACATTAGCTCTTTAACACTGATCTAAAGTAATTGTACAAGTATGCTTGTGTCCATGATGAATACACTTTGAAAATGTTCGAAAATAGCATGACCCATGGGGAAAGCCAGGCGAGCAAAGGGTACGACCCGAAAGTGTTAAGGAGTATGTGAAGATATATATGACCACAATATTTTAAATTATAATAAATGCTGATTTTAATGAAAACAAGTCAATTCATATAAATGCTGATTTTAATAGAAGCAAGCAAAACACAAAAAGCAACCTTGTATATTTTGCATCATTCGGGCAATTGAGTAAGTGGCCAGTGGTCACCTTGAATTGAGTTAAAGGTATCATTTTTTATTCATTTTTCTATACTCAATTCAGTATAGAACGCTAAATTTTGAATGCTAAACCTAATTTACCATTTTATGTAGCTCCTTGCATATAGATACAGTCTTGGCATCCTCAAGGATTGTTCAGTGTCTTAGAGCAGATAAAAACACACTTTGAAAGGAGTTATGAATGATTTAAAAAAAAAAAAAAAAGAGTATTTATATGTGAACATAAGCCAGTTTGAAATATACAAGTCGTACTAATTTATATTTAGAAATAAGAATGATATAAAAACAAGCACAAGAAGATAAAAACTGCCGTGTTCTGAAAAAAGAATTAAACTACATGGCTCTGGATAAAACCCTTGACTGGCCTTCACAGAAGATTGGAGAACAAAAGATATAAAGAAATGCATTACACCAAGTAATTCCTGACCAAACACAGGACGAAACTGAGGCATTAATGTGTGAAGATAGTGGCAGTTGTGTTTTAATCCAGAAAGTTAATCCAATTTAGAACATTTTAGATGAAGAGCAAATTGATTATATGTTGGATTTTGTTTTTCTTGTTAGATTGGCTTATGTTACTTCTAATAAAGACTTAAAATTTGTATATTTTTTTAATATCTAATTTTTAATTCCTACAGATAAAGCTTTGATAATTAGATATCAAAATTATTAATATCAATTTCTGTTTTCAGCATTTAGGTAAAAATTTATTCTTGGCATGCGAGGTTACTACAAAAACATGATTAGCAGTAAAAGACTTAAGGGTCATTCTATGCCAATTCACACGGAAAACAATTGTGAAATGTAACCCATAGTGTCTCAGATTTTGATGAAATTTGGAAAATTTCTTTTCACAGTTCTTCTTCTCTAACAATTATTTCAATAGTATAAAGCAGTTAGTTCAAATTCTTTAAGTAGAGAACTTAGCAGGAACCAAACTTTTGAGTTGGTTCAAAGGACTGAGAACAATTATATAAAATATAAATTCACAATCCAGTCAACTTGTGAAATCTACATTTCTGTAGATTTGGAGCTGCCAGAACTGTTTAATACATAAATGTCACTAGTATATTTTCACATTTTAGTAAGAAATACATAAGGATATGCCTACAATCATGGGTGAATTAGTATTATCATTAGAATTTAAATGGAAGAAATTTGATCAGGAACACTTGAAATCAGAAACTGTTTATAGTTTCAAAATTATAAACCCTCCGCTCCAAAATAATAAAGAAAATACATAGATCTTAATGATTATTTAAGAACAGCTCTGAGACACTTTTTTTTTTTTACTTTAATGGTTACTGTTGAATCAATTTTCTCATCGAAATCCCAGTGAAGGTAACTGATTGGGTTAAAACGGCTAAGACATTCTTTGGGTTATAGTATAAATCTGCACAACTGAAAGGCAAATATTCACAGATAAAACAAAATAATTAACAAAAATGCCAGAAAAAAAATATTCAAATAAAAATACAACTATTTCCGTTTCTTTTCTCTGAAGTAGGATCACAAGGTTTGAAAAAGTTTTCAAAACTGAAGTTGAATCTGAATCTTTAGGATCATATGAATAATATTAATTATCATCTCACCTGTATGCTTCAAGCCTGGATTTGAATGGTCTTGCAAAGATACTTTTAATAGACAAACCAGCACCTAAATAATAACAGTCTAAATTATTCATAAGAAATGAAGTTTGCTAGTTGTCCCAAAATACAATTAAGGGACAGATAAAGCATAATCTTATATTATCTTATTGCTTGTTATATTCTTTTACCTTAGTACAGCATTATCTCATTGAAATTCATAGTGGCAGTTGCAAGCATTATTATTACGAGGGGAGATCAAAAAGTAACGCACAACAATTTTTTTTTGTAAAATATTTAATAGCTAAGAAAAAAAAAATAATGCACAAATAAACTACAGGTGTTACCTATTTTTCAACATATGATCCAAGTCTCTTGACACATTTCTCCCATCATGACACCAACTTTAGTATTCCTCGTTCGTAGAACTCTGTTTCCTGGGATCGTAGCCACCTGCTCACTATCGATTTCACTTCTTCATTCGAACCGAAAATGTTGGCCTTGGAGGAATTTCTTCAGTGGTCTGAAGAGGTGAAAGTCAGACAGTGCAAGGTCTGGATTATAGGGTGGATGTTGGAGCATCTCCCAGCCAAATTTCTCAATTTTTTCACGAACAGAAGCCGCGACATGGGGACGAGCATTGTCGTGAAGAAGTCTGACATTTGCAGTGTCTCTGTTAGGGCATTTGTCTTGAAGGATACAATGCAACTTTGTCAATATATATAAAACTCTGTATATCACTTGAGGGTTTTCATTTTGCCCATAAAAAATGTACACCTCGCTGCTCTTCACAAGTCGATGATGCTAGCAAACGCTCCATTATTACTCAGTAGTTCATGCTCATTCTGCCAGGGCAACACCTGATCGAGTAGTTGCTCTCTGTAGCGAAGATTCAAACTAACTATCTTCCACAATTTGAACATCCAGACCAAAATAATATTCCATAAAAAAATTGTTGTGCGTTACTTTTCGATCTCCCCTTATATTATTAACTTCCTGCTATAGAAGTGAAACGAAAATTATCCAAAATATTGAGTTATCTAAACACAGGAATTTCAAAATAACCATTGGTAAATTCAAGTAAAATCTTTTCTAAAATTCATTTAATATTATAATGCTTTCATAACAATTTATTAATTTCAATACGTACAAAATGAAAATATAATTTATATTATTCAGCTACTAAATGAAAGAATTAACTTTTTTTTATGAAAACTAAAAACATTCCATCAAATACCTAAGGAAGTAAAATAAATTACCAATTATAATGCACTCTTCCAGGCATCCAAACACATGACCTAAAGCAATCATTTTGCCTATTCTAATATCCAATGGTAATTTGGCCAAAACTCTTCCAATAAAAGTTAACTCTCCATCATGGGGGTTTATATCATCATTCCTAGCAATAGTAAGAGCTTCAACCTAGATTTCAAGTACAAAAAATTTTTCATTTTTTTTTTCAAAAAATAAATAAATTATATTTGATAAATTATCAATCCTGCCAACAGATGTGAATAAATAAGATCAAAGCCACAAATGGTGTACCTCAAGCCACATTTGTTAATAGTTGATTGATGAACAAATTAAGAACCCGACACATCTAAAAACCTACAGCTGGTTTAAAACAAAATTTCAACTAATTATGAAAACCATTACAGATACAATATGACAGTACTGCACTGGGTTGCCAAGAGGAAAAAAAATGTTGTTTCAATGCATAAAGCCATTTTTTATACAAGGCGGTCTATTATTACAGTAGCAAACATTGAAAGATAACGTTATTTCATAAGCAGATATACACTATATGTCCATTAATCACAGGACGCTCCCTGGAAAGTAAGTGGGATCGTCTGTACACATCATACCCCTATTAAAGGACCTTAAACGTTAGTTGACATGTATAACAGCAATAGCCATCAGTATGAATGCACTACGTCAGCTCAGTGATGTTGAACGGGGGCATGATTATTGTTACCTACAGGTTTGTTCATTCTATCTGCAAGATTTCAGGCAAGTTCCAGATACAGTGTATCACTGCAAGGAATGCCATCCATTGTTTTCAGTGGTGCAAAGCATGTCACCATTGGACTCTAGAACAATGGAAGAACAGGCTGTGGAGTGATGAATCACCCCATCAGTTGTGGCAATCTGAAGGACATGTATGGGTATGGCAAATGCCAAGCAAGCATTACTTACAGGCCTGTGTTGTTCCAAGCGAATTTGAAGGAGGTGGAATCATATGGTCTAGGTTCACTGGTTTTAGAATCTGGATCCATGAATGCCAAGGCCTATGAAGCAATTTTGGACAATTCAGCACTACCTACATGGTGGCAACTATTTGGAATTGGCCCATTCATTTTCAGCATGACAATGGATCTGTCCGTAAAGCAAAGGCTATAACTCAGTGGATGAACTCAAACGGACAGCCCAAAGTCCTGACCCCAACCACATTGAACACCTTTGGGATGAGTTGGAGCACCAGTTGAAAGCCGGACCAAACCACTCATAAAATGTCACACAGTTGTTCAACAACTTGGAGGAATTGAACCAAATTCCTGCAGAATCATACCGCAAATTGGTAGAAAGTCTTCGTCGAAGGGTAGAGGCTGTGACAGATCCTGGTTAATTCATTAATGACTTGACGCCTCATCACTCATCGTCGGTATAGGCAACTTCCATGGAAATTCGACGTCATTGTCTTCGGTCCTGGGTAAGGGTTGTCAGGTGATGCAGCCACTCGCAATTGAATGTCTTACGGCTAAGGTTGAATGGGTGCATGATTAAATTTTCGGCTTTTCGCTTGAAGTGACGTAGAGTTGTTAGAGGAACATCTCCTTTTGGCCGCTTCCAGGCCGAACCCGGCTCTGCAAGCAGGGAGATTTTTGGGATATGACTTGTTGGCATTCTCAAAGTATGGTCCAGCCACTGTCATCGTCCGAGTTCAACAATGGTAGATATATTTTCATTGAAGTCACATCTACGGCGAACTTCAGCATTAGAAATTCTTACAGAGTATAATTCATTAATAGTGGTGTCTGGTGATTAATGCCATGTAGTGTATATCTGCAGCAGATAACATTTTAAAGTTGCAATGAAATGAAAATGCTTATTTATATAGCGAGAGGAGATTAGGTTAAAAAGATTAATTTTTATACAATTACTGTATGTGATTAACAACATAAGAAAATTTTCAACTTCTGTTAACATTTCTTTTTATTTTCAATTGTAATTTGTTCTTGTTTAAATACTAAAAAAAATTATATGAATATTAGGACACCCATAAGAAATGGTAGGTTTTTGTTTCCTCCCCCCTCCACCCCTTTCTGTTATTAGAGAATCAGCACAAAAGCTTAACACAGCAAAGTTCACCATTCAAAGGAGATCAAAGAAAATCAAAAACAGAAGAGAAGAGAATCAAAAACCTAGACTCCTGCATTTGATTGCTGCAGTGACTATACATTTACAATTCCCTGTTACATGAGGGAAAACAACATATTCCTCAGGAAATAGTTAAAGGAGATGCAAAGTCTATCTTACACTTTAATGAGAAAATTATAATGGCTCATCTGGCAAGGCAGTGGTTCCTATCCAAAAATCAGTACATCATACAAAAGATAACACTAGATTATTGGTTACTGCTAAATTACATTGTTGAAAACTTCAATCTATTACATCCTCTTACTGAAAAGTGGCTTGCACTTGTCAACGAAAGAAGGATATAAGCACAACAAGAGAACCTTTGACTACATAATGCAAACTGTGTTAGATTAAAATATGATTTGGTTCACTTTTACATACTATTTGCAACATTAGATACAACAAAATCCTCGCCTTTTTAAATTCTAAATTGTAAATTTTAAATTGTAGGCAATTACAGATATATATGCATAAATTAGAATAAAATCTATTAAATAAAAAAAAAAAATAGTTCACAGCATTACAGACTTCAACTATATCTCAGTTCTTTAATGCATATTTCAAAATCAAACAATTTAAAGTCATTTTGAATCAATATTTAAAAATATATATTTTGTATGAGTAAGACTTGAATTACCAAACAAATCATTAGCATATAGACAACTATCAAATTCTAACAAAATTTATAAAAACTTGGATATATTTAAGAAAATATCAAATTTCTGACTTAAGGTAAAATTTCCTACAATATAAATAAAAATTATGTCAATGTGAACAGTCATAAAATAAATTATTTTAAAACTCTTTCAGTTAATTCATAACTATCTAAAAATTGCTTAAAGGTTATAACTTACCTCTTTCAATCTTAATATTGTTGTTTCTATGTCAGATAATTTGGGAGGTTCCAAGGCTAATGCAAGCATTGCTTTGGGCTCACTTAATCCTAAAAGCTTCACTTGCAAAACTATCTGCTCTAATGGGCATCTCTAGATGTTAAAGAAAATTCAATATGAAAAAGTAATTATATATCAATTTAAATAAAGTAATAAATGAATTCAGCTAATAATCTTGAAGATAAATACTAATTTATTTATTTTTTAATCCCCAAAGCATTTAATGTCATGACAAGTGTTGTGTGGAATGGTCAACAAATACAGAATTTTCTGATTAACCTAGCAAGCAAAACAGAACTTAATTTTAACTATGCTGAATCTAAACTACTTTAAACTATTATTAAGTGACTTGTGAGTTATCACATTTTCGTAGCAAGAAATAAAAATATATGATAAATGTATTTTAGGTGCAGCACTGTAATAAAATAATGAAAATTCAAATACCATATTTGCACAGTTATCATCATGATGTGCGATCTTCGTATATACGAAGTTACGCGGTCTACGGAACCTAGTGATCCCCGAAGGGCGAACCCCTAGGTGAAGCCGTAGATAAACTAGGGAACAGATACTGGGGGTGGTTTCCCGTTGCCTTCCCCCAGGACGCCATTAAGGAATGACGTCCGACCAGAGAGAAAGTGAAGAAGAGGCTGGACAACACAGGAAAGGAAATTGAAACAGCCATGCCCTCGCCGGGATTCGAACCCAGGAACTGGCGCACTGGATGCCATGGCTGGCCGCCGCCGAGACCACGCCAGCACGGCTATTTGCACACTAGAATCGCTTAAATAAAGTTTGACAATTGGCACAAGTGCAACGTAGCTCACTTTAAATCATCGCATTTTAATGACTGTCTTTGTAAGAGGAAGTGCAACGTAGCTCACTTTAAATCATCGCATTTTAATGACTGTCTTTGTAAGAGGAAGTGCATGAAAAATCCATTTAAACTAATCAATGACTGAACCATTTGATTTTATTTAGAATATGTCAATTTTCAAAGTTATGTTTCAGTATGTTTTGTTTTATTTCCTTTAAAATTTAATAAATGAAAAAAAGTTTCATTTACAATTTAATTGTAATCAGAATATCTATGTATGTATGTTAGATCATAATATGTTTCTACACAATCTGAATGAAATAATATAACAAATGTATTTAATTAGCAAAAGTTACCTAAATATGAAACATAAATTGAATTAAATAATTAATTAATTAATACACACACACACACACTCCCCCCCCCCCCCCCACAGTATCTCACTATCAAGGCACACTGCAGTCACTAGTAGTGGTCAGGGATTTTTATTAATTTTTTTTTTTTTATTCTATTTCCCCTCCCAACAGGTCTTATTATTCTTCCAGCTCTTAAAAAATTATTATTTTTTCAATAGGGATTGGCTTTCTTTCTACAAAATTTAAGGTGAACAGGTGTCCATCTGACGACCTGACCTCAACTTAGGCTCGTTAATCTTGAAATTCAAGCAGCCTTACTTGCAATAACCCATTGGATCATCTATGCCTGCTATGGGGTCCTTTAATATTTAACTTTACAATTAATGAAACTGTTAATATGATTTATTTAATTTAAAGGGTCCCAATTTAACAGATTTTGGATTAAATAGACAAAAAGTTTGTCAAATTTTACAATTTGGGTAAAATCTCTAATTCCTATTAAACAACAAAGAAAAAAGAAAAAAAAATGAAAATTTTACAATATGGGCAAGTCCTTATTTTAAAATATTAAAGTGGGTTATTTTGTTATAACTATTGTTAATATGAACAAAAAAAAAATCTCCCAATTAAGTGGCTTTGTCCCCAGGTATAGATATCAAGGTAAAAAAATAAGTTATAAAATAAGCTTAAATTAATAAATTTAAATGTTTTCATATATTCATCACAGTAAATTAAATTTTTAAAAAAGTTCCTAGAGTGAATTAATCACAATTTCCTAATGAAGTTTTACAGTATGCCACACAGTTTGATCAAGTGAGTAGTCTACCAACAGTTTGTTGCATTCACTTTTTACATTGATCATTAGTATCTTTCATACATAATTACGGCTTTTCTTTAATTATGAATGCAAATATTTGTCCTTACTATGACCTCAAGGGATAAAGGAGTTAAGCATGTTAACTTGAGCACTGAACAACAATTAAAAAGCTAAATAAGAAGCTTGAAAGTGATGTGTCTGTTGCATGTGTTGCAGGATTTATGGAAACAAAAAGTAAACAGTTACAACATTTGCAAATAAAAAAAACCCAGAAGAATTTGCATAAAATGCAGTGTAGATGGTTATTCTTCTTCTAGGCTTGTTAGGCATATAGGTCTAAAATTTCAGGGAAGTGATGGATGGCTGTGGCACTTCAAAAGCACCATAGCATTATTAATAAAAGAACCTATGGTGAATCCTAATGTGCCTATGTAGAATAAGTTGAGTCTTTCAGAAGATGTGAATGATCTCATTAAAATTGGAGGCCTCAATTTATCTCGGGTTTATAATGCTGACAAGACATGGCTTTTGTATCGTGTTCTCGCAGAAGATATCCAGGATTGCAAGCATGAAACAAACACTTATGGCCACAAGCTAAATAAAGAGTGAATATCAGTTTTATTTTGTGCAAACGCTGATGGCTTGCATCAACTTAAGCCTATGGTAGTTGGTAAAGCAAAATCACCTCATTGCTTTGAAGGATTTAATGAATAAGCTACAAGTAATATATTCTCACTCAAAAAATGCCGTGTTTTCACTGAATATTTTCCATGACTGAATCTTTATCCATGTTGTTCCGAATTTGCACTGCTATTAGACCTATCCCTGCTGAAAATTCCTTCTCATGAAACAAAGGCAGTCTCATGTTTTGCTACTTGATAATGCATTGCACGCCCTAATGCCGAGAAGTTTATTAGCAGAGATGGGAGAATTAAATGTCTTTTTCTGCCTCCTAACATCACTTAATTGATACAACTGATGGATCAGGGTGTAATCATTGCATTAAGAGGTTCTTTAAGAAGTTTTTTTGTTAGAGGTTACAGTTATTTTAGAAGAAAAGATTCAGGAGGAGCCAGGAGACTTCAAAATTAACAAGCATATGATTTCTGGTATCTTAGCAGCTGCGTAGAAGGATTCGAAACAAGGATTACCTTACCTTGTCTTTATACAACAAGGAACCTTAAGTGGAGTTGGATTTGAAGCATCTAATTTTCGGGAGACTTCTGAGGGCTCCAACTGAAGACTATGTGGAAGAATTACTTAAAAATGACAAAGGTGATCCAGGTTATCAAATTTTTTTCTGAGATAATGATTGCAGGGAATGTTCTTAGTGAAGAACAAGAGGACAATAATGATCAAGACAAGGAAGAAGCAGCCACACCTCATCCCAAATTGTATGTTATGAGACAACATACGGATGACATCATAACTTATATTGAATTATCAGACACTGATGCTCTTCTTTGTTATGAACATTTTAGAAAATTTCAGTCTATAATAACAAAGCAGTACAAAGGTGTAAGGCAACTGAAGCTAGATGACTTCTGTAAGCCCATTGCATCCATTACGTAAACCTGTTTCACTACAACCCCCTAACAGTAACGATTTGGCATCTTCGATTACATACGACTGTGGTTCCTATTTCAGACTCTGAAAGTTGTGATTCATTCAATTAACATTAATATCTATGGAATGGAATATGTATTACATAAATTATTATATTTTTCCATATTTCAGAAAAATAGCCAGAAGAATAATTTATTACAGGTGACAGAGCTTGCACACTTTGACACCCCTCGATCTTTTTATGCTGACATTATCTATGAATATCAGTATTTGCTATCTGTGTCTGCCATTTTGCTTAATTCTTGCATGCTTTTGGGGCTGTAAAAGTTTTCATTTAGCTCGCTAGAATGGCACTGCGAGCAATGGTTCATTGCTGCTCCAATATGGATTTCCAGCAATTGCTCAGGAACACACACGTCATTGTTCCATTTTAGAAGACTGAGTAATTGGGACAGAGCAAAGCTGAATTTGAAAATCAAGAAATGATCAGTCAAATTACAAAATAAATCTTTAGATAAATAAATTTGTTAAAAGTTCACTATTAGCTTTTATTCCATAGGCAAGTGTTGCAGCAAAGCTCTTAAGTCATTTTTCGTTTGGATGAAAAAGAGAATCCTATCAGCAAAATAGTAAAAAAGTTATTTAAATTAACAGAAGTATTTTTTTTTAAACAGGAGAGATATATAAAATCTTCTCTTGAAAAAATATTCACAAACAGAATCCTGAATGTTTCTCTTAAAAGAGTGAAAAAAAAAAAAATCAATCAAATGAAATTCTGACTGAGAATGCTCTAGAAGACAGCAGAATGGAAATTCTTTGAAAGAAATTAGACTTTGCAAATCTGCTTAAACAATGAGGGAAATTCATTGTTTTGGTAAATGGCACCAATTCCCAATACAATGAACAAAGAGAATCTGATAATCTATGTAATAAGCGCAAGTGTCTTGAAACGACATCGCCATTTCACAACAAATCTTTTATCAAATTTGGCATGGAGGTTGACATGCATTCCAGAATAATGCATGAACAACGAAAACCCGAATCTGGACTAAGGGGTGTAAAAAGGGGGAGGGGGAGGACAAACGCATATCTCTCTCCGAAACCTCTTTAGTTGCAACACGAAATTTGATATGAGTTGTCGAAATCTAATGTATACATGTTCAACGAATTTCTGATATTTGGATCCTAAGGGACAGTGTAAATGGTGTTCTTAATTCTAAGCTTCAGTTTTTAGCTTACTTGATATAATTTGCTTTTTTCTGAAGAAATAAAGCATTTTTTTATGTTATGTATGCAAGACAGTTACAGACAATAGCAGGTCTGTAACATATATCTAACTACCACATGCCTGTTTTACCAACTGGAAAATTTCAAAACTGATCACACAATTTCTTTGTCAACCACATCAGCACAACTCTCTTTTGCAACCTGCATGAAGCACAGATACTTTTGCTAGTTAAGACTATAAAAATGCTTTCAAAGAAGACCAACCTCATGCTGATAATGTCTTTACATATCAATTTAGCCATCATATTAATTTCTATAATTTATTCAACTGAAGCTAGTTATTATTAGTAGTAGTAGTAAGTTATTATTCAAGTTATAAAATTCCCAATTAAGCAATTTATTATATTTACAGGTTTATTCATTGTTTCTTAAATTTAAAAGCTCAAAATAAGATATAGGACTCTAGAACAATTTTCAATGAATGTTTGTGGGTATAGCTCGGATAGTATACATGACTGTTAAGTGTATTTCAAGTGTAATACAGAACAAACTGATATCTTTCTTATGTTCTCCGTGCTATTAAAATTTGGCTTTAAGTTAATATTTTAAAATAAATATGAAACTGCTTAGTTAACTGAGCCACATATTTAGTTTGTTTACCTTCATTTCTGGGATCCCATATTCGGGTAATACATCATTGTAAAATTCCAGAGGCACTAATCGATAGACTCTTCCACTCGCCACTCTACCAGCTCTTCCTAAACCATAACAAAAGAAAATTTATTTTAATATTGAATAAGGTTATTACTTATTTATAGATTTTTTTGCATATCTAATCACTTAAATTGGGAATGATTACAAGGGTAATGAAAAGTTAATTGTAGTAGGATAATGGTCATGGCTTTCATAATGCTTTATTATTAATTTTGGGCAGGTAAAATATGGGCAATAAATCTACAGAGCTTACGAAAATAAGAATTATCTTAAGGAGCTAACTGCTGGAGTAAAAAGGAATTATGATTAATTCTGAATAGCCATCTTATGCAATGTTTATAATCTATACTAGCAATTTCCAAAGTGTTGGTTGCAAGCTGATTTTGGGTGAGTCACATTAAATAGGAAAAATAGAAAATAAGCCCATTCTTCCCATACACCTCATTGTTTATCCGATTAATAAATTTATATATTAAGTGTATTCAATAATAAATGTAATAGTAGTAAAGTGATATTTTTTATTCACCCCCCCCCCTTCCTTATAAAATATGCACTGCAAGCGAGTAAGTCTCAAAAAATTAGTTTTCAAAAGTAGTTCTCGGCCCATAAAAGTTTGGAAAGCCCTGAACTATACAAAATTACATTACCAGGTCACCAGATTTTTGCCTTTACAATGGATGAGAGATCATAAGATATAAGGGTCATTCAAATGAAAATGTGGCAAAAGACACAGTAAAATGCCAAATGAGTTTATTGCAGGATTTTCAACACGAAACATAGGCAACATCACTGAAGTGTTATATCGCAGTGACAGATGGTGCTGCAATCATGCAGAAATAGCAATCTGGTTTTAATTCAGGATGTCATGGTAGTGTACTGTCGAAACAGTCATGACTGAAGCAACGAACGTCGAACAGAGCGGTAATTGTTTTAAACTGGGGAAAGTGTCGGACTACAGAAATCCATTGCTGTGTGAATAACATGTACCAAAAATGCATGTTTGTCAGATATTAAAGTATGGATTAAGGGGTCCCGAGAGGGACAGTCATCATTTACTGAGGATTCAAACGATGCTTCTGTAGGACAAGTTGACAGTATCATTCAAGAACACAGACCCTTCTTTTTTGACCACAAGAGTTCATTGTTTATAGTATTTCTCGCCTCCAGTAACACTATCAACCCTGCCCAATATGCAGAAACTCAAATCTCTGCAGACATCAATCAAATCTTTAATCATTTGTTTTAATAAAAAAGCAGCAGCTTCATTACTGAAATTAAATGAGTTGAAATTCAGTTACTTTGAAGTCCATGTCCTCTAATATAAATAAACTGAACTTTATAAAATAAGAGTTACTTGGGAATTAAAAATTCAAAATCAATCAGATTTCTGAACTACATACAAAAAACACAATATGTCAATTCTTCACCAGCATTTTTTGAAATTTTTCATTCCATTGCTGGCTTGTAACCAAGGGCGAATATAGGGTGGGATGTAACCCAAAGTAATGAATATAAAGAAAAAATAAGTACCATAATCTGAATTATTTTAATGAATCATGCATTTATGCAGTAATGAATTCAGCATTCAGGGCATTCAGCACAAATTACCCTCTGAATATGAGTAGCAAATATAAAGTATCATGGGATGTCTACTTAAAATTACTTAACCTAACCTTACATTAATCTTGGCCCTCCTTCCCAAAAAAAAAATATATTCTATATTCGCCACTGCTTGTGACAGTGAAGTTTCATTATACAGTGGTGCCTTGATTTAAAAGAGTTTAATTCGTTCCGTGACGGAGCTCATAACTCAAATTACTCCTATGTCAAATCAATTTTCCCCATTGAAATAAAATGAAATACTATTAATCTGTTCCGGACCCTCAAATAACACCATAATTTCTTGTTAAGTGTTTTTAAATAAGAAAAATGTGCTTATAATTAACGAATATTGTATAAAATCACAATACAATAGAATGTACTGCAATAAACTGGTTTTATTAAGTGTAATGTACAGCATTTATCTTGGAGATCAGACAACTTGAAGATGCTGACGGAGGTGGAGGAGAAAAGATTCAGTTATTCAATTCAGCCTATTTGCTGATTTTTGCCCTTTTCGCCACGCTTTCCTCACTTTCATCTGCAGGAGTTTTCGATAAAAACCTGTCCAATGAGTTTTCGATAAAAACCGCCCAGTTGCAACTTGCTCTGGATGTTCTTTTGAATAAAGCCTGAAAGTTCTCCCATATTCCCAACATTTCCTTTATCTCACTTGTATTAAAAAACAACTATGACTTACACATAAATCAATTCATTTTGAAAAAAAGGATTTAAAAATAAAACATGCTAAAAAATACAATACATTAAAAAGGTCCTAGGACAGTTTCGGGGAACATATTCCCCGAAACTGTCCTAGGACCTTTTAATGTATTGTATTTTTTAGCATGTTTTATTTTTAAATCCTTTTTTTCAAAATGAATTGATTTAAGTATATGTCATAGTTGTTTTTTAATATAAAGCATATAAAACACACGTTAAAATCTTTATAATTATCTCACTTGTAGAGATAACCTCCTCAGCATTACCTATTTCCTGCAAGACCTCTGTGTGCTCCTGCATCTGTAGCTCCTTTAGCTCCTCCGTTATCAATTTCTCAAGAGTGCTCCTCGATGAGCTGGTTGATGACACCTTCATCAATGAATTGCCGAGGGATACAATCTCATCCACCACTACCGTTTCGGGTTCGAATCTTTCAAAATCCATTTCAGAAATACAACCTAAGGCCACAGTTTCTTCCATGCAGAGGTCTAGGTCCTCTTTGTAACAACCTGTCTGGCCATATTGATAATTCTGAGGCATATCATGATGTTATAGTGATCCTTCCAGAACTCTTGAAGGGTCAGGTTTGTGTTCTCCATCATCTCAAAGCAACGGCAGAACAGGTGCTTGGTCAAGAGCTTCTTGAAATTAGAAATCACCTGCTGGTTCATGGGCTGCAGGATAGGGGTGGTGTTGGGTGGAAAATAAGAATCTTTATAAACTTGAACTCTTCGAGGATGTCATCTTCCAGGTTAGGTGGGTGAGCATGTGCAGTGTCCAGGACGAGAAGGGCTTGCAGGGATAGGTTATTTTCCTGGAGGTATTTCTTAACGTCAGGAGCAAAGACCAAATTCACCCACTCCACAAAGAACTGTCTGGTGACCCACGCCCTCGGGATTGCCTCCACATAACCTGCAGTTTTTCTTTCAGAATCTTAGGTGACTTAAAGGCTCTTGGGTTTTCTGAATGATAAACGAGCAGCGTCTTAATCTTGCAGTTGCCACTTGCATTGGTGCACAGTGCAAGGGTTAGCCTATCTTTCGTGGGTTGGTGGCCTGACATCTTCTTTTCCTCTGCTGCTATATAGGTCCTCCTTGGCATCTTCTTCCAGAAGAGTCCTGTCTCATCACTGTTGAAGACTTGCTGGGAGATGTATCCTTCAGCTGCTGTAATTCCGGCAAACGTTTTGAGGTAATCCTCAGCTGCCTTCATATCCGCGCTCGCTACCTAACCATACCTGACAATGGAGTGAATGCGGACCCTTTTTAAAATTCTCTTAAAATTTAAACGGCTCACCCAATGCCTCGTCCGTTGAAGTGCCTAGGGTCTGCTGCATCAAATCAGTATAAATAGCTCGCACCTTCTCGCAGATTATAGCCTCTATCACGATATCTCTTGTGAACTGCTTCTCTGTCAACCAGACCATCAGCAGCTTCTCCATGTTTTCATGGATAGATGTCCACTATTTAGAAAATTATTTTAACGCTCTAGCCTTTATCGACTCCTTCTGCTTTAGTATGGTGCTGATCGTAGAAGTGCTACGCTCATACTGCTTCGCCAAGTCAACTACATGCACACCTCGGTCATGTTTTTCGATAATTTCTTTAATTCAATGCATATCATCCGCTTCTTCTTATCAGCACTGTCCTTCGCACTCACTTTCTTCGAGCCCATGATTGGAAAAACGAAGTTTTGCAAAATAACTACAAGCACAAATGAAAGCACAATACTGATGCTTCCACTGTGAGCTAACCGCTTAAAGTGAACGAGTGAGACACAGGATGCTGGACGGATGTTGTGCCATTCACTGCACCTACTAGCGGTGGGGTATCTGAAGCTGGCTTGTAACCCGAATTTTAGCTCTCAACTCAAAGCAAAATACTGGCTGAGAGATGGCTCGTATCTCAAAAAATTCATTAGTTGGGACACTTGAAAATCAAGGTACCAATGTATAGATAGAAATGACATTGGATTCTGGGCATTTCTTCTAAGTACAGGCTATGAGCAATGTACAAAACAATGCCATTAAACTCATGGCTCCGGATGCAAATTTCTATGAATTAGACAAACAAAAGTTGATCCCACAGAGGAAAGAATATGTCAAAAATAAATTTGACTGAAAAAAATTCAAAAGACTTCATTTCTAATAAAAAATGTGCAAGTTTTAAATTTTACTTTCAAAACAGTTTGTATTATTTTCTGATCAATTCTTGTAATATCCAATTACCTCAGCTTTGAAAAATAGAATATGATTATGGCATCTCATAATAGTATCACTTTTAAGTAAACAATGAATATTTTAATGAAATCTTACCTTTTCTTTGTTTACAATTGGCTTTTGAAGCCCATTCAAGTTGTAGACTAGTGTAATTGGTTTCAGGATCACATATAAGATTCTTTGTTAAACAAAAATCTATCACTAAAAGAAAACAAAAAAAATTAATGAAAATTCTTTTAAATTAAATGATATTCATGATTTTAATTAAGCAATTTAATAATCAGATTTATTTGAGCAGAATAATTTTGGTAAATTGTGTTTAACATTCATTTACAAATTCATTCATAAAGCAACTTTATTACAGTAGAGTCCCGAAAACTCTGCACTTGATAATCTGGCAGTCCGGATAACTCTGCCACCCAAGTAGGCTAGTTATTTTCATTACAGAAAGCTTTATGCCTTTTATAAAGTAATTTCCTGAAGTCTATCCTATCAGGTAGATTACTGTATTCATTAATTTTCATTAGTAAAGGCTCTACGCCTTCATAAAGTAATTTTCCTTCGATTTAAGGGTAAATTTAAATACAGTAGGCCTATTCGTAAGTTACATTTATTACAGTTCATGTATTATGTATTTTCTTAAGATTATTTGGACAGTTTAAGTTTGAGTTATAGCATTCTTTGTAAACTGTTGTATTCTCAAGCAACAAATAAAAGAACAGTGCAACTTGGATAATTCGAAGCTGAAGGGACCACTACAAAACTTCGAATTATCCAAGACTTCGAATTAAACAAGTTACATCTTTTAACTTTAATTTCAGGTCCACTGAATGCTTGAAAAGATTATTCTGTCAATAAGTAAATATTTATTCAGAAAGATCATGGTATGAAAGACTTAAACAAAATAAGATTTATATTACGTAAGCTTCAGTACATATTACATTCAATACAGACAATAATAGTTTTTTAAAAAATTGTATAATGTCTGATTGTTTTGTAGAATTCGGTCACTTAAGGTTACCAAAATCATCAAGCATGTTTAGTGAACGGAAAACAGCTTCACCTACGTTGGTTTGTCCTTCAATGTACCGACGAAATTCGGCGCTATCCCGAACTCGTTGGCGATTTGGCATTTCTTCTTCACATCCTTTTCCACCTCGCGGATGACTGCGATCTTTTCAGCAAACGTTAAATTCTTGTACACGCGTGGTTTACTGAAAGACATGGTGACAATGACAGCAGAAAGCTCGAATGGCGTCTGAAGCATCACGTGTCGTATAGTCTCACATGTCGAACGGTGGCGAGAAGGGGATTTCAGTTGTCACGTGTCGAATTTCTTAATGATGAAACGCCGAAAAATCGTTGTGGTTCAAAATTTTTTATAAAAAACTTCGAATTAAGGAAGTTGAACTTCGAATTATCCACGATTTTTTAACATTGATTTAATAAGAAATTCAAGGAACTAAGATAAATCTTTGAATTAACCACGATTTCGAATTAAAGACGTTCGAATTATCCAAGTTGCACTGAATTTTCTAACGAAAAAATCATACTTATTCTTTTTTTAACACCTTTCCCAATAACCCGGCAATTTCATAAACTCAGCTACCCTTTGGTCCACATTAGGCCGAGTTTTCGGGATTCTACTGTATTATAATAAATGGACTGAGTCAGATTCACTTTGTCTCAAATACCATTGCAAAGTTCTGAAATATGAGTAAATTATAGTTGATATTTAAGATAGAATAAAAAATTTAAAAAATCTGTTTCTAATAAAAAAAAAAAAAAAAAAAAAAAAAAAAAAAAAAAAAAAAAAAAAAAAGCATTTTCCAAATGACCAAATAGCAATGTCTTTGCTGCAATACATTTAGATGAA
The DNA here is from genome assembly GCA_023159025.1 of Thereuonema tuberculata. Lineage (NCBI taxonomy): Eukaryota > Metazoa > Arthropoda > Chilopoda > Scutigeromorpha > Scutigeridae > Thereuonema > Thereuonema tuberculata. Next base: position 102,048,708 of record JAFIDM010012231.1, read on the forward strand.
TTGCTTAAGGGCAGAAAATGAATCAATTTGCATATAATACCTTAATCATTCTTTCAAGAGGATTCTAATTTTGGGAAAAAAAAAAACTCGACTTAAAGGAATTCCTCAAAAATATTGTTTGAAATTATTTAAAATTGATTTTATATTTTGATGGTTCAAAAATGTTATACTTTTCATAATATTATTGTTTATCCATAAAATAATTGTAGTGTGGTTTGCTTAATTGCTCAAAATAAGACCTCCTTCAACTTGCCAATAATCTAAAAATGAAGAATTTGCTCCTCCATCACACAGTTTAATTTCCAGAAAATCATTATTTTGAGCAATCTGCACCTACAGCAGAGGTGCCCCCCCCCCCGACTGTATGGCTCAACCCCCCCTCAAAGAGCTGACGGAGGGAGCGGGGAGGGGGCTTGGCCCACATTTGCATTAGGGCCCAAAATTTCTAGCTACACCCCTGGCTAAGAGCGCTGAAATCGCTTAGTTCCATTTCATTCAGTGGATTCTCCAAATCGACAACCAAAAAAAAAAAAAGAGGAGTTTTTTTCCTCCTAAAAAAAAAAAAAAAAAAAAAAAAAAAAACGATTTTTACACTCTTTTTGATTTTTTTGAACCCCCCCCCCAAAAAAACTTTCAATGGCGCAGTCTGTGCCGTGACTCCCCCACATGGGCACCCGTGCGTATAGGAACATCAAGGCTACAACTTCCACTAATCTTTAAGTTGCTCCTAATGCTGCTTGTTTAAGAAAATCTTTAAATTTTTAAAAATATACTGAGGCCATTCTTAAGTGGATAAGATCAAAGATCTTTATTAGATAACAATTAATAACCTGTTAGAAATTAGTGTAGAAAGGCATACCTCATTAAGGAATGCATCACTTATCGACAACCAACATTGTGGATTGCTTAACCAACTTATTTCGTGATATCTCAACAAACAATCATTTATATCATTTATTTTATTATTATTATCTTTGATATGGTTTTTCTCAGTAACTGTCAGTGTCTCACATGTAGTGCATTATTTAGCTTTATTATGCATTTTCAAATGATATATACAGCATTATTTACCTTTTAAGGTGGTCAAAATGCATTTGTAAGCTAAATCATGACTATGCTTCCATATTTGAAGGAGCTCTGGTCCCTAATCTGTCAGATAAGCAGGATGCATCTATTTATCTGCTAAATGTTAACAGAAGTCTCAAGATAATTTTAACCATAATAGGTGAAGTTCCTAAAATGGGAAGGATGACTGTTGTATGAAGAGCAGATAAATGGTGGAGGGAGCTCTTTTAAAGATATGGTGAGAAATGGCAAATCTGGAATACAGCCATCTTGGTTCAAAGCAGCAGAAAAGATAACTAGATCTGAAAATTACCAATATAAAACAGGAAGCAAAAAATTGTATAACGACAAAAAAAAAAAAAAATATGGAGGGTGGGGAAACAAACTGCTGAAATAAAAACTGATAGCAGTACAAAGAGGAAATTATATTAGGCATCTTTGTTCTGCTTTTCATTTCTCAATTTATTACAATCACCACACAACAAAATCACACAACACAACTGTGGCTGTAAAAAAGAATGACCCTGTGGCTCAGTTTAAAAGTTCACTGTCACTTGTTAAGACTAAAAATGCAAGATTGCAAAACAAGTATCCAGCAAGATCACTATCAATTAAGGCCAGTATCCAGAGACTTTCGTACAATTGTTGGAATGATTTTAATTTTAGGAGGCACTCAAGATTAGTCTGTAGCTTCACATTCAAGAAAATTATGAGAAAAGTATTAGTTTACTACGAGGGTCGATTCATAAGTCACGGCAACTATTTTATATCTAGCAAACATACAGTAATACTGCAAATTCTAGAATATAAGTTAGAAAACCTGTTTGATATTCTTCTGATTGGCACCACTGATGTGGTCTGGGTCAGTGAAGAAATGTCACAGGGACAAGTGGAAAATACGTATTTGGAAATCATAGGTTAATAAGGCAATGCAGTGTAGTCAAGGAAGAAAAAGGAACACAGGAATTCTCAATACACATTGCTAACATCCCCAAAGTAATCTCCAAGATTGTCCACAGTCCGTTGGCAGCATTTGGGAACTGATGTCCAATGCCATTATTCTTCATGCTAACACATGTCACATGACAGCTTCTGCACAGGCTTTGTTATGCTGATGGGGTGGAAGTCTTGGAACACCCTTCATATTCGCCAGACCTGAGTCCTTGCGACTTTGATTTGATTCCAAAACTCAAGCTGCAGTTGCAAACAAAGATGAAATTTTGAAATTTTTCAAACAGATTCTTTTCAACACTTACTTACCATATGAAATTTACTTGCCAACTGAAATATTATATATATATATATATACCCAACACTTATGATCTGGACATTACAAGTTTTTATAAAATTTTAAGAAATAATTCTTTTCAGTGTGATCACTTATCTGAACAAAGTTTGACAGCATCAACTTGCTGAAATCTGTACAGTTTCTAATAAAATCATTTTGGATCTCATTTCCTATAACTTAAGGAGATTTAAAATTACACTTTTAATGAATTTTGTTAAGCACTTAGACACCATAACAATTGCTCTCCAAAAATAACGGATAGTGTAATCTATTCACTTTATAGCATAAACAAATAATCAGCAATAATGAAATTAAGTCTAGCATGCATAGCATATGCTTCTTTAAATGTTGAATGTTCTAAAGAAATAGACTTTTAAAGCATCCAGTTATTCTGAAGCAGCTACTTGATTAAACATGAAATAATTTAAATAGCTTCTTTAGAGAAACCGACATCGTTTACAGTCTGACTTTAATTGTAAAGATATTCTTTTAACAATGGAACTAAAGTTTAACATATTTTCAAAAAAAAAAAAAATACAAAATCAAGAATTAGAATATACAGTAAACTCCCGATTATCCGCAGGCGGATTATCCATGGACCTCTCCTGTTTCCATTTTATTTTTTACTGTTCAATAAATTACAGAATTAAAAAAAAAAAAAAAAAATCTAGAATAAGGTAAACAATAAAAGAGGCTAACAAAAATAACTGAAGGCAATTATAGACAAACAATTTAAGGAACGACCTTGTGGGCAGAGCTTAGGCCGGCAGGTTACACTAAATTACGGGAGAGCCTTCCCATAATAATAAAATTTAAAAATAAATAAATAATTTAAAATAAAATAATTGTTTAGAATGTATGTACTGTAACTGTATGTATTGCCATTTTAATGTAAATAAAACATGTTAAAAGCATTTCTGTGTTGATTTTCGTCCTGTTTCAGATTATCCGCAGAATTCGCTTATCCGTGGTTGCCGCACCACCTAATTCCACGGATAATCGGGAGTTTACTGTATTAATTTTGTTATTCGATAATTCATCATTATAGAAATTTGAAAAAAGATTATAAGAAAGTAAAGAATTTGATGTAATTACCATATTTAATGTCAGGAACTGTAATTGAACTTTCAGCTATGTTTGTTGACAAAATAATCTATAAATGAATCAATACAATCACTATAATTAATGATTAGAATGTACAGTTGAATGGTCCTTTTATATATAGCCCATAAGTAAATCTTAAGTCGTCAACTATCAGAAATTCCTAACAATAATAACATTGGTGTTTAAAAAGTACTTTGTTACTGAACATAAACCTAAGGGAAAAAATTAATTATCAATAAAATTAATTTAATCTTTTATAAATAATTGTTCACATAATGCTTCAATAATAAATTACATTTTAACACAATGATTACAGAAATCTAATCCAGAACCATTGTTTTGCTGCTTCTGAAAATCTTTCTGGATATTTAAAAATTCTGACTTTGAAGTCATAATGTAACATCGCCATATTATTATTAATAAAAAAAATACATACAAATTAATAATAAATTTACACTTTCTTTTTCTTAAAAGTTTCATTAGTTTATAAAAGGATTTAATTTCAATAGAACAGTGATAATTTGCAGTGATACGTTCATTAAACTCCATCTAAAAAGCAGCAAATATAACTTTAATCACTTTATAGAACTTTACTTTCATAAAGTACGCAAAATTTAGAGTTTTTAAGTGAAGAAATTCAGAAAATTAATTATCCTACACCTATAAATTATGAATATAAATAATTTTCCAAATTTAAAAACCAATTATTTTTAATATGCAACAGCTTTAAAAAAAAATGATTCAAAAGTTAAAACTAAATTAAAATGAATTAAAAAACAACAATGGATGAGACCCAATTATTCTCAAGTGAGATCCTGGAACAGCTGTTTCACGCTCGTAGGTGATCATCAGCCAGGAGAAGTCACAGTAAATAACAAGGTCTCCGTACTGGGCTAGTATGTACAATACATCGGAAGTGCAGTGGTGCCTCAAAGGAAAAAATACCCAATAAAAACTCACCAATGAAAAAACCAGTGAGAAAATCCATGTGCCAGCAAGAGCGGCCTCAATGAATTTTTTTAAAGCATAAGACTTCAAAACTCTCGCTGGCACATGGATTTTCTCGCTGGTTTTTTCATTGAGTTTTTCATTGTGTATTTTTTCCTTTGAGGCACCACTGCGCTTCCGATTTATTGGCTATGAATTAAGTTTATTACAAATCTTTATGCCCAAGCTTCAGGTGATATCTAGTAATTTACAATCCTCTCTACATGAACAAAATTTAAAAAATTAAATAATGATTTGAATGATAGTTACCATCAGACAATCTCTCAATGCTCCTCAAAAGAGAAAATGAAATAAAATTATTCTAATGTTTGGCTATATCTAACTGAAGCTGAAATTCAGATTTGATATTGGCTCATTTAAAATTTAAGATTAATGAAACAAGTCTTTCGAAACCCTAATCCCTTTGAGCCTGATGTCAGGACAAGGGGTTTTAGAGTAATTTATATATTTTTTTTATTTTTTATTCTTGTGTCTTTTTTGGTTGAGGTACCACTTGCGGGTTGCAGAGGTGGGATCCTTAACCTTTGCACACATTCTAGGCTTACCATGGAGGGTAAAACTGGCTGAGGACGCCTAATAAGGCAGAAACAGATGTCCCAGTTTCCAGTCCATGATAGCTAAGAGTGCAAATCTTTTTAGTCTTGTGCATTTATGATTTTTTATCTTTTTTTTTTTTTTTTAATTAAACTTATAATCCATGTATTAAATAAATTAATAAAATAGACTATCAGACTTGAGTGAATCAAGAAAAAAATAATTAAAATACTTGAAAATGTATAATACAACTTATTCTACTTCCTTAAAATTACATTTAATCTTCTTTAAGATATTTTCTTATATTCTTAATCTTTAGTTATTCACAAATACTGTTCTTTAAATAAAAGTTAATCTTTTATTTATTGCTAGTATTTAATAGCTTCTTTATTGTATTCGAATCTTTTATTAAATCAATTCTATGCTTAGAAGTTTTTCTCAAACATATCGATAAAGGATCTATTACTTATCACAATTAAGATGTTAATTTAAATCTTTAATCCTTATTATTATTCGAAGATTCTTTTAATTCTGCCATCCTTATAACACATTTATTCTTTCAGAATTGAACTGGAACCTCCCTTACATTCATTGAGCATTCTGAAAGATAACTTACCTGTACATTACTTATCTCCATCTGCCTTCAATTTGAATGTTCAGATATTATAAATATTTTGTAGAATTGAAGTACTGTTATTCACATCAGCGATCTTAGATTCATATCTCCATTATTTTATCTTGAGAAGAAGATGGTGTCGAGATCAATCCCTCAGATCTCTCTCAGTAAAAGAAATGAACTATCTTCTACCAAATGAAGACTTTTATCATTAATAATAATGCTTCATGTCACATTGTTGTTTGCACCTGCTTCTTTCACAACCTATTATTTGACTTTCTTTTCCTTTTGATACTTCACAATATTTAAGTAAATATTATTATTTTGCTTGGGAAAATTATTTTCTTAGTGGATAAGTGTACTACTTACATAATTTATAAGTAGTACACTTATAAATTTCCTTTACTATAATTTTACAACAGAAAGTCGCCATATCCAATATGAAATTAAAATTTAAGAGCTACAAGCTGCATTTTGAGATATATACCATTTAATAATGTAAATTAATTTATGAATACATTGTCAGAATGATGTGTAAAGAAAATGTAAATCCCACAAATAAAATATTTCAAAGTTACCTTGCGATAACCAGGTTGTGGCTTTAAAAAAACACTTGACTGTTCTTCTACTGTTATGGTAGAATGAAGTGGGACTATCCACCATCTAATGAAATAAAAAGTTGTTTAATATCATAACTGTATCAACTACTACATAAATTACATGCAAGAGCAAGCTATTCTAATGAGCTTCTATAAATAAAATTAATTTGTAACATACCTTTTCTCTGTAAGTATTTCACTCAAAATTCTATGCAGAGAATTTATTTCTTCAAGACCTTTGGAGAATACAAAAAAATATCGTTATTACAGATTATTAAATAATTAATAAATTCTGCTTAATTTTTTTAATGAAAGTTATGAATATTCATATCTTAATTTATTAGATGCTTGACTTGTAAAATGTAGTGAATATGAAATTATGTGGAACTGAATTGTTCAATGCTGAACTAAAAATTTCTGGAAAAACAAAACAAAAAAACAAACAATTTATATTAATATAAACTTCTAAGATCGTTTTTGATTGCCTCAAAGCTCTGTCTTTACTGGCACAATACAATAAAGTTCGTCTTTTCTGGGTGCCAGGACACAGTGGTTATAAGATCAATGAGAAAGCTGATTCTTTTGCTAAGAAAGGCTTGGAGTTGATCTTTATATGTCCGGAACCTGTTATTGATTTATCCAATAACATGATTAGAAAGATCTTTCTTAAGAAAATGAGAGCTTTACAGCTTAAGTCATGGCACAAGTTTGATGGTTAAAGGCAAGCCAAGATGCTAATTCAAGGACCTAGCAACAAACTTGCAACAAAAAGGAACTCTGTATTGTTGTTGGTTTATTTACTGGACATTATCGTCTTAACAAGCATTTATGGCTCTTAAACTTAAAAGACAACCCCTGTTTGTAGGAGTTGTCATTCAGAAGATGAGACTTCTTCACACATCTTATGTAACTGTGAATATTTCACAGCCCTTAGACATAAAAGGATCCTTCTTTTTAGAACCAAAGGATTTGTTTAAAGTCCCTATAAATAAACTACTGGCTCTTGCCATAGCTACGGGTCGTTATGGGATTAACATTAATATAATATTTTGAAAAATTAAAAATAACATCAAAGTTTAAAAGTTAATATTCAATTATGATCCATTTTCTGCTTGTCTACTTATGTAGTTCATACAAATTCCAAAAAGTGCTCAACAGGATACCCTAATAAGTTGTTTCTTCTTAATGACTAATGAAAAAGTGCTCATACTGTAATTTCACTGTAAATTAATTATAAAATATAAAATTTAAATAGATAAAAAAAAGAAATAAGGAAATCTCCACTGATAATCTAAAACATTAACTTAGTTTAGAAAGCTTCTAGTCCACATGACAAATTTTTAAAGAACTTATATTCAAAACCCTGTTTATAAAACAAAGTTCTATTACTTTTAATGGAACCACATCAAATTATAGCCTTTTTCCTTGATAATTTATTGTCTTTTCAAATCATAACTCCACAGAATTTCATTCATGTTTCCCATGCTAAATATTGCTCGGCTACAGTATTTCAGTTGCTGTTTTGAATTAAGCCAACAAATGATCCATTGTGGCACATGCCTCAGTACTGCCTTCTAAATCTTGCTTCTTCTGTCCTTTATTTCAATGTTGGGAGACATTTATGTGATCCCAGAATTTCTTTCTTCTTTTCAATACTAGTAATTCCCTTATTTTTTCCTTTAGTCTACTTGCTATTACAGAAGTAATCTCTTTCCTTTCAATCAGTGTAAGAATAAGGTTTTGTAAGATACACAGTAGAAAATGAAACTTAAAGAGTAAAACTAGTTTGTACATGAGATCGTACTATATACCGAGTCCTCCATCCTTCTTATTTCTCTTCATTACTGCAGCTGCAATACATGACCCAAACAAGACTTTCCAGAGAAATGAACTAGCATTTCGAAAATGGTAACAACTTTTTTTTTTTTTAAGAATGTACTTTGACATATATTTTAGGAAAACTCAATAGTGAAAGAAATTGGTTTATTCCTAAAATTTAATATAGACAATCAATTTAAAGTTAAAGTATCTCTCTACAGGCATATGTGACCCTTGGAATCCTGGGCGGTAAAACTCCTGGTATTTCATGACCAACGAGACTAAGTTGAGGTTGAGTGGTCAGCCCGATGCCCACCAGTCACAC
>JAFIDM010012231.1:102060686-102074907 GCA_023159025.1 Thereuonema tuberculata
CTCAGCCAGCCAAACTCCTCCGATGACAACCCAGAAAGTGCGCACGGTGTTAGTATCCCGACTCTCGCACCCGAGAATGGGATCTCCCACCGAAGAAATCCTAACCATAAATTAAAAAAGGGGGGAAATACAAAACTTCCTTGTCCTGCGTTATCTCTTCAATATGTTTTAGCTAACATTTGTTGCTAAATAATAATAATAAAACTTGAAATGAAATACAGGCCTATGTAAAAATCAAAATCAAATAAGAAAGAATTTCCATTACAATTTTAATAATCTTTTTAAATATTTTTAATAAATTTTATTTATAACAATTTGTATATTGAAATTTAATGCTGAGTCAGTTAAAATTCAATTTTAAAAAAGAAGTTTTCATTTTTTTCTTTATTTTCGTTTTAAAGTATTGAAGTTACAATTTCTTTTAAAATTACAAATAGTTTGCTTCTTTAATAACTTTAATTTCTATTTGTTCTTTTTTTTTTTTGAAATTGTCAAATATACAGTAGAAATATATCACGATAGCGGTAATGAGAATTCATCTTGTTTACATCAGAAAAAGAATCATTTGGACATGGAGAGATACTTTCAGATGCTAGGCGAGACGCCTTTGATGTGATTTGGCCCTGTAACAGTTCCTGTATTATCAGGTTAGATTTGCCCGCAGTGTAGACATTTTATTCAGTCATGGCAAATTTACAATCTTCCAGTGTTGGTTTGCTTCTTAATACACAGTGTAATCCAACAACTTATACTACAGTGAAAAATATACAATGCATATCAGCAAGGACGGATCCAGGATTTTTCAAAGCTGGGGGGCCAACTTTTCTGAAGGGCTGACTAAAACCTGAGAGTGTGAAATACACGCTCTACGCCAGCTTTTTATTAGCAATTAAAATCATCATCATGGCAAAATTAATATCTATCAGGCAGCAGCCTTTGGATATCCCATTTTATCCCATCTATATTCACAGCTAAAGGAAGAGGCCCCCCCCCCCCCGATCCACCTATGCCTATCAGATTTTAGTGAGGAAGAAAAAGATTTAATTTTATTCAGGACTGAGTTTAAAGCATGTGACCTAAATACCATATAAGCCATTGCCATATTCTGGGAAGTTGAGAAACTGGGTTTACTTAAAAGGCTCAAGTTTATTACAACCTAAACAAAAAAAGGTGCATTACCTAGTCTTAAAATGTTCAAATAAACAACAAAAGCAATAAAAACCATAATAAAAATGGTTTAAGTGGCTAATTTTAAATATAAAACTAGCAACAACTGCTAAAATTTGACAGCCGCAATGTTAACTAAGCAAACAACATTTTTATTGAATTAGTATAGCTCCACTTCTAGAAGCGTTTTTGATGTGAAATAAAATTGTGAAACCAAGTCTTACGTGAGCTCCAACAATTCCCACCAAAGGGAATTACCGACTGCAAGGAAGCACATCTTCCTTTCAAAAATCTGACTAGAAGCGAGTTTTGTTTATGTCAAATTGTAAAGTTCGAAACAATCTTATACTATCCTTTTTACATTGTTTAATGATTAAAATTACGCTTAGTGGGCTGTCTATTGTTTTATTTAGTTGTGCAAATTTAATAGCTTCAGAGGGTGCTACAATTCTTAATTTAAGCCTAGGTTGAAACAGAAAATTTATTTTTCTTTTTGTCAAAATCTGCAACATCCGACACGCAGAGATTTGCTTCTGTAAAGAATCACTAATCCAAAATTAATTTCGTTTTTAGTGTTTATTAAGATGTTTAAGCTATAAAGAAGGTTTTGCTGTAGAAACCATGTGTCAAATGCTTGTAACGTCTGAACCAAGAAGGCTGCTTTGACTTGAATTATCGGTTCTTTTCAAAATTTTGACATGATCTTGCTCATTGTAATAGAATCTGATCAATGCCATACAACTAATTATGATTATTAGATATTTACTCATTTCTGAGCCAAATTTTTTTTTTGAGTAAGTTTGCAAGATGCACAATTATCTTGAGCTAAATAAATGTTTAAGTTTTCGTTGTGTGTGATGATAATTTGTGGCCTGGTCAAATTGAAAAAAAAAAAAAAAACTAACCAAGATCCAGAGAAGGGTTTGACCTACGACATCAACTTTCTTTGACCAACAAGCCTCTTGGCAGCAATAGGTTTCTAAAGCCTGACAAACTACCTTGTGACTGAAGAGATCCTGTGTGTTTGTGTGACGTCCCAGTACGTTTTAATAACTACTCCAACACAAGATGTGCTTGGACACTATCAGAAGATGTTGTTGATGAGTGTGTGAACCAATTTAAGTCATTTTACTAAGAGGCTTACAATTAATAAAATATTTCTTTTTGCATTGAAACCATATTTTCAAATTAGAAATTTGCTATTAAGTGTTGGTAAAGAAATGTCAGTTTAAAAAGTTCGAAGTAAATAAAACTTAGTTTTCCTTTAAACTCTATTTGTAATTACTGATTCATTCGCCAGTTGTTTAAAGAAATGCTTAAAGTTTATCCAATGAGTATGTCAAATACTGGTAACATCTGCATGTCAAATGTCAACATCCAACCAAATTCCAATTAATTAATTTAATATTTTCTGAGTCATTTCCTGTCTTGGCAGCACTATTTATGGCATCTAAATACCATGCTGGAACAACAGGAAAAACATTGTGTTGTCACAAAACAGTTTATTTTGGGACCTAAAATATGGCAATGGCTCATATGCTCTCATCAAAATTATTACTTTTTGAAGGTTTTTGAAAATCATGAAAGCTGCTTCTGTGATCCTAAAAAAATATATAGGAAAGCTGTCAAAAAACCCTTAAGGACAATTAGTTTCGATTTTGCAAAATCTTTAGATTCAAAAGGTTTTAGTTTTAGGGTCTTTTCACACGAAGCGACCATGGCAGCACAGCCACGATTGTGCAGCCAGGCCGTTCTATAGATTTCAGTGGAGCCTTTCACACGTGGCCGCTTCTGGCTGCCAAGCATTCTGGTCGCGACAATGACATACAACCACAATCGTTCTATAGATTTCAATGGAGCCTTTCACACGTGGCTGCTTGGTCGCGTCTGGCTGTGCGGCCAGCATTCTGGTCGCGACAATAACATACAACCACAATCGTTCTATAGATTTCAATGGAGCCTTTCACACGAAACGGGATTTTCGTGGTGGCAAAAAATTACTGGCTGCGCAACCATGGTCGCTTCATGTGAAAGAGCACTTAAACTTGGACATAAACTCTGTCCTCAGTGCCATAACTTCTGTGAGAAAACAAATTAAAATAGATGAGGAAAAAGAAAGTGATATTGATGATCCTCCAGTTGAACTTTATAATAATGCTGAATTATAAAAGACAAAGCATAGAAGACAATAATAAAACTAAATATGATCTTGGATGTCCTTTTTAAAACTGCATGCCATTCCATCCCATAGCAAGGGATCATGAGGCAAAAGAAAGTTGAAAATGTTAAAATCAGTTTTAAAAAGAAAAGTAACTCAAAGTGCTGTAGGTTATCCAATTGAAAGTTCTGACAGTGAAAAACGTGATCAGATTTTGGCACCAAAATCTGTCCTGGTGTCACTGCTCAAAGAAAAGATTCATAAAGTTGGAGGATCCAAAAAAAAATTCAGATTTTAACTTTGGCACCATCTTCTTGGAGCAAGGAGAAAGTAATGGCCGAGTTTAATGTAAGCAAATGTAGTGCGTCAGTTAAGAAAACTGAAAAAAAGAAAAAGGGCATTTTTATCCACACCTGATATCAAGAGAATGTAAATTATTGTCTGCAGAAACCATTCAACTTGCCACAAACATTTTTATCAAAATGATAAATATTCAAGAATTTTATCTGGAGCTAAAGTCAGTATTAAGAAAAATGTTTACATGCAAAAAACTTATTCTTAGTAATTGAAGAGAGCTTTATTCCTGTTTTAAATTTGAATTTAAATGTAAAAATAGGATTTTCAAAATTTTGTACTTTAAGGCCCAAATGCTGTGTGCTTGCTGGTTCTGCAGATACATTCAGTTTGTAGCATACAAAAAAATGTAAAACTTTTACTAGATGCTGCTAAATGAAGAATCATACAGCAATTTGATAAAATTCCTTGTATGTGATCAAGAAACTTCTAACTATATGCTTCCACAATTATGACAAATGTCCATCAAACACAAATTTAGAAGAAATTTTGAAAGAAAAGTTTGATGAGTTTGACCCTGAGGATGAAATTGAGTTCAGCCAGTGGGTGAGTACTGATAGAGCTGAATTAGTTAAACAGTCAACAACTGTTGAACATAAATTTTGAACATACATAAATTTGTTTCTATGTAAACTGCAAGCTCTTACATCTCCCTCATTCATAGCTAAGGCTCAGATAAAAACTTTGAAAACCATGAAAGAAAATCTGAATGCTGACACAGCCTTTTCTTTTGACGGACTTCAGTGAAAATTATTCATTTTGCATCCAGAATGAAATTCACAGTTACAATTGGATGAGAGGAGGATGTACTGTTCACCAGTTGCTGTCTACACTTGATGAATGAGAAACAATAATTGCTAACCATTGCTTTATTAGAGATGATCTTTAGCATGACAAGTTTTGTAAATGCTGTGCAAAGAGAAATGATGAAGTGGCTCAATGAACACTATCCACTAGATAAAACTGTCCACTATTTTACTGATGATTGTGCTGCTCAGTATAAAAACAGGAATAGCTTTAAGAACCTCTGTGAACATAATAAAGACTTTTCAATTCATGCTTAGCACTCTTTTTTTTTTGCAACTAGTAATGGGAAATCAGTTTGTAATGGCATAGGTAGAACAGTAAACTGTATTTTAAGAAATCTATCTCCATCTATCTCCAATAAACAGACGATTTCCAAATAATGACAGCTGTAATTGTCTACTTTTTTTTTGCCGAATCTATATTGAAAAAAATTCACTTCCATGTCTTGGATAAACATGAAAATGATATTTTACTACACATAAAACTTACAGAAAGATTCTACAAAACTAGAACAGTACCAGGAACAAGAATTTTCCACCATTACAAACCTCTTCCTTCCAACATTTTGGAAATAAGAATAACTGGTAGCAAAAAAACATTAACTTTTTTCTTTCAATGAAGACACCTTAGAGTGGAACTGTGTCGGTTGATGATGACAAGTGGTACTTTGCTGTAGTGTAAAATATCTTCAATGAAGATGTTGATATTTTCCTAGACCCACTTGGTCCTGCAGCTTTTCTTCTGGCCAAATCGAGAAGATTCATGTTTCATTCCACTAAAATTTTGTGTGTAATGTTAGTGTCCCCCAGACACGAAGCTCAGGAAGAATGTATATTATTTCTCCAAATGAAATCGAAATGGTTGAATTATGTTGGTCAAAACATAAAATTACTTTATGTTGATCAATCTAATTTTATATGACCTGCAAGTTGTAAATAGTTTTGGACAAAGTATTTTATTATTATGAATTTTCAAACCTCAATTATAATTAAATGAGTTTAAAAGCCACTAATTTTTCTTTTGCTGGATAGCCTATGATCTAATGATTAATTAACAAAAATATTTAACTTCCTAGCAGGTTGGAGACCCGAGTTATAAATTTTGTTCTCCGAATATGTAAACTTCCAAAAAAAAAAATATTTGAAGGTGTTTTTTTTTTTTGTTTTTTTTTTCTGAATGCTCTTAGGCTATCAATGTTTTTTTTATTTTTAAGTCAGCATACATTATTTGAAATACCGGTAAAGTTACAAAAGAATCTGTTGAGTAGTATTCTAGAAATAAATTATTTTGTAATAGGGTTACCATGTTCAATAGCTATTTTCGAGATACAAATTGGCTTAAATTTACAATATTCAAATATTTGTAATAACAAAAAGTATAAGTCACAGGGCAAAAAAAGATTACAAGTTACATAGTAAAAAATTCACTTACTTCATCTCACATAAATTATTTATTTAAAAATAAATAAATAAAGCAAATTTTCGGCATGATTCTTCCTTTCAAATAATTAAGCAATTATTCCAATAATATTATGATATCTCTGAATTAAAACAATAAACATTTTTGAACCGAAATTTCTAATAATATCTCTTACAAAGCTATAACTTAATAAATCAATTCTTTAAAGTTAGTAGACTGAAAATGACTGAAAATCTATTGTTGAATTGTTTGCTAAGAAAATAATTTAATTCATGTCAACTCCTTCATACCTATTTAAATTTTCAGTCTTCATGTTTCTAATTAATAGACTTTCTATATTCTTTCTTTTTTTATTGTCATTTTCATGAGTCAATATCTGAACATTTGTGTTCATAAGGTATTACCTTTTCCTAGGCAATGTTCAGCAAGTTCTGATTTATCTGCAAAGTTTATATTTTATGTAGTATGCATTCATTTTGCACATTCTGTTGGTTTCCCCTAAATAGAACCTGTTACGATTAGCACATTCAATTTTGTATACTAAACTCATTTATTCTCTAAATCACTTATTAACCCTTCAAGCCGGTAGAGCGTATGCGTGTACGTTCGTTTGAGTCTGTCTCTCAGCCGGTTTGACGTACAGGAGTACGTTCTCTGCAGGGGTAGATAATTGGCGGCCCCCCGCTGCTAATGTTCAACCAAATTCTGTAATTTTCCGCTGACCGAGAGATAATTACTTAAGCTTATAATTCACTGGCGGAATTTAAATTGTGCACTATATTTTAGCCATTAAAAACTTTTCTTTCAGTTTTTTTGTTTTCTAAATAAAAAAAACTACCGGTTGAAAGACATATTCAGAAAAGACACTCGCCAGTCTGAAGGGTTAATTTTGAAACAAAGAATATTTTTGAAACATATGAAAACATATGAACCCTGAAAACGTTATGAATTACAAATTTATGTGAGATGAAGTGAATTTACTATGAACCATGAAGAGGATTGATCTAAGAAAGACGTACGAAGATAATATTTAAAAATTTATAAGCGTTCTTAGGGAATAAGTATCAGCAAATATACCAAATTTTATTAACTCTGAGATGGTGGATGACATAGCTTGGGTGATCTGAAGTGGAATGTAAATGTTTTTAAATATTTTAAAATTCTAATAGCACAAATCTAAAAGCTTAGGTGAAGAAGTAGATTACTTACCTGGCAGAAATATCAGAAAACTTCCTCGCTGACGAGCAAATTTTGTTCCAGGAGGTTCACTATTTGAGTAAAAATTAAATTTTAAGTAATTTCTTCTTGAAACATTTATTTACACAAAAGTGAATCTGTATTACAAATAATGTCACTTTTTAAAACAGTCAATATATAAGTTTAAAAAAAATTAAAAACCCTCTTCATGATCATTATCCATAACTTTTTTCCTCTCTTCTTCTTTGAGGAACACGTTAAACCTGTTATTTTAATTTTCTTGTGTGTATGTCTAAATGATGGAACAACCCACTTCTACAGGACTGATTTTTTTTTTAAACCGACATGTAGCAAAAATCATTAAATTTTAATAATTTTCAACTATATTCAATTTGGTTTTAAGAACCCTCCTGCCCTTTTAAAAGTAGCCCTTGCTCTACAGCAATAATTTAGCTGCTTGTGGAAGGTTTCATCGTTGGTGTGTTAATATTATTATCTAAATAAAATATAATAAAAGATACTGCTTTATTTTCTCTCTCAAAAACATAACAAAAAAAGGTTTATTATGGAGTGCAACATAAATAAGTTGGCACTGTATAGCAATGACAGATCTGGAACTACCTGCTCATGTAGGCCTTCATAAATTATAAATTCAAATCTACTGATGTAAACAGAATTAAATAACTTGTCTAAAACTGTTCAAAAATAAGCATTGCTTTCCACATTAATCACAATTTTGTTACTTGGTTGTAGTTTGATATAATCTGGCATTTTCTTAAGTTGCCTTGGAAAATTGCTGCATTTTTCTAATTTCTATATAAAAAAATTAAATATACAAAACTTCAATTAGGAGGAAGTGTTTTATGTTCATATTTTTAAAAAATCTTTTTCTTATATGTATACTCTTTTACTACGATCTAAAATAAAAATATAAAACTAAAAGAATTTCTTAAGATTGCCAGTGACCCCTCAGAAACTGATGTAAAAAAAGTAAGAACAGAATAAAATGTGGATTTCAAATCCTTGGGTAGCCAACACTGCTCACCACAATAGGAATCTGATCACAAAACAAATAAAAAAACCTTTTAATGAGTAAAAGGAAAAGGAAACAAATCATAAATAATGATAATGGAAAGCAGTTTGAGTAAAGCTGGAACCCTGGGAAAGCTGTTCTTAGACTCGTCTTTGCCAGGGCTATCCAGCAAGCAGAAACTCAAAAAGATATTCAAGAGGAAGAGTAATATGTTCTTAAGATGACAAGTGATCCCTCAGAAACTAAATAAAAAAAGAGAAAAAAAAGGCTTTGCCTTATTATTCACGATTTGTTTTCTTTTAACCATTAGGGTTAAAAGGGTTTTTTATTTTATTTATTTATTTGTTGTTTTGTGGTCAAATTCTTTTTGTGGTGAGCAGTTAGCTACCCAAGGACTTGAATTCTACATTTTATTTTTGTTTTTATTTTCTTAACTTTCTGAAAGGTCACTTCCCATTTTAAGAATATATTACTTTTCCTCTTGTAAGTATTTTGAATTTTTACTTGCTAGGTAGCCCTGGCTGAAGAGGGCCTAAAAAGCTCAAAACAGCTATCCCAGGGTTTCAGCTTGACTCAAAAGGCTTTCCCTTATTAAAAGAATTTCTAATCATACTGTTTTATTATTGATATATAATTAAATAATGAATAGATATTTTCTCAGGCAGTAGAAGTTACGTTTCAACTTAAACTGTTGGCATTCCAAGACATTGCTAGCTAATATTTATTATATATAGTTCACAAGTGGAGATGAAAACAAACAACAACAAAAATTAAATTAAATCTTAATATATAAAAATGAATGTTTCTTTGTTTGTTTGTCAAGAATGCGTTCCTATACCATTCATCAGATTGCGATGAAACTTTGGTGAGTTGTTGTGCGCACACCCACGAAGGTTTCTGATTTAGTAGAACCATTTTACAATATCTGGTGCATGAGGTGTTTCAACAAATGAATGTATATCCGGTTTCAATGTTTGCAGTTTCCAGTGCGACTCGCATTTGGAATGACCATCAACAAAGCACAGGGACAATCGCTTCAAGTGTGGGGTCTCAATTTGGAAAATCCATGCTTCACACATGGACAGCTGTTTGTGGCCTGCTCACGTGTCGGAAAATCTTCTGATTTATTCGTGAATGCACCAGACGGAAAAACAAAAAATATCGTGTATCCAAAAGCACTTCAATAAACAGAATTAAAACAAACTCTTTCTTTGAGTGGCATTGCAACGCATGCCGGGTACAGCTAGTTTGCAATAAATCTCAAATAAATCACAAGCTTACATACAAATAATTTATAAAAAAATTTATATAAAAGCTGTTTTAGAAGCTCAAATTTCTAATTAAAATATGCAGATTCTGGTCAAATACTAATTCCAAGCCTTTATAATGTTAATCCTTGGATGGGACAAAAAAAAAAAAAACTATTTGCCCTTTCAGTTACTGACTATTTTCAAGAAATGGGATTAGGATTAATTTTTTGACTCATGGTTATTTTTCAATCATACACTGAAGTGAAGACGAGTATGTTAATTTTAATTAGTATAATTAAGATTTTTTTAATGAGGAATTCATTCATAATTGCAATTAAAAAATATTTAAACATGCCATATCTATATATCTATATATTATTGTGAAATTTTTACTGTATCTGATAACATCGGAATCTCATGACTGATTAATTGGTTAAATATATTTTGTATTCCAATTTTGAAGTACTGAACTTTAATTTTACAATCCATTCCATATCTATCAAAACTGATCTGTATTTTATGAAACGTGGGAAGCTGAAGGAGTCATTTAATCTTAATTTCTTAATCTAAATTCTTAATCTTGGTAAATACAAATTTTGTAACCATTTCAGGCATTGTATAGAAATTCTTAATAGATGAAAAGAAAGAAAAACTGTTTTCTGCTAGCTACTATGTTGGACTGCTTAAAAGCTTAATTTTTTTTCCATTTAATAAAAAAAAATATGTTTTATAATTCAGGCAAAATTGTAATTGGACAAGCTATATATTAATTGACTACAATGTAGAAGAGCTCTATAGGAATTTGATAACTAGCAAATATTTAGTTCTTGTATAAGCAGAATTTGATGTAGAAAATGGATTAGGAAAACCTAAGTGTAATGATTAATCAGATAAAAACAAAATATATATATTGGACAATGATATAGATGCTTTCGCGAGCATTGCATTGTAAAAAAAAAAAAAAAAAAAAAAAAGTATATATTGCTTTTTGAGCTCGTGTCATCTAATTCTCCACAAGGGATCTGCCCCTTTGAATTTATATAACCATCCACATGTAAAGAGAAAGGGGCAGAATCAGTAGACATTTTTTATATGAAAACCCATTTGCTACACATTATTTTATAGAATTATAAAGCAGAGATTGCATCTAAAACATTGGTGAGTTTATGAATTGAAGCTTAAAGGAAATATTCTATTAAATTATATTTTTATAAAAAAAAGTGTTTTTTTTTTTTTTTCCATTGGCAGTAAAAATTATTAATCCATGCAAGTTATTTTTCAATTAAAGGAATGATCAGTTTTAAATTTTTTTGTAGTTCTATTAGATGGCTACATAGAGCATTTCCTCAATTACATCATAATAATGAAAAATATGTACAAATTATTACTACAGTAAGAAAAGAACAGAAGGAAGTCTTTATTAGATGGCCAGTGACATAAGTTAGAGTCAAGATATTTTAAAATTAATATAAATGATAGGCTTAAGAAGGTCTACAGTAGTAATGAAAAAATGATAGAATTTCTATTAGGTTTTTAAATAAAAGTTAAAGAAACTTAAGTAGATTAAATCATCAATCCTCTTGATTTAATCATTAATCTTTTAGTAATTACTAGTTACACACTCAATCACATTGACTACACAGCTTCATTAACTTAAAGAAGGTGATTTTCAAAAGCTTAAATTATCGCAAAGTTGTTAAATCAAAACTTTTTGAAAGCAGTAAAATTATCCTGATTGTGATCAGCTTTCTAAATGGAATTTAAGTCATCAAGTCAAAAGAGACATTGATTTAAGCGGACTCTTAATTTCCTAATATCCAAATGAACTTAAGTTTTCCTTTACTTTCTAATATTTAAGTTTTAGTTTGTTTGAAGAATCACTTTTATAATTTGTGTAATTACATAGCATAGTCAGAGCAAAATTACAAAATAAAGACAAATGAACTATATTGCCTAGAAATAAGGATATATATATATATATATATATATATATATTCATTCTTTAAAGATCAGGGATGGAAACGTTTGATAATCATATTCATGTTTTAAGTCAACACATAAATAAGAATCATACTTAGTTTTCTTAAAGTATACTTGATTGCTTAAAAATCAGTCCAGCTATTTCATCATATGACAGGAGGAATTATTTTTAAGAAATGGAGAATAGAGATTATGATAATTGTGATCATGCTTTAAGTTGGACTATAAATAAACATTGTACTAATTTTTTTAAGGTCTAGCTAAGTTGTTTCCAAACTGTGTGGATCTTTACAATGTTAAAATGGGAAACAACTCCAGATTCAAAAAGTGGTAACCTAAGTTTCTGTTGGCCTAGGAGGGGGGCACTGAAAACAATTGTCAAGATACTAAGGGCACCACAGAAACCTTTGGTCTAGTAGATTTAGCATAGGATAGAGAGGAAGGGACCAAATAAATTGTGCTCATGTTTTAAGTGAGACCTTATAAATAAGCATCATACCAAATTTTAAGGAAATTATCCAACAGTTCTAGCTTCATGCATGAATAATAGAAGAAAACGTTCAAGTTGAACATGTAAGACTTAGTTTGCTTGGTAAACTAAAAAATAAAATAAGTAACCTACCGTTGTTCTTTAACTTCTATTCTATCAAAAACATCTATCAATTTGCGAACCAGGAAGTACAGTGATCCATCTATGCTCGGCTTCAACGGATCTAGATCTGGTATCTTCATTCAGACAATTAAAATAAAAAAAGTTATTGGAAACAGGAGACTGATATTCATCAAATCAAAATTACTCTTTATAAAATCAGCTACTACCTTAGCTCTTAAAGAATTGATTAATTAAGAAAAGCTGAATAAATGACAAGGAATACTGAACAAAGCAGTGATCTTGTTCAAATTACTGTTTATAAATCAAATTACTACTATACATAATTAGATCAGGACAACATAACTAAAGGTCTGCATTGGAACTGATCCAATCTGAATTGTTAAGAAATAATGGCTGTGAAATTGGTGAAAACAGCACCTCAGAAATTCCAGATTTCACAGAGGGTTGCATGTGCATCACGAGTTGATAACAGCACTATACTCCTCCAAATGAGAGTTGGCCGGCGGAAGCTTGAACTGCGCAGCCCTTCCGGTAGCTGATCAATTATATTTTCCTGTCAAAATGGACGCCACCGTCTGTTCTCACCGAGAAATTATAGTTAACTTACAGTAGGCTAATGTTTAATTATCGGAGAACTTCTAATTTAGAAAAATACTTGTTTATTTAGAGACTTTCATTTATAAATAATGTCTGTTAGATTTCAGGTTTTTTTTTTTTGAAAGTATCACTTCACGCAGGCAACTATTTCTCTTGCTTGACGACGCAGAGTGCTTCCACAGCTATTTTTCTCCGCTGACATGTTGATAACGCAAAATAAAACTTCTCTTTAGTATTTAGCGTTATTTCAATACTAATCGCTAACAATAAATATTTTAATGATTTATAAATACCATTCTTTTTGATAACTAACCAGCGATTACTGCAATGGCAGATTCCTGTCAGAAGATAAGACAGAAGTGCCTGACCAGACTAATCGATGCTACATGCCCAGACCTCACAAAAACAGGGCGGCCAACTCTCATTTGGAGGACTTTAATTGCTTCCTGCATGATGTGTCTGTAATTATTATTTGGGAAGTGATCTTTGAAACTATTTATTTTTAAAGAGGCCTAAATCTGAATGATCTTTTTACATATTTAGCCCCCCCCCCCCCAAACCTAATCTTGGGTGTGTACTGGTTCAAAGTATACTCAAACTATTCAAGAAGAGATAGCATGAGGTGGTTTGAGAAGACTGCATTACTAACAATTGAATCAGAAATGATAACACTACAGCACTTTTTTTCTAGACACAGTGCTTAAAATCGTTTCAAGTAGCACCTAACATTGTCATAAGTCTATGACAAAACACACTGGTTTTGTGGTGTCAATAAAAAAATAATTTTATGCACATATCTACTTCTCCTTGGATCTTCATTATCTTTCTACTGGCAAGAAATGGTAAATATTTAGTTTCATTTCGTTACATCCTCTTTAAGATGGATTTATTAACAGACACTACACAAGCAACTTGAAAAATCTTCCGAAGAAGTTGATTATAAAGAAAGTAAAGAATACTTAAAACTTTAAAAATACAATATAGTTACAGATTACAGGTATATAGGCAGTATTTATTTTTCATTTTTTTTAAAATTTTTGTAGAACTTATTTTACACTGAGTAGCCAGTTTATTAGAGATACCCTCACTCTAACTTGGACGAATCTAGTAATGACGCACGGTGATGTAACAGGAATGAGTAGCATATAAAAGGCATACTCAGTATCAAGAGAACTGTATCAGTACAGTTTGCTGGAACATGATAAGACAAAAGATTTAAATGACTTCGAACGAGACATGATCGTTGGGGCAAGAAGAGCCTGTTCCATTGAAGATTCTTGGTTTTTCACATGCAACAGCATCGTGGATGTTCAGAGAATGGCAGATGGGCCAAAAAACTTCAAGCAATAAGTGCTACTGTGAGCAGAACAGGCTCATGAATGAAAGGCAACTGGCACGAATTGTCTGTGGCAACAGAAGGATACTACACAACAGATTGCAGCCGAGTACAACAAAAGTGCACCAAATACATATTTAAACACAATCACGATGGGCCTTCTCCCTGATTGGTTTTAACAGCAGGAGACCAACAAGCATACCTTGTCTATCACAGAAAAACAGGAAAGCACATCTGCTGTGGACCCAGGAGCATCACAATTAGACACCGAGTGAAAAAAGGTCACTTGGTCCAACAAGTCTCGATTCCT
>JAFIDM010012231.1:102074917-102119036 GCA_023159025.1 Thereuonema tuberculata
GGTGGAGGTAGAATAATGGTCTGGGAAATATTTTCCTGGGACACACTTGGTCCCTTAATACCTCTGGAAACCTCTCTTAATGCCACGGTCTACCTCAATATTGTTGCCGACTAGGTGCACCCATTTATGACTACAATGTTCCCTACACAGATGGCCACTTTCAACAGGACAATGCACCCAGTCACTGTGCTCCATTGGTCTGCAATTGGTTCAGTGAATATGACCGATTTCTACTTGTTTCATTGGCTGGCTCAGTCACCTGATCTCAACCCCATTAAGCATTTGTGGGAGGTGGAAAGATCCATTCAAAGCTTAGAAATGCCACCATCCAATGTGAAACAACTAAGGGCTTCTCTTCTGTCAGCATGGCCCAATTGTCCTGCAGAATAGTTACAACACCTTGTGGAATTTTTGCCTAGAAGAATTACGGCTGTAATCAAAGCTACAGGAGGACCAACTCATTAGTATGATGTGTCTAATAAAGTGGCCACTCAGTGTATATATACAGGGTGCTTATAATTAAAGTTCCAGTGCTTCTTTAGAGAAAACCAACAGCTTTTGAAATTTGATAGTTATACCAAGGAGAGGATGCGGAACAGAAATATGCACAAAAATATTTTAGTTCCAATTTTGTCACCAGACAAAATGGCCCTGGTGTTTACATGTAAAAAAGCATTCTCTACCTGAATGACAACATCATTTATGCAATTGCTGGCTGTAT
This sequence comes from Thereuonema tuberculata, assembly GCA_023159025.1. NCBI lineage: Eukaryota > Metazoa > Arthropoda > Chilopoda > Scutigeromorpha > Scutigeridae > Thereuonema > Thereuonema tuberculata. Next base: position 102,075,639 of record JAFIDM010012231.1, read on the forward strand.
CATTGAAAGGTTGAGTTCTACTCTAAAATTGTTCTACCAGAACAGGAGCAGTGCACCAGTGCATTGTGACAATTCTGAAGATTGAGGGGAGGGTGGGGGGTTTACAATGAAGTTCCAATAACAGAAATAGTCTCCGAAAATTAATGATTTTAAAATTTGAAGAGCAGGTTTGCAAGCCATAACTCTTGAACAGGGATAGAACCCTATTGCAGAACAGCTGGTGAAGACATCATTGTAGTGACAGAGGAAAATGCTATGACAAATGCACAAGGAAGCAGTAGTGCATGAGGTGTTGCATGACAAATTGACTTACCTTCTCCTACTTTCCAGAAGGTTGTACAACACATTTGCACTTGTGTCCATACAGAATTCTCCCTGGTGATTCTGACTTTGGGTACAGGAAAATCCACGCTTCATCCAGGAGATCCCATTACACTTGCCTAAAGTTACTGTGTGGTGTGGATTTACAGCACAATTCACCATTGGTCATCGAAAGAGATCCTTCACAGAGATCCTGTTACAATGCCTCAGCACTATCATTCCATGTTGGAGAGCTAGAATAATGTAGTTGTAAACAAAGATGATGCGACGAAACAACTGTATGTAGGATGGTGCCATTTCACAAACAACAGTCCGTGTCAAGGCACTGCTTCGAACACATTCCACCAACAAAAGGGTTATTAATCTCAACTTCCCTACAGCATTGCACCGCGTTTTTCAGCTCAGAACCCCTGTCATGTTTGGCTTTGGGGATTTCTGAAAAACAATGAGTAATGGGGAAAAAGTCATAAATCCAGCAGATCTTAAGGCCAGTATTACATCTCATGTCAGTAGCATCTCACCCGATGTCTTGCTCAATACTGTAGAAAATGTGCTCTTATTTGGTTCCAGAAAGTTACGGAACAAGGGAAACACCAAATCAAATATCTGCTTCCATAAACATATTAGTCTTGCTCTATATTTTTGTAGCTAAGGGGGAGGGGGGTCTCCCAATCTTAATAACAGTACAGTATAGATGTACATCGCAACACCAGTGTCTCACGTTCACATGATGGCAAAATTAGAACTAAAATATTTTTGTGCATAATTTTCTTCTACATCTTCTTCTTAGTGTGCCTACCAAATTTCAAAGCTGTCCGACAATTGGTCTTTTCTTAGAAGTGCTGGAGTAGGTGAACTTTAATTATAAGCACCCTGTGTGTGTGTGTGTGTGTGTCTATTTGTAACAATATAATTTGAAGTAGTATTTCCTCAATTTGTTTTTCCTATTAAAATGCAACTCTTCAATCATATTTGACTTATTTCTGCCAGGAATTTTTAGATTTTGAAGAAAAAAAAAATATATGAACATGTATCTCTATTGCAAAATGCCTGAACAAATTTACTGCATCATCTAAAAAAATTAACAAGAAAAAATAAATAATTGGGCAAAGAAAAACGAAAAAGAAAATTTATCATTACTACTACGATTTCAAATGTTATTAAGGCAAAATTTCCTACCTCTCCTAATTCTTGTAATTCATTTAAATGGTAGACTGCAACTTCAAAACTTTTTCCTGTAACAGAAATCTTGACAGCTGGCTCCAATTTGTCATTAATAGGTGTTGAAAAGTAATTAGCAAAGAGTGGGGTATCAAAAGTGGCAGACATCAGTATCACCTAAAAGAATATTTATTTATTCTGAATTCAAAAGTTCATATAGAAATAGCATAAAACTTATATTAAGTAGCCAACTTCATTTACACACACACACACACACACACACACAAAATTTCATGCATCCTTAAATCCAAAATATTTTGTTGTTTTCTGCAGAATTACATAAAGTATCATTCAGTTATCATTTTACAACTACTTACCTTGTTTTGAAACAATGCAGTAATTTTAATTAAGGTTACATTTTAAGAGATAAAATTATTTTAAGGACAATATTTTATCATTTGTTTGATCCTTATTTATTTTCAATAAGATAATGTAAAAACAGAAAATAAATAAAAATAAATTAGAAGATTTTCTTTTCTCTCCCATTTGGACAATATGATCAGTCATATTTACATAACAATTTTCAAGAAATATTTCTGAAGCTTTTTGTCACAAGATTTGCTATCCATAAATTCATCTGTTTCTAGAAGTGAAGTTGTAATCACACTAAAAAAACAAAAAGCTTCCTTTCATGGAAATGTCTGCTGTTGGGTTTTGGACTTGATTTTTATGCTTCGCCTGAAATTATAGGTTGCAAAGGGTAGCCCAATTAAAACAAAACAACAACAACGCATAACTCTTATAAATGACTTTTAAAGTTGCAAAAGATTTTGCATTCTATTAAGCTTCCAGATAAGATCCTGAAAGTTTCTATTTTCTTTCTTCCACAGATAAGAAAGAATAAAAACTGGAAGATCACTAATGTCTGCGAGAAATTGAATCAGATTTAAATTACAAGGCATTTCATTAGCTTGGGGCAAGTGGTGGTTGGTGTGTATGTGTATTCTAGTTATTTGAATTCTCTGCATTTGACTATAGTCATACTTCCAGTTAAAAGTCCTCTAATAACTTTTCAAAATGATTGGACTTTAATCAGCTTTGATTTCATCCAAAGAAGTTACCAGTTAAGTATGATGTTCTAATTAGTGATATTAAAAATATCCAAATTTTTCAGGATAAAACTCACCTCTTTGCTCAATGACATGGAATCTTCACAGAAAATTTCCAGATCATGTAAATCCAATTAGTAAAGGAAGTGATTTACTTAATTCCCTTAATGCACTTAGTAAATGAAAAAAATAAAAATAAAAACTGTAGTTTCTGAAGCTGATCATTAAAAGAATGGAGTATATATGTTTGGAAAGTGGCATGGCATATTTTGTTTCAGAAATGCATTTCCAGGCTAATGAAAAAGTAATGTTGTCTAAAAAAAAGAAATTAAAGATTTGCCACTCCATCCACCCTGGGCCACAACAACAGAATACCAAGGATAACAGGAATATCACAGATATAAAAAGACTGGGTCTGCACTGGAAGAACAGCAGAATAAAAGACTAGATTGCATGCTTGACTTCAGTCAAAACGAACTGCTTAAGTAGGAGGAATCTTTGGGATCATTCTGAAACTTTAGATTGACCAAAGGAGAAACCAAAGCAGTTTTCTGCAATTAGCAGGACAACTAACTTCAAATTTTGAATTGCTCAAATGGTAGAATCCTCCTTTTCTGATCACCATGCATGACAAGAGCACAGCTCAGCATTCGTGACCAATTAATGAGAACTCTCAATGATCAAACAAACAAACTAATTAAATTAAATTAATTAATAAAATAAATATCATTTATGTTTATTGTTTGCCCCAAAATAAAAGACTCGTGAAATAAATTCCAGTTATGGAATTAATATTAATAGGAAAGTATTCATAATACAAAGTACTCTAAAACTGCAATCAGAGAAAGAAATTTTAACAACTACAGAAAGTATTACCAAAAAAAAAAAAAAAAATCATGTAACAGTTATAGGCAAGTCAGCAATAATGCCAGGTGTTTTGCCAACCACAATGGGATTACAGATTGTAATCTATGTTGTGTGGAAGATTTGACATATTAAGTCTATTTCATTCATACTTAAAGGGGGGTGGGGGAGAAACTAAATAGATCAATTACTGAACTTTTAGAACTATAGTATAACTGAAATTTACCTTAACATTCCTGGAGTTAGTACGCAGAAACTTTCTAACAAGAAGAAGACAAAAATCCATGTCCTTATTCCTCTCGTGAACCTTTAAAAAAACACAAATAAAGAGATATAATTAACATTCATGATGTGTGTAACTATATTAAATAAGGACCAAACATACACAATTAGAACAATAAATAAACAAAAATTCTTCATTACATGTTTCGAGGATATTTAATCCTCCCTCCTCAGATGAAATAAAAGAAAAAAACAAGGCTACGAAGATAAATATTCAAGCCATAAAAGAATTTCTAAAAAGCAACAATAGACAATAAGTCAATAGTTTATAATTGTAGGTATAAATTAGCATACATGAGGTTATCATAACATTATTCCTTAATCAATAATATTAACAATAATAATATTACATTAGGTTGTATTGCAGCGCATTTGTTATAGATATATCGGTATTATAGCACTTCTTTGTTTTTATCAAACAATTTCTATAAATTTATATTGTTTATGCCAATGAAAGGACAATTACCTATGGAAATTTATAGAAACTTTATTGATAAAAACAAAGAAGTGCTATAATATCGATATATCTATAATAAATGCGCTGCAATACAACCTAATGTAATATTATTATTGTTAATATTATTGATTAAGGTAATAATGTTATATGATAACCTCACGTATGTTAATTTATACCTACAATTATAAACTATTGACTTATTGTCTATTGTTGCTTTTTAGAAATTATTTTATGGCTTGAATATTTATCTTCGTAGTCTTGTTTTTTCTTTTATTTCATCTGAGGAGGAAGATTAAATATCCTCGAAACATGTAATGAAGAATTTTTGTTTATTTATTGTTTTAATTGTGTGTGTTTGGTTCTTATTTAATAAAGAGATATAACTTTCATAATTAAACATAAAATTTATTAACACTATATATCTTTATAAAAGCACTTACGGACTGATGAATATGGCAAATGTGAACTGGAATGTTCAGACAATCTTAAAATTGGATGGATGTTGCAGTAATTGATTCGTCAAGTTGGCATACAGTGATTGGAAGAAAATATTTAGGGACAGGAAAAATTGGAAGCAAATGAATTTAGGAAATTGAAAGCTATAGTGCCAGTTAAAAAGAAAAATATGCATACACTACAAAGATTTGAATAAAAGAAAATGTACACTCCTGAACCCTCAGGTTTTTTTTTAACTGAATAGAGTTCTGGGACAGCTGTTTCAAAACTATTAGATCTCCTCAGTCAGTTCTTTACTGCTCAACAGTTCAGATGGAAAGATTAGGTGGGAGGTGGGAAAGATATGAAGAGCCACTTGCAGCTCATGAAATAACTTTTGTGAACTGGCAGCAAATAAAAAAATATTAATGACACCAACTAAATCCAGTGAAAAAGATTGTAAATTAAAGACATTTTTTAATCTTAATTTTCTTGTTCAATGTATTATTTGTATACATGTTTCTATTCTTGGGTTTCCCCAGCTAAGACAACATGGTGGGTCAAGGACCAAAGCACATGTTGCCAAATATTATTATTTCATAAGATATAATCATTTCTTTATTATTTTCATACTTTTACCAAATATATATATATACCGTATTTACTCGCATAATTTCCCCCATCGCGTATTTTCCCCACCCCAGTTTTTGTGGATTACAAAATTCAATTTTTATTTTTATCGCATAATTTCCCCACCTCTACTTCAAGGCGTTTCCAACATGACTGACTGGCGGTCAACTCACGACGACGCGACAATGTACCGTTACTTCCACATTTCTCTATCCCACGCTACTTTAGGGGAAGATTCCACCCCCACCCCGGTCAGTATAAGAGCAGACTCCTTCTGAATCAGTACAACAATTTCGAGTGTTTTGTGAAAACGTGAAGTTCGCAAATAAAGTTAAGTTCTCTATTAGCAGGCAGCTGATGCTGACGTCATGCGGTGAGCAGCTATAAAGATGGCGGGCTGCGCTGCGTGAGTTACGAAATTACGTCACAGTCGCACATACACTTCCGTGCATGCCTATTGCTTAACTGTACTTTGAAGATAAAACAAATGTTGAGATGTGATTTCTTATATTTTAAATGTTGCGTGTTAATAAAATTGTTGTTAATTACATTTCTTGCTTTAAAAATCAATATTTAACATGGTTTTCCTTACACTTTCACCATATTTTTTTTCCTCAAATTGAAAAACATCGCGTAATTTCCCCACCACCCTTTTTTTTGTCAAAATATCGATGAAAAAAAAGGGGAAATTATGCGAGTAAATACGGTAATGTGATGGTTCTATTGGAAATCATATTAAACACACAAACATATCAAATCAACATACAAAAAGGTTATAAAGATTTCTAATACAGCACTTGTAATATCAAAATTTCTTTTTAAGAAATGGTTACCCATGGACAGGGCCGTCGCATGGTTTGTTGGCACCCGGGGCAAGATTTCGTCAGGCTACCTACACTTGATATTTGCGCCCCCCCCCCCCCCCCCCCAAAATCACAAAAAAAAAAAAAAAAACCAGAATCTCCAATTCAACAACCAAAAAAAAAACGGAATTTCCAAATTTTTTTATTTTTGCCGTTGTCGCCCCACCCACGCGACATCTCTGCCCATGCATTCAGCTTACAATATAGAATTTATAATTACATGACACCAGAAGTAATTAAGCATTCAAAAGAAAATTAAATGTAAAAACAAGGGAATAACTTCAAGCAATTCAACAATGCCCAAAAAAGGAAATTAATAATCAATTTATAAAGGTGTTTTTTTTTTTTCAGTACAATTAGAAATAATAATAATAATAAAAAAAAATTGCTTTTGTAAATCCTGTGAGGCTTATTTTGGTTTCTTTTAATTCAAGATGGAGATTATTTTTAAAACTACAAGTAAAAATTTAAATAACATTTTAATGTTTATTTGAAAGTCATTTAGTTGCTTTACTGGCAGATACTAATTTATCACTCTTTCTTGGACTTAGTATGTATGTTGCACTAAAATTTATTTAAAATAAATTTTAATGTAAGTAGATAATCAAGTGTCCAGCATTAATTAAATAAGCATCTAAAAGAAGGCTTTCTCAACCCATGTTCTACCATTTTCACTACAAATATGAAAGTTTGTGACTGTTATTAATGATAATTAAAGAAAGCTTTATGAATAGTCAGGGTAAATAAAAAAAGAGAAGTCAAAATAAATAAAACGCAATTACTTACAACATGTAGGAGAGAGAATTAAAAACGATGGCAATAAACCGACAGTTTCAGAATACTCCGTGGATTCCTTCATTAGGGTCGGCACAAACATATAAGACATAACATTTATGATGACATGAGGTGGGAATTTGTGGTGAAGTGAGGGAAATGGAAGTGAATTTTTAATTCTCTCTCCTACATGTTTGTAAGTGCATTTTATTTATTTTCATTTTCTCTTTATTTTAATACATGCATGTCAAGCCTCCTTGTAAAATATATATACAGTAAAACCTCGTTAAGTCGTCACTCAAGGGACCAAACATTTTTGACGACTTAAGCGGAGTGACGACTTAGGCGGAGTGGGCATTTTTGAAAAAAAAAACCCACTGAAATACAATATTTTCATGAATTGATGTAGGATTCGGTGAGAAAAACAAGATTTTCAGAAATCAATACATGCAAATGAGTGGAAAGTAAAAAAAACAAAACACTTTTTATAGTTACCACATTATAATCGTTTTAAAAGAAAGGCAATGTCTGTCTTTGAAACGTTCCAGCCAACCATTGCTGCCGCCAAAATCTTCAATGTTCAACTCCTTAGCAATTTCCATGGCTTTTTCTTTGAGAATCTTTTTGCGATCTGGCATGTTTTAGCCATCGAACTAGCTAAAACCTCCTCGATCTCGTCAAACTTCGATTTCCTCATTCTCTTTCTTTTGTCTTTGCAGTCAGCTTCTTCAATTACTTGTTTCGATGAAAGAATATCGTTTAATGTAGTCCTGGGAATACGATGTTCTTTGGCAAAAGCTGTTTTCGAAATATTTGATTTTTCAAAAAGTGCAATTAAGTCTTTTTTTTTTTTCTTTAAAACATAACGAGGTAAGTTTTCGTTTCCCTGACATGTTACAAATGTAATTGAACCATGAAATTGCTAGATAAAAAATAGCTGTAATAGCGAGCTTACTCACTACGAAATGAAATCACACTCAGTAGCGGTCAAGAAAAGCGTATACACTTGACAAGAGTCACAGCGAGAAGTGTGTAATTTCCCAAGTGAATTTCCCACGTGAAAATTCCCCGTAAAGGCTAGGCTTTCTTAGAATGAAGGGGCGGGGTTGAAAAGATAGCAGGCAAAATTGAGAATAAAGATGCTTTTCGCCATTTTTGAGGGTGACGAGTTATCCGGAGTAGAATTAAATTAGGTGACGAGTAAAAGAAGGTTATTTTAAATTATTGTCTATGAGACCTTGTCGGGACCAAAGGAAAACGACGACTTAAACGGAGTGACGACTTAACGAGGTTTTACTGTATATATATATATATATATATATATATATATATATATATATTAATTTCTTTCAAAAAACATTTTTTAAAAATTATACTTGGCCTCATTATTCTATTGAAATCTTATGAAGAATAATAGTTTTTTTCTTACAGCTGAAAAAAAAAAAAAAAATTGAATTCTGGAAGTAAATATTGAATATTTCTGTATGTTAAAGCAGAGCTAACAACTCATGATATTGTACTAAAGTATGTATGTTTGAATGGATAATTTAAAGTAGGGATGGACAGGACCCGATATTTCGGGAAATTTTCGGGAAAATTATAATCCCGTTTATCGGGCGGGATTTGCTTTTCTTCGGGATTTCTTCGGGACGGGATTTCGTGATTTATTTAAATTCAACAAAAGGCTTAATAATGCTGGGATTATTAATCCTGGCAACTGAAAACTACAATTAATCATTGAGAAATACTCTGGACTATTTATTTTCCTTCTACCTCCCAATATTACAACAACAAAGTGTTTTCATCATAGCGTTAGCGATCGACCGGCGAAACCAATAAACAACAGACGATGGCCTTCCTGATTTCGACTAGCGACAGACATAAAAATGTTTTTGTTTGTTATTATTATTATTGTCATCCATATCAAGTTTCAAAACCCGAACAACTATTTCCCATTTACTGAAGAAAGGACAATCCCGTCCCGATTTTCGGGAGGGAAAAAAAAATCCCGTCCCGTCCAGACTTAAAAATCCAATCCCGTCCATCCCTAATTTAAAGCAAACAAATTATATATTTCAATCTGCAACATCCCATCACAGACAATTGCCCTTTGTAATATAAATGCCTAGCAAAGAGAGAAGATAAATATTTTCTAAAAATAGCATTAATATCATTATATTATCAAAGAATAAAGTATGACAAGAGTTAATTATATATAATTAAGGAAGTAAACTGTCTTACCTCATCTAGGATGACATGTGTATATTCATTCATATTCTTTGTATTTATTAGTTTTTGCAGTAGAACTCCAGTTGTTACATAATTTATAAAAGTATTTTTGGAGATTTTGCTGTCTAAACCAACCTAGTAAAAAGAAATATATATATATCAGCAAACATTCTTTTCTTTCAAGAGATTTCAAATGAATCATTTTAAAAGGTAACTCTTAAATAAAGTCCTTAGAATAGTCTTTCTATCCAGGTCCTCCATCAACAGAACTGAAGGACTTGAAACCCAGAAATGAATACGTCATAGCAAAAAGAAACAAAAATACATAGTTAGCATATTTTCATGAATTTTATTAAAATGAAACCAAAAATGCTATTTTGGGCACTTCTCCAGAAACTGAACATCATTAAAAAATAAAATATATTTTACTAGCAATTTATAAGAGCATTTTGAATTTATATAATCCGAAGGGAAAAAATATTACCTATTATCTTATAAAATCACATTTAATGTAGGTTGTTGTTGTTTTTCCCTCCACTGACTCATGATTCAAATTACAAACAAAAACAAAAAAAAAATAATTATGAATGATTATGGCTAGTGCACTAATCTAAAAGTTGTTACAGTTTTAATCCCAAACTTCACTATGCTCATTTTCGCAATTAATTTTATGCTTTGTTTTAATACCGAAGACATATTAAGATAAAAAAAATGCAAAAAGATTAGTCTCTTGCATTATTTCAAAAGAAAACATTTTTATTCTATGCTTAGTAATAAACAATATTTAGAACAAAATCACTAAGTTTCACTTTGCAGTCTGTAGCTGCATCTGAAATTATAATCAATGTTTTGTTTTGTTTTTTAACCATGAAATAAACAAAATAAAGAAAATTGTCCTGTACATCACAGAAATTAAGTCAAATCTGGAAAATAATACCCTTTGCATGTATAAATTTTAGAGACTGTATCTTTCTTATTGTATTGTTCTATGAATGAAACAACTTATCTTCAGGTGTTGGCTCCTTCCACTGTTTTGTTCTGTTGTGAAAACAGAAAACATAACTTTGGATCCAGAACTGCAAACACGTACTCAGAATTACAATCAGCCCCACTTGCCTTTTTCAATATCACTGACTTATTTTAAATATGAATTGATTTACAGATTAAATTATACTTTTTTACAACCATACTCTTTGATATTCATTTAACTCTATGAAAGTTTGATACTTCTTCCAGATATTGTGAAGAATGTATCACTTAAATCAGAGGTGCCACCCCCCCCCTCAAAGATCTTCTGACGGAGAGGGGGGGGGGGGCTTGGCCCACATTTGCATTAGGGCCCAAAATTTCTAGCTATGCCACTGGCTGAAAGCGCTGAACTCGCTTAGTTACATTTCATTCAATTTTATAATAGTATTAGAAGAAGTTTATGTAATTTTTTTAAAACAAAATTTACACTCTTTTTGATTTTTTGAACCCCCCCCCCCCCAAAAAATTTCAATGGTGCGGTCTGCACCGTGAACCACCCGCGGGGGTACCCATGCTTAAATACAGAGCAGTTACAACTGACAACAATGATTTTAGAACTCCTGTAAAACCAGAAGCAGACAGCATAATGAGGATGTCGACCTATTTCGTTTATTACTATCTGCTTTGTTGTTCTTCCTATATCATCAATCACTCCCTTCCCATGCGATATCGCAAATACTTCTGTGAGAAATCTTGTTATATTTCATACTGAGTTCGTTGACAAATAATACTATACATGTAGTCTTAAATGTTGAGGAACACTTTTTTCAATCATTTCTTCCAGGTTTGTAGTTTTTAAGAACCAAGATTAATATTGTCATAAATGTCTGTATTAAAGCAATTAGTTCTCCTTTTCTTATTTTCTTTAGTGTTTCTTCTCATTTTTAAACAGATTCAATTTAAGTTGCAATATAAACTGGGCAAGTGCATGTATACTTCTGACGTTCCTTAATATCACTGGTTGCTGTAACTTTTTGGGAAAACCACAAATCTTCCAACACACACAAAACAAGTATTTCTTTTTTATAAAAATGCAAGGTCCTAGGCAAAGGCCTTAGGTTTCTTCGCATAAAACTGCCTCCAAGATTCAGTGAATGAAGTCATATGACTTTTGAAGGACATTTTGTTGCATTTCATTTTGAAATTCATAATTATTGTTCATGGCAAAATGTAATTGAATGATACAAATTATATTTGTCTTTAAGAACTGCTTTGCTTGAATAAGTTTTGTATTTTGTTGATAAATACTGGAGTGTTCCCTTTAAAGCTGATGAAACTTCACCAATAGGTCCTCTTAAGCATCAATAGAACTATCTGTTCTGTACCTTTTTTTACAATGCTTCCACTATATTTAATTCTCAATTGATCCATTACATGATAAACTTGCTGTTAATTTTTCTCCATTAAAACATTTTGCCAAGAATAAGTTGTAGCAGCATGATCCTTGTTAAAACATATGTAATCATATCTTCATACCCTCTAGTAAAAGGGGAAAAAAGGTTTCAGAAATTAATCATCACTGATCTGCAAGCATGCCATAGCATTAGACTGAATGCTCCAGTCTGAAAATATCTAAGTGATGAAAAGCTAATATTGATATTTGCAGGGGTGTTTGTGGGACCCCAAAAAATCCCCGGAAACTTTTACGGACTTACTACCGACATTTTGGAGTTTCGAGAAGGGGGGGGGGGAGAATACCCGTATTAGCTAATACGGCGAAAAATCCCCCTTCTCTACTTATTGGCGCCACGCCAGGTCACGTGAGTCACGTGATCGCACATCTGGTCTCTCCCTTTTTTTTCTGCCTACTTGCCGAAAAGAATCCAGAAGAGAATGTCCGAGAACCGGGGGAATGAGTCATAACTCGCAATAAGGAAAGAACAAAAAAGAAGTTTTTTTTTCCCCCTTTTCACGCATTATCACTGCCTTTGGAGAAAGAAAGGAAAAGTTTTCACCACACACACTGACCTTGCGTTTTCTGCTTTCAAAGCAAACAAAATTACCCAGATCAAAATAAATAATTCATTATTATTCCTACTTCCTTTTGAACGACGATCTCCGGAATTTCCGGGTATCGAAGTTCAAAATCCCCGGAATTCCGGGGTTTCCCCGGAGCACAAACACCCCTGTATTTGTTCCATTAATAATTAATAAAAATAACTAGTACAGATAACTATCATACTTCACACAATAACTAGAAACTACACACTCATTTAAAAATGCAAAAAGCAACTTAAGGCTGGAAAAACATTAACCTACAAGTTCTGTGCATCATGACACTTGGATTAACATAGTAAATATCATCATTCACGATTTGTTTTGTTTTTAATTCCTTTATATAAAAGAAATTTCTTACATTTCTTCAAATAGGAAAAAATTGGAAAGCTTATATCATTTCAAACTTCACAGAATTAGTCATTAGTCAAGGAAGAAAAAGCCATTTTGTGTGATTCCCATATATCAAGAATACTATTCACTCAAGTTTATAATAAAAGAAATTAATTAAGTCAGTACATTCAGATTTATAACATTATGGAAAAAGATATAATTTGAATTTGTGTGACTGTCTCTTGCATCACTGGAGAATCACCCTTTTATTTTTTTTATTTTTTTTTTAAAGTTTTTTTGAAGATATATGCAATTACAAACCTCATAAAATATTTAATGAACGTGTCATCATTCACTCCATGTCAGTACATTTGCAAGCATTGACAATGTGCTGAGGATATTTTGCTGTTGTATGAACGACAAGCATGGGATGAAAGTAAAAAGGGGAGTAAAAAAAAGAAAAGAAAATGTTTCTAAAAACTATTACACTTTAGACTAAAATTATTATTAGTAATGTTCTAAATTAGGAATCACAGCACTATTTAAAATCAAAACAGAATTGCTCTGGATACAAAAGAAAGCTTTGAAATCTATATACCTTTAAATTGACAAATGCTGTCAAATAAAAGACCAAGCAAAGTGCTTGATGATTGCCAAGAGATTATACAGTGGCTAAGAATCAAAATGAAGCCTAGCAAGACCCAACTGAGTGAGTGGAAGAATGTAACGAGGAACACTGAACATTTGAGATAGACTTCCATGTATATTCCTAACTCTTCAGAAGCAAATGAAGGAGAAAAAAGAACAAAAGAAAATAAGATGTTCTTATTTTTTTAAATTTCATTTAAATGATCAAAATTATCTTAAAAGTTCATCAATTTTAAGTCTATTTTTAAAGATATTATTTCCATTTCAGGAACTTCTCATGGAGACAATGTCAATTAATTAAATGTGAACATTTGTAATCATTATTATCAAAAAAAAAAAGTCAGAATCCATTTTCAAGCATTATTTTTTTTTTTATTTTTATATACATGCTTTTCTATATTGTAATTCCTATTTCCAGCAGCAGTATATTCATCTCTTCCACTCTTTTCTTTTTATCCCACTGTTGAAAATAATCTTGGGAATTTGAAAGGTTGAAAACAGGCTTTTTTTAACACCTCTCAAAGCTGCTAGGAGAAAGAACAAGTATCTGCACAGAAATGAAGAAAGAATGTTCTTTTTGTTGAAGATCCAAAAATGTTTCAGTTGTTCAGACTACTAGTCAGTGTAATACTCCTAATTGAAGGAAATGGTTCAGGAATTTCACTTACTGTCCATTAACAAATTGACAATGAAAATTCAAAGGAACAGGATTTGCTGACGAATAAAGATATTTTAATGAAAAAGAAATAAAACTGCACATGTTCACAACACATTACATTTGGGATGTATAGGTTAAGCTCACTCCTGCTTCTAGTTTTCCTTCAAATGAAAGAAAAAGAATAACTGCATCAAGCACCTGTCCACCTGAAACAAAAGGATAAACCACACAAAATAAAGTGACCATTATCGGGTAACTCTGACTTGTAAATCTTATAAATTGTACATTCAAAAATGCTCTGCGAAAAAGTCCCATTCTTTTTAAAAGCCTCTGAACAAACGTTTTTTATTTTTTCATGATTCACATAAAATGGAATGGAGTTACCCATTCATCCAGATATGTGAAACTTTTTTTTTTTTGTAGTTGTTTTTTTGGACTCAAAAGCTACTCCAGAACATTTGTTTCAACATTCCTTGTAATTAATACACTTTACTCAATTAAACTGAATTTGATGATTGATTTGAATTTTGATATATTTTTGTGCAAGATTTAACAAAGTAGTCCAAGATGATTTCTTTATCAAAATCACATTTGTCCTAATCTGAATCATGAAATTTCCTTATTAAAATATTAATTATTCTCTTAAGATTATCAATCCAAGGATAATTTGCAGCAGTTCTTCCTTTCTCTTTTCTTCTGCCTTTTCTCCTATTCTTGGCTGGTAATGAAATCTACTTTGGATTTTTCACTAAGCTTCCACTGTTATTAGATTGAATTCTTAGCAAAACTTGAAAATTGGACCAAATGAAATGTATTTCCCATAAAATTGTATTTTCAATCAAATTGCCAAAAATTGAATTTTCATCACTAAATCATACATTTTGTATGCCGACGCACAAATATTTGATATTTGTGCGTCGGCGTACAAAATATGTAAATTTATCAGCGCACGTTAATACTTACAATTTTTATCACTAAATCATGTTCAGCAAGTTTTATAAAATTATGCAATAAACATAAAGCAAGCATTAACTACAGCATCTCAGTCTATCCTGCTTGCATATTTTTTAATTTTAATATGAAATTATTTGACTTTCATAATTTCTATAATTTTATGAATAGGATATTCACCTTATTACAAATATAAAAACCTTTGCATATGAAATACAACAACATTAAACTCTGGAAACCATAAACTGTATTTTTTATAAAACAATTACATATTAAGGTCATTTTCAGTTTAAAGAAAATAACTGTTTATAGAATTTGCTTCTTTTTGGAAAACTACAATTACAATTTTGACTGCAGTTCCACATTGTATAATAACTCATGGGAAAAAAATACTGAAAACACTATTGATATTTCTGTCTTATTAAATTTGTGTGTCCTTTTTTCCATGTTTAATGTCTTTATGTTTTATAGAGAGAGGAAAAATAATTCCTCAATTTACAGTCCAATCTTGATAATCTGCCATTTGCCAGCCCGACAAGTTTGGTAGTCCGATAAGCTCGCGAAGGCATATTTGGTAAACCATTAAAGATTTTAAAACTCTTAATGTAACCAAAATAAAAGTGTAAATCAAATATTTAACTTCATAGTGACTTAGAACTCGAAATTATCTTTTAAATAAAAAAAGAATCATCAAAATCAGTTAAGTTTTAACTTCAGTAAGTGAGTGAACAAAAAGCAGGAATTATTTTAAATATGTATATATTATAAAACAATGGTCATAATATCTTCATAATGTAGTTTTTTATAATTTACTGAGGGTAAATATAGTAAATAATGTGTACAACATTTATTTATTTTATTTATTTTTCCTTCTCATCATGGGTTAAATTTAGCATTGTTTAAAGACACCCTTGGTAATCCGGAATCCTTTGTAATCCGACAACCTGTTGGTCCCATATCAGTCAGATTATCAGACTATAGCTTTATGACAAATTACAGAAAGAAAAACTGATGAAAAAAAGAACAATTGATATTAACAACAATAACTGAAATAGATACTGAACAAATGGCATGTATTAGAGGTACTACTGACAGATTCAATTTCAATTCGATACCTTCACGTTTTACTTT
This sequence comes from Thereuonema tuberculata, assembly GCA_023159025.1. Lineage (NCBI taxonomy): Eukaryota > Metazoa > Arthropoda > Chilopoda > Scutigeromorpha > Scutigeridae > Thereuonema > Thereuonema tuberculata. Next base: position 102,091,509 of record JAFIDM010012231.1, read on the forward strand.
TCACCTTTTAGTGCTAAGAAAAAGGATCCGTTCTTCATGATTTCTCAACCAATGAGGTGAAATATTACTCCTGAGGATATTATTCTGAATAGATCACTTCGATATTTAGCTTTTGCAAATGATGTGGTTCTTTTGAGTAGGATGCCAAAGATACTGGATGAATGAAGGATAAGGTGAAATAAATTAGTTACCCCAGGCTGGCCAAGAAATACAGATAGAAATTAATCAAGATGAAACTAAATCCATGTTTACAACAAAGAATAAAATCAGAACATCAAGATACAACTTATTTAAAAGTAGGCAAACTGAAATTTGACCAAGTAGAAAAATGTCACGTACCTTGTCTCTATTTTAATTGATAATAATGTAGCTTAGGAAGGCTAGGAAAGATTAACAGGTGGAAACCAATGCTACTTTGCATTTAGTAATATTTTGAAGTCACTAAGTGTAAATTGAAATTGGCATTGTAGGGAATGATAATAAGGTCTGTTATTACATATGGATCTTACAAAAAAAGAGGAAGGAAGGCTGGATGTGTGGGAGAGGAAAATCCTACAGAAGATTTATGGTCTAATCAATGAAAGGCTTATATAGTACAAACTTCATGATAATCCAAGCTTAACTTCAGAAATACAAGCACAGCATATCAGATGGCTAGGACACTTGAAAAAAATGCCATCCGACATACAAAAAAAAATCTTCCAAGAACAGCTGGAAAGCAAGGGAAGTATTGGCAGACAAAGAAAGAGGGCTAGAACAAGTAGAAAAGAACCTAAAAAGGCTATGTATATGATGTTAGAGATGTAGAGCTTGGACATCAATCTTAAAAGATGCCAAGGCCTTAACAGGGCTGCAGTGATGTTGAGTATGTAAAAGTAAGTAATTAGGTGAAATAAGCCATTTCAACTTAAGTCATTATGAATTGGAAAATCCGAATTGGTTAATTTATCAAATCTGATTGTACTTGATTAGGGAAATCAGAAATAAGTGAAATTAAGCTCAAGGTATTTTTAACATTGCTTTTAAAATCCATGTTCATATTCTGTTTTTTTTTTTTTACTGATCTTCCACACTACATAAACTCAAAGTATGATTTATGAGATTTGTTTTTACACAAATAAAACCTACACTTTCCTTTCTATAGAACTTTCATTACAATGAATCATTTCAAACTGAAAAGCTTGGGAAAGACTGCTACGATCCATTTCATTCTCCAGTAATTTCTCTTTGAGACCCATCTCAACCTACCTAAATACTATAGATTAAACGAGTGTTTACCAACCTTTTTCAAGTCATGACCCGTTTTCTAATAACTAAGTATCCTACAACCCCTGCCACATTTCCATAAAATGGCATTTTAATAGGATAAATAAACACATTAAAGTTTGCATTAGATGGCCCATCACAGACATCACTGAATTACATCACTGCAAACAAGACGGCATTAAACAACAGTTTTTTTGAATATTTTCCGGAAGTTTTAGACAGTTGAGAGTTAACTGGCTGAAATTCCAACATATATAAAGGAAAAACTCTTTGATATATGTACTGATGGAATGTTGAAATTAGACTTTTTTTTTCTGCAGAGCATAGACCAGTTTTGAATCAAAAGAATGCAAGAATACCCCGAGCTTGCAAAAGAAGCTCTTATGTTTTTGATACCATTTGCGACCTCGTATAAGTTTCTCATCTATAATTGCCATCAAAAGAAAACCGAAAAATCGCCTTGAAGTTGAAAATGATATCATTGTGTGTATAGAATACAAGGCCCAGATTTGAGAAGCTAGTTTCTGAAAAACAGGCCCATTTTTCACATTTTTTTTTTTTTTTTGTTACTTCATAATTATTGAAGATTTTTTTGTTTTTTTTTATGTTCAATATTGTTTATGTTTCTAAATACAAAATAAATGATTATTAATAAGGAGATTTTTTGTTTTATTTGTAAATCCTCTCACCCCCCCCCCCCCAACTCTAACATGAACCCCTGTGATTTCCACAGTTTGGAAATCACTAGATTAAACTAATTTTTAATAACTTGAATCTAACCAACTTCACAATTTCTGCCTGATATTGTATAAAATTGTTGGTATTTAATTTAAATATTTTTTTTTCTAAAAAGCCTATACCCATTTATATTTATTTACATTTCATATTCTAATTTTTATGTTTATTATGGAACATGAACACATCTGCAAGCTATACACTTTGAATAACCCTCACTTGAAGCATGCCATTAAGTACTTCTGTAGTTCAAGATGACTCCATTACGACCATTATCAGTGACTGATTTTAGTATTTTTAGTAATTATCTTCAGAAGCAACTTGTTCGAGTGAGAATATTTTATTGTTTTATTTATGAAGTTCAAATTATCACAGTCTCACAATGAGAAAAATGTATGAAAGAAATATTTCTTTTTAAATATAAAAGTAAACTCTCCACTGTTATCTCGGTATATTCGTCACTAAATCTACAATTTCACAAATCATCTGTACTCAAAAGTTATTCCCTAAACAATTCACAAAACTACTATCCACTTCAACATTTAAAATTCTGAACAGAAAACTAAGAAATTATTTGTTCAGTTTATTTTCTTTAAATAAGCTTTTGGATGGGGGGGCGGGAATAGCAAAAGAAAAAAAAAATAATATTCAGCAAACATTATTACCTGATAGCCAACTTCATCTCCTAAGACCCAGTTTCGCTCACTGCATACTCTTTTAGAAATACTTATTGCAGCTATACGTCGTGGTTGTGTGACAATAATTTTACAAAATCGGAGTTGACTGGCATAATGATCCAATATGTATTGTGGAACTTGAGTAGTTTTGCCAGAACCAGTAATACCCTCAATGATGGTAACTTGATTGTTATCTATACTGCTAATGATCTGTAAAATTAAGAAATGAATCTTGAGCAATTAAGCAATTTCATATAATAATGTAAAGCTGTATATATAAAGTTTAATGTGCGCTAATAAATGTAAGGAAAAAACTCTAAGAACAATATGTAAAGCTATGTAAAGCAAGTTCTGACTTCACTATCAGATGATGTGTCCAGAGAATTTTAAGATTATACTAAAGGCACCTTGCAAACTTTAAAAAGAAATAAAAATATAGTTGCACCAAGTCAAAATTATATATATATATATATATATATATATATATATATATATATATATATATATATATATATATATATATATATTCTTCTCTCAATAGGGACATAACTCATTGACATAAATACTTATTTGCAATACATATAAAGTTTGAAATTACAACATCAATATTTTTATTGATGGAAAATTGTTCAACCACCAATTTCGTACAATGTGAAATTAGTCAGACTTGGTTTGGTTTGGTTTTTTTTTCCTCTTTGACAAAGCTAATAATTCTTTTTTGCTGTTTTTCCTTCACGCTTTACCAGATTCCACATTTTATATATATATATATATATGAATCATACATAATTTTTATTGTATAAAGTGGTAAAGATGAAAGACACTGATATCTCATATTATTTAAAGAATGTATTTTGTTCTAAATCACTTTGATCTCTTTGCATAAGATCTGCATTGTTAAAAACCAGCAACTAAAGACCAAAATGATTGAAGTGACTGAAAGCTGCCTGCACACAGTTTCGGCAGACGATGTCTCAATTATGTCTACCCACCAGTTAGCAGTTAACATTGGCTGCAATGAAAAATATATTCACATTTTAATTAGAGAATACACATTCATATCTGTTTTGTGAACACAAAATCACCAAATACAAAATTTCATATTTGTTTACTGTAACAATACAGTCACAGTAATATGTAAAAGGATAAGGACTGTTCTATTTCTATTCCTAAGAAATCTTTACAAAACAGCAATGAACTAATTTATCTAATTTTGTAATTTTGGATATCAGCAGGACCACTCATTGCTTTTCTATTTACTGTCTGTCAGAATCCCTTGCAAAACACAAGGGAAAATTTTAAGTTTACCCATTATTGGCAAACAGCTGCCATCTCTCCATTATGGACCACTTGAGGATAAGCGGGGCTTCATAGTTACAAAATATCCCACCAGGCTACTGCTTGGCTTTTGGGATAAACAAAGCCATGTGCTTTGTTTTAACCCATGTAGATATAGAGGAAACATTATATTAAAGAAGGATATTCCAAGCGCTTTTACAGAATTATTACAATAAGGAACCGAACAGTACTGAGCCATTCCGTCTTGAAATATCAAAAATCGACGATTTTTTGAATAATTCACATTAAGTTATATGTTTGTTTATCCCACAAGCTCTCGCTGCTTGTGTTTACACGTCATACGTGACATCAGTAGGGGCGTAAACCTGAAGTGGTACATTATACAAGATGTTCTGTATTTAATGCCAAAATTTTATATCCTCTTTCATGAGTGGACTGTCACATATAGTAACAAATTTAAGATAAGTGAAAAAAATGTCAGAAATAAAAATTTTGAAGTTTTAAAATTTATTTTAATAATGTAAAACTATTAAAGAATTTAGTTGCTATTCATTTCTAATGCAAATCATATTCACTAATTAAAAAAAAAAAAATCTAAATTTTAAACAACTTTGCTTAAGACAGATGATGGATTCCTTACACTTTAGTAGTAGATGGGCAGGTAAAAAAAAAAGAAAGAACCTTTTTTGAAGATTTATGTACACACTTTAAAGATAGTGTTAAAATATCTTTCAGTGCACTGAGGGTGAGGTGACAAACCATCATGTCTAATACAGCACAGATAACTGGGTCATTCAGATAACTTATAAAGGATGAGAACATAATAAACAGGATTGTAATTTACAAAACTTCCATATGAAACAAAAATTTACTTACGATGGCTTACTTAATAGCAGTTGTTCCACAAATCAATTGGTCAATTAGCATAGCTATCTTACAATACATACTTTGAGAGCTATTTCACATAAGGGTCTAATTTATGCTTTAGATACAATGCCCAGAAGTATATCAAACTTCAAATTTGGTATACTAAATTTAAAAAAATGAGTTTTTTAATACTGTCTAATCTGATTAGTTTGGTTTGTTAAATGTCAATATTAAGGATTTTTTTTTCTATACAGTCGAACCCTGATTTTACATTCCAGCAAATAATGATTTCCTGTCATTTACAACATTTTTTCTCCGTCCCTTCAATTCTCCTATATTATATATTTTTTCTCCTATATTTACACTGTCGTAATATCAAACTTCCCGCAATTTACATTGTTTCAGTCAAACGGAGTTAAAAAAAAAGATGGCATGCAAGCGAAAAATTGAACATAAAATGATGACTACTAATGAAATTTTGTCATAAATACAATCACTTTATGCAGATTCAATGACATCAGGACAAAATACCATACTTACTCGAAACTAATGAGCACTTTTCATCTCTTTCTCCCTCCAACATCCACTTATTACATTGCTTTGTGATTGCAAATCACGAGACCATTGCAACTTCGATATATCGATTGTCTTTGTACAGTTTCGGCTTCATTCATGTTACCTTATCTCATTTCATTTGTGTATAGGCCTTATATTTTGAGATTTTAAAGTGATTAAAATAATGTGTATCATAATTTTTCTTTATGATATTTTTTTTCTAAATTAAATATTTTATAATTGTAATATTTAATATAGTCTGTGTATTCAAAAGTTCCAAGCATTGATTATAAATCATTCTATGTATTGAACACTGTACCCTTAATGTTCTTGGTATGCCGAAACCATTTCCCAGAATTTACACTTTCCCTCAATTTACACCATTTTTTTCAGAATCCCTTGAAAAGTGTAAAAGCGAGGTTCGACTGTATATCCCAAATTATATGCACTTGAATTTATAGTATCTCATAAAATTTATACTTGAATAAATTCGAATGGCGTTTTCAATTGGCATCTTAAATTATGGTCTAAAATAACTTTTTGGGGGAATCACTAAAATTTAGTGTGGTTGAATTCTTTTTTCTTTCATTTTTTCAGAAGTCTCTTAATTACAGTCAGCATCAAATCAAAGACAGAAATGGAGTTGTTAGTGACTTGATCACTCAAATGAGGTGAACCTGTATTCTTGTACTACCAAGTGATTTATTATGAGCATTACAAGGAGTTAAGAAATTAAATACATGTATTCATAGTTAGGTTTTTAAATATCTATTTTACAATTTTTAAAGTTTTTATTGCTAAAAAAAAAATTACATTTGCTAAATTCACAAATTTTACTTTGAATTTAATTTCAAAATTATTAGTGGAACCCCGCCATTCGTCCGCCTCGCTATTCGTACAACTCGTTATTCGTCCAACTTTTTCAAGTAAAATTGAACTCGCCATTCGTACGCTTGCTCGCGATTCGGACAGCGTGACCTTGTTACTGGCCGCCCAAGCGGTCGCTTCAGTTCAGTATCGTGCTAGCTTCCATACGCTACGCATCATCCATGCAAGCTTCATGAAACTTTGTGATATTTTATTGTTATTTTTATTGAAAATAGTTTTAGCCATGGGTCCAGAAAAGATTACTGATTCAACTAACTAAAAGGAAAGCAGTGAGAATGACAACTGAATTGAAAAAAAGAAATCGTTGCAAAGTTTGAAAGTGGAACTCGTGTCTCTGAACTGGCAACTCAGTATGGCATGGCGAAATCAACCATATCGTCTATACTGAAAAAGAAAGAAATAATAATAGCGGCCTATATATTTATTGTTTTCATAGTTTTTATGTATTTTACGCTTAAAATATTATTACAAAGGTTTAAATAAGCAATCATCTGTGGGTCTGGAACAGATTAATCCAATTTACATTATATCTTATGTGAAAAAATGATTCGCCATTCGAACTGCCTCCTGGAACGGATTGTGTACGAATAGCGGGGTTCCACTATATTAACTTTTGGGTTTAAGCAGCTTACAATTAATTTTTGTTCTTTGTACATGTGTTTTGTAAAGTTGTTGATTTTTGTTTTTGTTTTTTTAATTGTTTAATTTTGATCATTTTTTATTATTAGCTAACAATTTATAAGAAAATAAATTTGATTTTTGAAAAATATTTTAAATATATTGAGTTTTTAATAGTTGGATTTTTTTTTCTAATTTTCTGTTCTAGGTGATTTAAGAAAATAACATTTGTTAATTGATTTTTTTTGTAGTTCAGTGATTTATTAAAATAATTTTATTATAAACTGTATACTAATAATGAACAGGGTGTCTACAAAATCTGAATAAAATCCCTGATTTCATGAACAATTTCTTTTAAAATTCCCTGATCTGTTCAACCAAAAATAAAAACCTCCAAACCGATCTGTTCAACCAAAAAATTCCCTGATTTTAAGTAATAATTGCAAAATTCCCTGATTTTTTCCAGAATAACAAAATTCCCTGACAATTCCCGGTTTTCCCAGTTCTGTAGACACCCTGATGAATTGTTTATTCCTTCCCATTACTTGTTAGCCCTGACAAGCCCCCCCCCCCCCCCGAACAAATTTTTACTACACCTCTGTCTCCCTTCGTTCTTACCTATGAACCACGATTGAGGAAAGGACAATATACTCGGAATATCATTATTTACTAACCGAATGACTTCAGAAGCCGTAGAGATTTCATGTACCTTTAATTGACTTCAAGAAAGATCAAAGCCATCATACTTTGAAACCGTGACCCTTGATAACCAGCAGCAGATTGGATAATGTAGTCAATCACTTTGTCCCACAGACTGAAAACTATTAATGAGCTAACTGCAGTAAAATTACTTATCAGTTCGACAAATTAACTGAGAAGAATTACGTCTGCAAAATACACATTCAATACCATTTTTTTCAATTGGCTGTAAAGCCTTTGCCAAGATTGTAAAACAACAGAGCTGCAGAGAAAGCAACTGAAATCACTAAACGAATTATTCTTTGCATTTATTATAAATGAAACTTATATCATGATATTAAATGTATAATGTTATAAGTGCTGCTTTTTAATCCAAATCATAATATAAAGTCTTAGCAATAGTGATACGATTCATTGATGTAAATATTTAATTTAGGACTCATTTCTTATACAAAATAACAAACAGTTTTACATCCAAACAACTTCCATCTTTTTTTGCCATTGCTGAGTTTAGCCAACTATTAATTTTGTCTAGTCTTTCCATCTTCAAGGCTATTTGGTGACAAAACCACAAATTTATAGGTAAACTTCATCTATTTCCCTATTTTTAAAGATTCAACATTTACCTTCTTGAGACAAACTAATGAATTCAAAATTTATACATTACATGAATTCAAAATTTACTTACGTCTTCATGATATCTGGAAATTAAATGCTCAGAATTTGGCAATTTATTGCATTTGTAATTGAGATAGACTTGTCTAGCGTCTTCTGACTGAAGATCTGCAAGACTGCCAAGTGAACTGCCAAGTGAACTAGCTTCTTCTAACTGATTAATGTACCATGAATTGCGGTCACTGGTTAATGGGAAAGGATTCACTGAACCAGAGCCCGAATCTAATCTCTACAATGATAAAATAAAAAAAATATTTATCAAATAAAGATCCTTAAGTCACATTTACAAACAAACAACTTATAAAACAGTAGAAGTTATAATATATGAGAAAAATGTAACAACATGGAGAAATCGATCAACATGTGGATTTCATTTTTCTTTTAAAAGGAGAGTACGGACTTTAATTTTTAAAGCAACTAGTCGGCTACCCGTCGCTTCGCTCCGGAAGCCTCCCTTATGTAACGGAAAACAATTTTTTATTTATTAAAAAACACACACACACACACACACACACACACACACACACACACACACAAATTACATCAAGGAAACTAAAACTAAAATTTTTTAAAAGCTTTTTTTTAATTTAATTTTTGATGTCTATATTCTCTCAATCTACGACTGCTTTTAGAACCACCTTGTAAATCATATATCTATGATATATTTTTTATTTTTTACAGAGATTAGAATGTAGGCCTAGTGGTCTAATGGCTAAGATGTCTAACTTCTGAGCAGTATTCTACCTAATAGAAATAGTGCATCTTTCTTTCTTGACTATCTTTTTTTTTTTATTCCTATTGATACTTTTCAGTGGTTTTCGAGTTAGAAATAGTGATGGTTTTTGAGTTACAAATAGTGATTTTTCAGTATTCTACCTAATGAAATACTGCTTATTATTTCTTGACTTTTTTTTTTTTTTTTTTTATTCCAAATGATACTTTTCAGTGGTTTCTGAGTTACAATAGTGTTCAGTATTCTATCTAATAGAAATACTGCTTCTTTCTTTTTTGAGTCTCTTTTTTTATTGTAAGTGGCACTTTTAAGTGGCTTTTGTGTTCCAAATATTGATGGTTTCTGAGTTACAGATAGTGATTTTTCAGTATTCTATCTAATAGAAGTATCGCTTCATTCTTTTTTGACTCTCATTTTAATTATAATTGTCACTTTTCAGTGACGTTTGAGTTACATTTATTGATGGTTTTTGAGTTGCAAATAGTGATTTTTTTGGTATTCCATCTCAAAAAAAAGAGTGCTTCTCTCTTTCTTGACTCTGTTTTCTTTACACCAACATCTGGCATGTACACCCACATATTTTTCAATATCACATAGGATTTGGTTAAATAAGAATATTTAAAATATTGCAACGTTTCGGCAATTATCGTTCTAATTGTCAGTTTCGAATTACAAATAAACTGACTGATGTGAAATAAATAATCTTGAGATTCAAAAAAAAGATTGAATACATTCCTTATTGATGGGGGAAAGGAAAGGAGATATAAGTCAAAAAACCATATGAAGAGAGTTGCAGTCCCTATGGCCTAATGGATAAGGCATCTGACTTCGGATCAGAAGGTTGCAGGTTCGATTCTTGTCGCGGATGTTTCATTGTAAAAAAAACAAGAAAAATGTTTCCTATTGAAATCATCAGTTATCTCTTTATTACAAATTATTCAAAATAACCTCTAGTTTATAGGGAAAGATTAACATGGTTCTATTAGATTTCTTATAGAATCCCTTTTTTTTTTTTTTGCCTATATTTTTAGGATTCTGTAAGAAATATGTACAGAATCCATGCCAAAATAAAAATACTTGCCATAAAAAAATTAGAAGAGTTATTTATTAATTCATCATGGTATGAAATTGAAAATGCCCTTAACAGAGGGAATAATTATTAATTCGCAAGTTATAAGAAAAAAAAAGACGACTGAACTATGGAAATTACAAGACACAAGGTTTTAATCAATGTTCAATGTCATATTCAGTCAATTATTCATACCTGTATTAGACACTTTTGTTCTTCTTCAATGTATTCCGAAGCGTAATCTAAATCATCAGCAGTTGTACTACCCCTAAAAGAGCAATAAAAAGAAGATGGAATTAATCTGCCCTCAAAAAAAAAAAAAAAAAAAAGAGTAACTGAAACTGCAGAAATAATTAGTGTTTTATCAAAAGAATAAAAAAAGTAAGCATTTATTATGCTTACAAAGAGGGTTCATTGAAGTGAGTGTTAGGATCGACAGATCTAATACATTCCTTGTTGAATCATTGAGAAAAGGAGACTATTGATATCAACCGGAGGCCAAAATGACTACTTGAAAACTAAGGTATATTCAAATAGTAAAAAAAAAAACAAAAAAAAAAAACAAGGTAGGGATAGCGATTAGTAAACCAATCACAGTGCTTCTCAACGGTTGCTGAGTCACCTTTACTTTAGAATAGACTGCATCGGGGTGGTCTAGAAAATGCTCGCGCGAGTCTGTTTGCAACTCCTTGCTATCTTACCCACCCCTATTTATATGGAATAATCGTCATTCTTAACTCAAACCTTGTTAATACACTGAATTCCTAATAATGATTTAAAAAAAAAACTTAAGTTGATGAGGAATCAAACCCACGATCTTCGCGTTATTAGCACGACGCTCTAACCAACTGAGCTAACAAGCCACCTACAACATTCAACATTCAGGCCACCTACAACTGAGTTAACAGAAGCCGTTGCGAAGCATTGTGGGATATGTGTCCACAGACAGACAAACCGGGGATATAAGGCGTCTTTCAGAAGCCTAAAAAAAAAAAATCAGAAAATAAAAGTGTTAATTCCCCCTCCACCTTCCAATTCCCTGTCTTTAAACGGGCTAAGTAAAACAATCATCGTAACAGAGAAAGTCATTCATTATTTATGTTGTTGTTTTTTTTTTATTTTATTTTAATATATGCTTATTTAAAAATCAAAACCTGATGTTCAATCTTCTAAGAACAGATACATGTTCTTAGTAGCATAAAATAGTTTCTTACTGTTATGAAATCAAAAGCATCAACTTTTCGAAAATATAGAAACGATACTTACAATATATCCTTATTGTAATAAGGATATATTGTAAGTATCGCTTCTATATTTTTTAAAAGTTGACGCTTTTGATTGTAATAGTATAGTTTTAAAATAACTAACTTGTACATAGACAAGACAATCTGTAACACTTCTATGGAATCAAGCAAATATTTCTTTGAATTTCGTTTAATATTTCACAGATCTTTATGAATACAATATTGTATACAATATTTCATAAAAACCTGTGAAATATTAAACGAAATTCAAAAAAATACTTGTCTGATTACATAAAAGTGTTATAGACTTTATATCATAGAAGGTTTAGTAAAAAAAAAAAAAGCACAATAAATGAAAGATCATTTGATATTATAAGACAGTGACATTGACTCACAATAACATTCTTTTCTTTAATTAACATGAACTAAGTGACAAAGAACTACAGTGAAGTGAAAGCATTTAACTAGTTTCAAAAATTACAATTACTTTTTGAAACTGGTTAAAATAATTGAATTAATGTTTAATTATATAAATGATACTAACCTTCGTCTGAATTGTCCTTCCTTATTTTTTCGGTCAAGGACTATTTCAAATCCTTTCGTTTTACTGCCTACACGCTTATGTTTCTTTTTGGCAGTTTCTTTTCCTATTTTAAACCAATCGTCTATTTCTTGCATAGAAAAACCATGAGGGTTTGTCATTTCGTATGTACTCTACAACAGAACATCATACCATTAAAACATTTAAAAACATTTTTAATTGTAAATTATCGGCATGTAATTGCAATAAGCAATTATAAAAATATTTTATGACATGTTTTAAAGCTTTATTAAGAATTTAAGTGAAATTGATTTTGTTTAAAAAGGAGAATCCACCGTAGCACTTTGAGTTCACTAAAAGTCACATAAAACATTAAAAATATAAAAACTTATAAAAAGTAGACACAAGCTTTCGACTTCTTAAAAAACGAAGTCATCATCGGGTGGAAGAATAATAAAAAATAAAAATGGGTTAAATAACCTCGGAGTTCTCATTTCTCAATGTATGATGGTGTGGCGACATATGTGGAGGACCTACGTTATGTAGTAGGGAGGGGAAGGTATGGGAAGGGAGCATTGGATCTGGGGTGTGCGTGGAGAGGCTTGTTGATTGGATGGTATTATATTTTTTTCTTTTTCTTTTTACGAAACCTATATTGTTCAATTGTTTGTATGAATAAACAGTCATTGTATGTGTTGGGTTCAGTTGATATGTAAATGGATTCTTTGCACTTTCGTAAAAAAGCGTTGTTCTCGATGCACATTATAGTAACTCCTTCAAAATTGAGGGAATGTCCTGTTTTTATAGAATGTGTCACTGTGTGGTAATTGAAGTCACGTTTTTGCAGCGCATACAGATGCTGGTATAATCTTTTACCGAGCTTTTGACCGGTTTCTCCAAAATAACGGCAAGCCTTGTCATTGCTACAGGGTATTGTGTACACCACTCCTCTTGTTTCCATGCGGTCACGTGTCTCTCTGGGTAATTTGGTTTTGTTACACAGAATAGCTAACTTATTTCTACTAGGTGAAGTGAGAACAATGTTGTATGGTCTTAAAATAGGTGACAGTTGTTGGTGAAGCCTAGGATGGTATGATATTGATATAGTTTTTGATGGTGTTGGTATTGGTTGCTGCTTTCAAATCTTGGTAGTAAGATCTTGTGGCTATGGCAATGTATATGTTGAGAAGGGCACAGGATAGTCATTAGCAATAAAGTTATTTTTTATTATGTCCATTTCGTTTAGAAAAAATACCATACCATCCTAGGCTTCATCAACAACTGTCACATATCTTAAGACCATACAACATTGTTCTCACCTCACCTAGTAGAAATACGTTAGCTATTCTATGTAACAAAACCAAATTACCCAGAGAGACACGTGACCCCATGGAAACAAGAGTGGTGGTGTACGCAATACCCTGTAGCAATGACAAGGCTTGCCGTTATTTTGGAGAAACCGGTCAAAAACTTGGTAAAAGATTATACCAGCATCAGTATGCGCTGCAAAAACATGACTTCAATTACAACACTGTGACACATTCTATAAAACAGGACATTCCCTCAATTTTGAAGGAGTTACTATAATGTGCATCGAGAACGCTTTTTTACGAAAACGCAAAGAATCCATTTACATATCAACTGAACCCAACGCATACAATGACTGTTTATCCATACAAACAATTGAACAATATAGGCTTCGTAAAAAGAAAAAGAAAAATTATAATACTATCCAATCGACAAGCCTCTCCACGCACACCCCCGATCCAATGCTCCCTTCCCATACCTTCCCCTCCCTACTACATAACGTAGGTCCTCCACATACATCACCACACCATCAAGCTTTGAGAAATGAGAACTCCGAGGTTATTTAACCCATTTTTATTTTTTATTATTCTTCCACTTGATGATGACTTCGTTTTTTAAGAAGTCAAAAGCTTGTGTCTACTTTTTATAAGTTTTTATATTTTTAATGTTTCATGTGACTTTTAGTGAACTCAAAGTGCGACGACGGATTCTCCCTTTTAAACATTATATTTGCACATGTTAAAGACTTTCAAAAAAAATTGATTTTGGGGAAATCGTTTCAATAATAACTCATATTTTAATAAACTAGGATTTACTGGAAGATATATTTTAAATGTAACTTAGATACTCAAATTAAACTGAAGACCACAACCTTTAGAATGAACAGCAACAAGCAGTTTAAAAAAATAATGACACAAAGGAATTTACTGATAAATTCTATCTTCCACATCAATGATACTCAAAGTGTGGTTCACAAGGAGGTAAGAACAGAAACTGAGTCTAAGTGAAATTGAGCATATTTTAAGAAAATATTAACTGGAAATAAAAAAGAACTTTTTATTTTGTATTATTTAAAAATATTATTTCTTTCATACTTCATTTTAAAATATCAGTTTGCCAATACCATTATTTCACCCAGACCCTTCAGATTCAACCTACAAGTAATTTCAAAATCGTGACATAAGTGTGTATTAGCAGAAAATTATTTTATTGATAGCAGGGATCCTTGTAAATTTTGAAGATAATCTAGCTAGAAACAAAATGATTATTTTGGTTATTCTGTACAATCGTTTCTTTGTTTGGTCAAAACAAGCCAAGTGTAGGACTAATCTTGTTCTCTTTCCAAATTCTTACTTAAGCTTTTAATGCTTTACATCTTCATACCGGTACTACAAATTCATTCATGTCTAACAACTATATCAAACATGCATTTTGAGGTAGAACTCATGCTTTATATCTTATTTTAATTTTGACCAAAACTATACTTGCTTCTTTTTTGTTTGTTTTTTCACCAATCCCTTCAATTTATTTTATACATTATTTCACTTATAACTGTCATATTTTGTATTAATTTTTAATTATTTTATAACGAAAATAACTAAAATTATGAAAATATGTTTTAATTTGCTGTATTAGATTGGTGCTATTGAAGCTTGCTCAATACGAGGTGTGTCTAAAAAGTTCGGTGAATGTTCGGATATCTCGCATGCAAAAACTGCAGCAAGGCTGAGCATGTACAAGGACAGCCAGGGACATGTCTAGATGCATCTCCTAGTGTGGCACAAGCATAGCCGGAAATGTGGCAAAGCAGTTATTTCAAACACAGTCTGCGAGAGGTGGTTTCACACAGCAATGGACCAAAGACACAACATTAAGTTTTGCTTTAAATTGGGGAAAACGCAACAGAGAAGCACAAAATGTTGATCAAAGTGAACGAGAAGGACAGAAAAAATGTGTTTACGACTGGTTTAAAAGCTTTTGCAACGGTCATGAATCGTTGGAAAACCAGCCGCATTCAGGTCGGTCATCGACAAGCAGAACTCTTGACATGATCGAGCGTGTGCAAAGCATGCTAGCAAGACAACGATGACTGACTCTGCAAATAACAGCAGGAGAAGTGGGCATTAGCAAAGACAGTGCTAGTCATCATCGATGAAGATTTTGGTAAGCGCAAGATTTGTTCGCGATTTGTGTCATACATCCTGACAGACGATCAAAAAGTAAGACGTTTGGAAACTTATGGAGATTTCATTACCATGTGTGACCACGATCCATCCTTTCTGGGTTCCATTGTCACAGGGGACAGGACTTGGTGTTACCAGTTTCATCCCGAATCGAAGAACCATCAATGGAGTGGCAGTCACTTTCTTCGCCACGACCCAAAAAACTGTTTTGAATCACTAACCGCACTCCCCCAATCTTGCTCTTGATGACTTTTTATTGTTTCCTCGCCTTAAAGAAGTAATGAAGGGATCATGTTTTGCGGACGTCTCGGAGATTCAAGGATCATGTGACATCAGCGCTGAAGTCAGTTCCCAAACAAGACTTTTCCAACAGTTTTCAGAAGCTTTACGAATGTTGTCAGAAGTGTGTTGTGTAGGATGGAAAATACTTTGAAGGCCAATAAAGGTAATTTCTATGTATCTTTTGTTTTGTTGATTTTCTTGTAACGTTCATCGAACTTTTTAGACACACCTCGTATTCTTATCCATGATCTTGACTGAATAGTACAATTCTTCGATTTCTTTTATATGAGGAAGATTATACATTTTATGGAATCGCCAATAACACCAATCTTTACTACAATGAATTAATGTACCAAGTGGTTATAAAATAAGCTCCTCATTCCAGAGTCCTGATGTGAAAGCTAATAAAGAGATAGGTCACTTCATGGGGATATGCAAAAGCAATTCATGGAACAAATAAAAAATTTTCAGCAACAGGAAGAAATTTAAAAATGTAGGTGTTCACATTCATTTGTTTAAAACTATGTTTTATAAGAAGAAATATCAACATTATCACACATTTTCTTATAAAAATGAAAAAAAAAACAAAAACAGGATGCTGCTGTTAATCAAATTATCTACCAGAATAACAGCAACACAAATGCCACACAGCCAGGCTATTGGCATCAAAAATTCTGCAAGATAAAGAAGCTTGAGGATACAGGTGAATTAGGTATGGCGCTAGGCAAAGATCGGTCATCCACTGTAAAACAACTCATGGAGGAAGTGATTCTCAAGTGAAATTAGTGACATTTCTAAGTTAGGAAAGGGCTAATAAATAAATTGGATAATTTTCATTAATAGAAGGACTAGGAGATAAATTAAACTTAGATGAAAATTTTAGTTACATTTGAGAGATTGGAAAAATAAAAGCAATGTAAAAAAAAAAAAAAAAAAAAAAAAATGTTGACTTCAATTAATTTATAATAAACTGACCCATTTTTCATCCACAATTTTGCTTTAAAATTTCATCATTGGCAAATGAAGAATGAAAATTTTACTGTATGGATTTCCTCCATTTTCTATAGGCAATTGGTAGAAATGTGTTGCAACAAATACTTAATCTAGTTTTAAAATTCTTATTCATGGACATTCGTATCTATGTGTACATCTATGATGTGAATTTTTTTTATTTTATATACAAAATACTCTTTAGGATGTTGAGAAATTAAAAAAAACAAAACAAAAAAAAACAACAATATTGACAAAAGTTAAAATCAAATTCTTATCAACTTCCGTAAGTCACCCAAAACAGTCTGTAAGACCTTTATTGAATTGTGGATCTATATCAATAAAATTTAATGACAGTGAAACTTTGATTTGTAACACTGACAAAGATGTTTGCCACTGGCTAATGGACAAGCATTGCAAGTGCAGGCCGGCCAATATTGAGTAGGGTAACCATATTTCTAAAACTGCAATACAGGTCAGCTAAACCTTCAGAACTTATATAACCAAAAGAAGAAAAAAAAATCATCACATTGCGGGACAAGGCATTCCGAAATCTGGATGCGGCTCTCAATCGGAATGAACTAGAGGTGGCACTAGGCTGTATAATAATAACCTGACAAAGGCTGAATCTTAGTATTTAACGCTCAGTTACCTTGTATTTGTTTTGTTCCTAATGATAATTAAGTCATCAGTTCTCGGAGATCATTCAAATTAGAATTCACAATAACCTTGTCTTGTATTAAAGCTTCATTAACCCTTTTACTGCCAGTGGGCCGATATATTGGCCGTCGTTGGTTGTGTGAAAACTGCCATGAGCAGATTTATAGGCCCAACTTCTTTGACGTCTTTTATTTCGTCACATGCGGCTTATTTTAGGGCTCCCATCTCATTTATCGGCATGTGCTTTATTTCTGCTGCTTACTAAGATGGTTTTACCCTATATATGCTGATTTGGCTAGAGTCTAGAATACAGAACCCATCAATAGGATGATTCGTAAGGATACATCGGTGACTGGTATTGTGCAAGGATACACGATGTCCGATTAATTAGCCTTCGAAACAAATTTCATCCAAATGAGGTCCAAAGGACCGAAGTGTTTATTCTGATTAGCAGTAGGTTAGGTGAAGTGAGGTCTGCTCAGCTCCAGGATGTATATGTTGGTAACTTTTGAAACAATTTTTGCCCTTCAAAAATAGTTCAAAAACGGCCATGTTTGACCATGCGAAAAAAAAAACCACCAATACCAGGTACCATAAACTAGACTTTTACTGTTGATTTTTCCCTTATGCTTGCCTTGCAAGTTCTCCTGTGTTTTTTCGTTAACCTCGGATTAGTATCATAGTATCTTTAGTGCTGGTTAGAGCTCGTGCTGAGCTCATGCTGGTCAGAGCTCGCACTGGTCTGTTTTCTCTGTGGCTCTTAGTATCTACAGTGTCAGTTTCCAGCAAGATTAGCAAATATTGTTCTAATATTCAGTAAGTATTTGTTGACTAATAATATATCTTACAATTTTACATTATAATAAAATATGAGTTCTCCATGTTTTTATATTTTATATTTTAAAAAACTATATTTATATTTATAATAATATAAATAATATAATATAAATAATAGAAATTTTAATATAATATTTTTTCACGTTTATTATTATAAATATAATCTACATAAAAATATCTATATTTCTATTTTAGAAAACTAAATTTTATCAATAAGAAATACTATTTAATTGCTTGTCAATAATATTTTTCTAATCATAACGTGGAATAAACATAGAACTTTGAGTTTTTTTACATATATAGTAATTAATTTGTTATTTTTTCCTTTCTAAAAATTAAAGTCAACCACCTTAATTCTCCCATGGCTCTAAGCCCCAACTATATCTTAAGCATTGGGAAAAAAACTACATGTATTAAATAAAATTTAGTACAAATAATTCAAAATCTAAAATCTTGCAAACTTCCTGAAAAGAACGTTGACAAGTCTTCGCATATCCCGTAGGGTTAAGATTCTAGGACTAAATGGAATTTTAAATAAATATAAGTTTAAAAAAACGATGTCAATTACTGAGAAATTAAAACTAAATTTAAAATTTAATAATTCAAAAAGGGAATACGAGGTTTTTTGGTCTTTTTCATTTTTCCAAAGACAATGAGGACGATGTCTTCGACCTGAATCGTGTTCTCGGTTAGCCGAAGTTTTGATTGTTAAAAGCGTAGATAGAACAAGTATTCAAATTCACTTCAAATTCGTTATCCAGATAAATAAGTTTCTTAATTAAGGCTCAGTTGTAAAATAACTACCATTACACTAGGTTTTTAATAAGCGACATTAAATTTTTTGTAAGTCCTTAAGTTATGGTTGAAAAATGTTCACTCTCGTTATTTACCATTTTTAATGGTAAAAATAATACTTTACTTACTTTTGACTTTATAACTTATGTTTGCTTTGCATTTATTATCCGAATTTTACAGAATTATTTCGTGTAAAGCAAGCATATTGAGAGAAAAACAAATGGAATTGTCTTTAGTTTTGTTATTCACTTTTTAAACGCGGTTGCGTTCAATAACTCACCAACAAGTAGAGTCAAATATAACACATTTAAATCTTCCTGAAAAACAATTAACAACTTTTTAAAATAGACTGGAAACTTGTGATAAAAAGATGTGTAAGTTAATAATTTTATAAAGTTACATAATATACTGTCAATCGTGAAACTTCTTCTGGTTATCTAACTTCGTCATCTGCCTTCGAAAATTTTGAAACCTACAAACCAAACAGAAACTTTCTAATTAGTACATTTATACACACATTAATCACAATAGTGATAGAAATCCTAAAATATTTTAATTTTAGTTCTAAAAAAAATATTATTGAGATAAAAAAAATATTATTTAGTTAAAAATTAAAGATTTTGAAAGTTATTTATTTAGTATTATAACCAATAATAATATGTTGATTGCGACTGTGCGGAAAGCGATCTTCCGGTTCTTTCTGATCTTCCGGTTTATCATCCAAGCACGAGAATTATTTATATGAAGATGCATTGCCTTAATATTTAGTATTTTTCTTAATTAAATTAGATTTGAAAATGTCAGCCTCGACTTTGATCACCCACACACATTTTTAAAACTGACAATATATATTGTTTTTATAAATCTGATTGGATGTTAAATTAGGTAAAGTAAATTTAAAATATTAAAATCTGAACTAGTATAATAATAAAGCTTCCCGCACGTTAATAACCAAGTTTGTGAAATATTATTTTGCAAAATTAGAAATTGCCTTATTATTATTATTATTATTATTATTATCATTATTTGGTTAAATCGCCTGCTATTATTTCTTTCACATCTCAATTCAGAAAAAAAAAGATACCCTTAAAAAATTGAATTTTTTCATAAACCTGATTTCTTGCAGAATAAAGGGCAAAAAATCTTAGACATACTATTTACATATTTTATTTCTTTTAGTGGCGCTGGAAAGCAGATTTTAACTTACAATATAAAGAAATAAGTAATAATTTTAGTCCACTCAAAATTCTTGGGAATGCTTGTAAAAGAAATACTAGCCAAACCTGTTTTTAGGATTTTTCATCAATATTGTAGTCTTTTCTAGTAATTTCTTTTTTTTTTTAGACTAAGTTTAGAGTGGTGATCCTTAGATTGCATTGATAAATATCCTTTAAAGTGTCTCCTCCTTTCATGCGTCACAGCAAACCCTTGTTGTTACTCCTTTAAAAATTTTATTTTTAATGCTCAAGTCCACATTTGGCTAAAATCTAGTATCCGGCACCCCTCGTACGGCCTTTGAAACAACTTTCATGCTAATGAGGTCCGTAGGACCGAATCGTTTATTCCAATTAGCTGTAGGTTAGGTTAGATTAGGTCTGCTGAGCTGCAGGATATATGTATTGGTAAATTTGGAAACAATTTTGGCCCTTTCAAAATTTTTTCCCATTCATTAGCCTTCCAAACAGATTTCATCCGATTGACTTCCGGTCAACCGGGGTGCCGTTAACTAGACTTTTACCCCAGATTTTTTTCATATAAAATAATTTAGTCTCTAAAGTTTTTTTTTGTTTTTTTTTAACAAGGTACCCATATTCTCCTATCACAATATTTTCAAATTTGTTATTAGGTCATTCTTATTATCTTCATTGTCAGGATAAGAGAATATTGTTGAGTTAATTGAATTCTGCAATGAAGTTATCAGACTGATATGCTTCATGTTGTTAATAAGCAAATAAACCGCAAATGATATAATCAAGAACATAAGAAGTAGAAGTCTCGAATTTTTGCATTGCCAAGTGCACATCTGACCTTGGAACTTTTTCATATGCTCTGCCATATGCAACCGTTTGGGCATGGACAATTAGTCAATATACTCGTGTGCTACTACATTACTACTACTCGTATGCTTAGATGTGGGTTTTGAATTTGACTTGAATGTTTCTTTCTCCCTTCCGTGTATGTGTTTATCTTCCTTTCTATGAATTGTTCTAGTTTTACTTGGCTGTAATTTCAAATAGACTTATTTCCTAGTGAATGCCCCCATTCACCTTTATTTGCTTTGACAATTTCTGTTATAATTATACATTCACTTTGTTTCAAGATTATTATAATCATTTTCTACAATTCATTATTGTGACTTATATCCTGCAAAATATTGACATAATGGCAATATTTAATAACAATAAATATATAACAATGAAAATAAGCATAAAAAATGCACATATTTAAAGATTCACTGAGCTATTTTTGGAAATTTCATACTGGGAACCAAAAGCAGGATGTTTCATGCTTTCTAGGGATCATCAGTTGAATTCGCCCAGTAATCATAGCTCAGTGGAATCAAAAGAAACATAAACAAAGAACAAAATTAAACAAAACAATGACCCTTCAGTTAAAAAACAAAACAAAAACAAATTAAGAATAAAAAAGGCAATAAAGTAATCCCTGCTAGCGGAACTCGAGTTTACAAAGGATTAATTTATAAAGCAACATATTCATAATGGTATATAACAATAAAAATAAGCATAAAAACACAGACATTTAAAGATTCCCTGAGCTATTTTTGGAAATTTCATGCTGGGAACCTTTTTGCTCTTTTTATCCTTAATTTTTTTTTTTTTTTGATGTTTTTTAGCTGAAGGGCCATTGTTTTGTTTAATTTTGTTTTTTGTTTTTTGTTTATGTTTCTTTTGAATCCACTGAACTATCAGTACTGGGCAAATTCAACTGATGATCGCTAGGAAACATGAAACAGTCTATCTTGGGTTTCAGTATGAAATTTCTAAAAATAGTTCAGTGAATCTTTAAATGTATGCGTTTTTATGCTTATTTTATTGTTAAAATATTGACATTTTTAGCTTGATCAATAAAGCTTTAGCTTGAATATAATAAAATTATATGGAAGAGTAAAAACTCTTCCATTGCAAAACTTCTTTTAAAGTGAATCGCATTTCAAAACTTGATGGAATAAGCTTCACTAGCTTATTTAAAAAATGCCCTAAGTGGACCTCTTCAACTTTCCTAAAATTTTATGCTCGATTTACTATCACAGGATAAGTGAAAAACATAATGACTTTCATTTAGACATTAACGGTTTAGATTATCAATCTTAAAACTGTATGAGTTCAAAAAACTAAACGGAAGTATCTTAGAAGTCTTTTAACTTTTAACTTTGAATTCTTTACTGCTAGGCTCTTGCAGAATAGGACTTTCATAAATATCAGGACTGTAATCGTGGTTTATGTAGAGTGAGATCAAAGGCATTTTACAATAAAAAAGAATTGAAGAAGAAATAATCTCTTCCATTTTCTACAAAAAAAAAAAGTTCAACTCTCAAGAAATATATACCTCAGCTAACAATAATAGTTAAGGAAAATGCCTCCTAACTGCATGATTATGATCTTCTTTACAGAAGATGTTACTTTCATTATCAATTGTATAGTTGTCTACATTTCATTCTCTAATTTCTAAATTGAAATAGAAGGCATTATTCTTTTCACCTCTCCTGTGATAGGACCTTAAATTTAAAATCAAGAAACCAAAGAGACCCATGTGGTTAATTTCCCTATTAGTCTGTTATATCTGACTTTCTCTTGAAATGTTTAAGTAATTTAAAGTTTTGTGGAGTTTATTTTTTTTCTTTTTATCCAGTTTATAGCATCTGGAATAGTTGGCAATGATAAGCCAGATTTAATTTTTTACAGCTACATTTATAAAATATTGTAATGTATATCTATAAGAAACTTTAGTATATATCAGCATTATATAATTTTTTTTGATAGAAAAATCAGATTTTTGTTGTTTAGGATAACAATAAAAATTAGGAAGTATTTTAGGATCTTTCCTGTCATCTGCCTATCACTGCTTAAGAAATATATGGAAAGAAATTTTATACATTATAATTTTTAATGATTTCTTTGTTAAATAATTTTTTTACATTTTTAAACTGTTTAACAAATAAACTTAATCTTAAGCAGTGTAAACCGATTCAGTAGACAGTGGAGAACAAATAACAAAGTGGCGGGCAGATAATAGGAAAGATCCATATTTTAAATACTCGTAAGTTAAAATTTTGAGAACTAGAAAAGTTAGGAATTACTTGGGTAATTTAGACATCATTACTGAGGAGGTTTTGTGACTATCAGCCTGTCTCAGCTGAAAATATGAAAAAATGTTATGTTATAGAATCTTAGAATTTTGTTTTTTTTAAAAGCCAATTATTTATTATTTACATCTGCAATTGATTTACAGTCCATAGACTTCTAGATATTGTTTTTGTCCTGTTTATAAAACTATAAATTTGTATTTCAAATATCAAAATGTTGTATCCTGATAACTAACAATTATTTAAAATTTCTTTCTAACTAGGAGTTAAAAGATGAGTTGGTTAAGGTATTGCTCTACTAAGCTTCGACATCTTTGTTCACCATTACTGCAACAAAACCAAAACATAATTGGTAAGTTTCTGATTTATTTTTTTTATAAGTCTGATGTGTTTTCATCCTGAAAACTGTCAGTCATTTTTAATTATTTTTATTACTTTGAACACAAATTGCATAAAGCAGTAGTTAAATCATGATGATAAGGATTTTTTTTCCAAATTTTGGAAATTTTTAATCTTCTTAAGTTATTACTGATGTAACTCTTCCAGATTTAAGCCACACAAACACTTGTTAACGTACAGCAACTTTAATGACAAATTGTAACAAATAACTAATCTAAATAAATTCTCTCCAAATTTAAAGAGGAGCTGGAATTTGAAATCAATATCAGTAATAACAAGGAGAAAAAGATGTCAATGTCAAGAAAAAAAACAAAAACAAATTATAAAAGATAATTAATAATGTAATAATTCTGTAATGATAGCATTAATTAGACTCTGTCTTATAAATAATTATCTAAATATGATATTAAGTCGTTCCTTACCAATACAGGTATCCCTCATTATATGCAATCTCACTTTATGCGTTTTCGCTATTATGCGATTTTAAAAAGTTAATTGAAAAAAATGCAACCAGTATCAATTTTGCAATCACCCTGTAGCAGCCTGGTCACATGACTTTGAGCGTGCACCATTTTGACAAGGGGGCATCGTGCTGCTTGGCAGTCTCACAGAAGGTGTAGAACTAGTAATACTAGCTCCATTGTTAGTCCTCTGCAATGTAAACATTTGGGGGAAAAGAGGTAATTGTGATCAAAATACTTCCAAGACTAAAAACCAGAGAAAAGCTATAACACTGGTGGAAAAAATTAAAGTTATAAAAAGGTATAAACATAATGAGCACACAGTTGACATAGTCAGAGCTACAGGAATTTCAGAATCAGCTTTAAGAACAATAATAAATCAAGCAGAGAAAATAAAAGAAAGTTGTAAAAGTGCGACGAGAATGTCAACAACTAAGATAACACAGATAAGGGCACTAATTATGGAGAAATTGGAAAGGATGTTGGCCCAATGGATTGAACATGAAAATCAATGTGCTGTTCCGTTAGTCACCTTGATTATCCAGGCTAAAGCAAAAAGTTTGTTTAATGATTTAAATGCTATAGATCCTGATCCTAAAGTGCAATTTTTTTGATGCAAGTGCTGGGTGAAGTACTTTAGGGGAAGATTCCACCCCCACCCCGGTCTGTAGAAGAGCAGACTCCTTCTGAATCAGTACAACAATTTCGAGTGTTTTGTGAAAACGTGAAGTTCGCGAATAAAGTTAAGTTCTCTATTAGCAGGCAGCTGATGCTGACGTCATGCAGTGAGCAGTTGTAAAGATGGCGGGCTGCGCTGCATGAGTTATGAAATTACGTCACAGTTGCACACACACTTCCATGCATGCCTATTGCTTAACTGTACTTTGAAGAAAAAACAAATGTTGAGATGTGATTTCTTATATTTTAAATGTTGCGTGTTAATAAAATTGTTGTTAATTACATTTCTTGCTTTAAAAATCAATATTTAACATGGTTTTCCTTACAATTTCACCATATTTTTTTTCCTCAAATTGAAAAACGTCGCGTAATTTCCCCACCCACCCTTTTTTTGTCAAAATATTGATGAAAAAAAAAGGTGAAATTATGCGAGTAAATACGGTATTTCATTAAAAAAGTTGAAGATCATCAGACTATCATCCCAGAGACTTCAAGAGAGTGATGATTCAGACTCACCCAGTCCATTAATCATCCTACTAAAGACTGTCAGAAGTATGTAGTGTTTATGACATTGTATTAATTAAATTCATTCATCCAGCCATTCAATCATTAAAATTTCTTTTGCAAAGTTGAAACTTTGCATTTTTTTAATCCTTCTGAAGAAACCCCCTATCCCTCTCTCACCCATGCTACATTCAATTCACACTACCTGATTTCTTGTTACGTGATTATGTCATAGAACCAATTAAGCGCATAAAGTGAGGGACACCTGTATTTTCAACACCTTCTTTTACTAAGCAGGGTAGTCAGAATACCCACATAAATTTCCACTCCATTGGATTTTTTTTGAAAATTCTACTTATTGTTCAAATTTTATAATATATAATGAGAGAAACAAATAATGTAATTAAAATGCACTCTAACCTATAAATTTTATCAGTGTTATGGTGGGAGAAAGAAACATAAATAAATGATGTGTGGAGCAAAATGTTAGTTTAATTGTATTGTCATATTTTTAACAAAAGTAACAATAAAAATGCAAAACAATAGTATTATAATGCATCAAAAAACTTATTAAACAAAATTCATGAAGCCACAAATGTCTGTTATATCCAATACTACTTTGACACCAGAAAATATTGCCTGGGGATAATGACAATACCCACTTTTTAAATAAGGGTTAAATGAAAATAAAATTTAACAGCCAATCTCATCTGTTGAAGAAAGCATAAAAACTTAGTGACCTTATTTTCTTATGAAAAGGATGGACTAAAAACTGGATGTTCTATTGTTGAATCAAATATAAGACAAAATCAATGTATTAGAACTGTCCTTCCGTTGATTACACGTGAGTGATTGTATTTTCCCACAGAACCAGGAATAACAAATCACAGATGTTGAAACGATTATTTTATTAAAAATTGACTATTATCAGAGCTCACTTTTAGCTCGTTTTTATTTCTGATGGCGGGAGCTGTTTTTTTTTTGTTTTGTTTTTCAGGCTCGTGGAAACATGTCATTATTATATGTTTTTACTATTAATACTTATGGTGGTAATGGCCAACTACATTCTTATTTATATTATCATATTAAAAGTTCACTATGAAAAGAAATCATCAATAAAAATAAGAAACTACTCTGAAGTACTAATGGCATAACATTGGTAGAAGACGAAATGTCAAATTTTGTTACTTACATTACATTTCAATAGTGATATCAAAAGACAATGAAACCTTTCACATAAAAAATTATTTTTTTCTATATACAGAACAAAGGGGTGGGGACTCAGCTTCAACAGTTTCTGTCCAATCATCCTTTCATTGATATAGTCTAGAATACAAAATTAAAAGAACATGATATTTTTCAAAAATCCAAAATCATTAAACTTCCTGGAAATTTGCACAAAATTGACAAAAAAAAATAGTGTTTCGCAATCTTTTTTTGCTTCACAGCAAACTTAGGTATTTGGAAAAATTCGGTCACATACTAAATGTTCTTCCTAATATCCAACAGCACTTTTTTGTTACTTTACTATGTATTTGACCCCATTTTAAACAATTGTGCAAATGTAAACAAGACCATATTTCTCATTGAATTATAAAAATCAAATAATTATCGACTCATTAATTTTAACCATTCTATTATATATTGCTTACAATTTACTTGTACCTCTTATGTTAATATATAACATTTAATATTTAATACCTGTTTTATATTTTCTCCTATTTTCCTGTTTTACTAAAAAATCTTTTTTTTTTGTTGGTTTTTCTCTCTTGAGAATCGCTGACCTACAATTATTACGCTATTATTTTTTTTAAGGGACTGTTGATGATTAGGTGAGATTTTGTCAAGTTAAGTCAGATTTATAGTTGTTCATACAATGAAAAAAATATTAATTAATTAATAATGTAAAACTGCCAGTTAAAAATATTCCTCTGAAGGGATAGAAGCATAGACATTTCATGATAACAGATGGCGTCACTGTATTTTTTGATGGAGGCATATTGGCAAGAAAATTCAAATAATGTGGATTATTTCTGAAATTTTTTGTATCTCATTAAGAAGAGAACTCGCTTTCTAATTATAATAAAAGAACAAATTATCTATTGAAAGAGAATTTTAAATGAATTTGAAACAACTTTCACTGCTTAATAAGTGCATTTTGTTCTGAGACTTCAAAGACTAAGTTATTTATTTATTTATTTATTTATTTATTTATTTATTTATTTATTTATTTATTTATTT
>JAFIDM010012231.1:102119046-102142995 GCA_023159025.1 Thereuonema tuberculata
TTTATTTATTTATTTATTTATTTATTTATTTATTTATTTATTTATTTTCAAAAATATGATTAAAGATATTTTTCATACTGATTTACAAAACTTATTCACTTCACATATTTGTTTTATTATTACAGTGGTGGTCAAAATTATAAGGACAAGGGGAAAAAAATCGCTAAACTTGGTTACAGTTGGCCTGAAAATTATGCAAATTTTTGATAAATGCAGCATTTTTTATTAGTTTTTATGGTAATATATGGGAAATTCATATTCATAAAATGTATTTTGGATTTAGACAGTACTGTGATATGGACAAAATTATAAGGACAATGCTATTTGTGTGTTCTAAAAAGCAAAATGTGCATGTTTTTTGTTCTGCACACGGCACTCCCAGACGATATAAATGCATAGTAAGAAATTGCGAACGTCGTATTCTGTTTTTTCAGTCATACCACTAGGTACGAAACTTTCGGAGTTTTAGAAAGGGAAAGTGGTTGCTTTTAAAAGTTTAGGACTTACTGTTCATCAAATTTCGACAAAGCTCAATAGATTGAGAACAGTTATTTATAATTTTCTTAAAAATCCCTAAAAATATGGACGGCAAAGATGTATAGGTAGGCCGTCTTCTGTTTCTGTGCGTGTGAAAAGAATGATAATAAGGCGAGATTGCTCCAAAAAACAAACATCAACGGAAATTAAATGTGAATTAAACTTACGATGCAGTGTTCGAACAGTTCGACATGTTTTACAAAAAGAAAAAACGGTTCGTTATGGAAAACTTATGTCACGACCGCCTCTTACAAAAGTTCATAAGAGACTGAGGATGGAGTTTGCCAAAAAATGCATTACTATGGAAAAAGAAATACGATGATGTTATCTTTTCCGATGAGAAAAAGTTTAATTTGGATGGACCAGATTGTTTTCGCTATTTCTGGTATGATCTCCGTAAAGAAAAAACAATTTTCGCAAAGCATAGATTTAGAGGTGTTTGAGTAATGGTCTGGGGAGGTTTCGCAACTGGCGGAACTACTCCAATAGTTTTTGTGCAGGGCAAAATGAATTCTGAGAGCTATGTTGATTTATTGGGCAATAATCTTTTACCAGAAGCACCGTTAATTACGAGTGGAGACTTTTTGTTCCAGCAGGACAATGCCTCAGTACACGTTTCTCAAACTTCGAAAGCATGGTTTGATGCTAATTTTGTGAAACTACTTGACTTGCCGGCCAGAAGCCCAGATCTAAATCCAATGGAAAATCTGTGGGGTATTCTGGAACACGAAGTATACAAAAATGGTATTCAATATCAAAATAAGCAAGAACTTATGTCCTCCATCGAAAAAGCTTGGGAAAAAAATTTCCAAAAACGTTCTGAAGGAACTGTCAAACTCTATGACATCAAGACTGATAGTGATTCAGAAGAAGGGGGAGATTATTAATTATTAGTGTGTTTTAGGCCAAAAACATTTATTGTCCTTATAATTTTGTCCAGTTTTTACAATGACATTTTTTGTTAGATATGAAAAAACATTCATATTTTGCATTTTTCAATGCTTTGCATTCTACAATGATTTCTAGCATAAAAAAGCATTTTATGTATACATTTCACTTTATTTACTTCAGAAATAATTTTTTTCTGTGCAATTTTCAGTTGTCGTTATAATTCTGACCACCACTGTATTATTATTTTTTTTTTAAGCTAGCACATAAAAAAATGGAAAAATTAGCAAAATGGAAAAACATCATCATCTCAAATAACAACAATAGTTTGCAAGCTATTGTAACGCCTTCCCATGGTTAGTAGGCGGATGCGTGAGGGGAGGCTTAGGAGGAAGAGAATTTACACAGTGGATTATTGGAAGGATTAAACGAGTTGCCGGGTCCAAATTTACCTCGTTAAGGAGTTGAGAAATAGGGAGATGGAGAGTTGAGGATTCGAGGAGAGTAAGGCAGTGCTAGGCAGTGAAGCCAGAAAGGAAGGGGACTGTTTTGTAAACAAAGAGGGGGGGATGGACTGTTGACACCACGCAGTCTAGCCGTATGGGAGGGCTGACATCGGGCAGATGGGAACTGGTCTGAGGCATTCAATACCCAACTGAGCGCTCGTCCCTTAGTGCAGGCCAATGCAGGAGTCAATAAATAAAATACAATGTCAAAATAGCTTAAACAAATAAATAATGCTTGGCAACTAGTTTAAAATTACCGAGAGGTTTAATAATAAAATAATATATATGAGTAGAATAAGGATATACTTTACCCCAAGGTTTCAAAAGAGATTGAAAATACATGTAACATATCCAGTACAAATAACACTTTTTATAGTGTCGTTGTAACGCGCCTGAACAGTAAAGAGTCTGCTGGAGGTTATACACAGTCCGTGAAAGTTCTTGAGGTAAAGGAGGGGTGCTTGTTGATGTCCGGGCCGCATAGGCTAGGTGACGATAAGCACATCACTAGTGGCTAGGAGGGAGGGTTCCCCTAACATGATCCGAAGACATTCGGGTCTCTAGGTCGTCGCTATCTGAACTCTGCCCGAGCGATTCTCACTGATTGCTCGCATCGGCTCACCATCCAGTTGCAGTCTGATGTGCTTCCAGGGATCAGCGGGCCACAACACTGGGAACTTGAGAAACGCACCTTGTGAAGACTAATCCATGGATGTAACTGGGGTCACAGAGCTCTGGGCATCAAGCTGACTTAGCCAATGCATGGACAGATGCAAGCCAGCCCAGGCTTGGTTGTCGGCGCTGTGACAGTTCTCCTATTCCTTCTCCCACGCAGTGAGCTCTCAAAGGGGCAGCATGGTATCCGGCTGCTTCTCTTTTTGAGTTCTTGATTTAGCCCCGATAGCGTAGAGCTCACGAAGATAGACTGTAGAGCTAGCAGCCTCCACTTACTTGAAATCCTACATTCACTCTGTCCTTTTATAGCGCTCTGCTCTGCTCTGCACTGTCCGCCCTGATGTGATGTCACCTAGGAGAGCAGCGGTTAGGGTGCAGAAAGCGTCGGCCTGTCTACAATCTTTCATTTTCAGCAGCACATTTATCTTTCCACATTCTTCTAACCACTGGAATCCTTTCGCTAGACCATGAGGATGCATTAATGACACAGTGATGTCTTCAAATTCACTAGAGATGCTTGTGATATGCCCCATCCATCATTTATTGTCATATATGCATTCAATAAACTCGCCTACTTGAAAATCTCTTACTGAGAATTAGCAGCATTTCAACTATAACTTCTACCTTTTGCTCTTTGCGTTGAACTGTTCGTGACATGTATGATTGATTTTCTTGCACTAACCATTAAAGTTGTAACTGAATTCCAATGACAAATTTTAAATTGGCCTATTCTTCTTCTTTAATAGATCTGAATTATACCTGAATTAATGAATTACCTGAAATACTGAATTACCTAAACATTTTCTGTTTTTCCTATTACTCCTGTAGTGTTGTATTTTTTATGAAAGTAGAAGCAGTCTTGAATGAAGCTCCATCTCTGATAGCCATTATGGACTTGCCTAATGTTTACACAATCCTCCTACACCATCACAAGCACTCGTACCATGTTATCATATAGAAAGATCAGGGGCGGCTCGCATACAGACACTGTTAAACTGCAGCACCCCCTATTTCCATTTGATATTATCGATAACATTTAATATAATGAGTCCTTTTTTCTTTAATTCGTTCTTTATACTTGTACAATACATAATCCTTAAGCTTAATGTCAGTAACCATCCCTCAGTTTATGAAAAAGATACAAAAATCTTTGTATGGAACTGTGAAGCTTCACAGTTGCAGCGACGAAGGGTTACACTGTTGTGCGCATGTGCACATAGGAAGCTACATGCGAGGCTGCAAGGGGGAGAGATCACTGTCTTTTCAACAGTGTCGATCCTGAGTTGTTAGGAAGCTATATGCAAGGCTGCAAGGGAGAGAGCGCTGTCTTTTTCACAGTGACGATCCTGGCGTGCTGGGGGTTCTTTTTATACATGTTTGTTTCCTTTTACACAATTTTAAAACAAAGGCTAAAAATTTTCTGGGCAGCACCCCCACTAATTTTAGCTACGAGCCGCCGCTGATAAAGATATGTAAAGGCGAGTTTGCTGTATTCATATACAAAAATAACTAGTGGATGGGACGTATCACAAGAATCTCACAAGAAAAGTGAACTTGTCTAGTGATATCTTCATGATGTTTTAAATTCGAGAAGGACTGAATGAACAGGCTACAGGTCAAAGGACTCTTTATTAAACATAAATCAGCAGTTTAAATAGTTACAATAAGCAAAGGACAATTGGTTGAGACACTAATACAAAGGAACATTTCATTGGCTACAACAATTAAAGTAAACAATCCTTTAAAAATTTAAACTACAAAAAAGCAATTAACAAATAACACAATTATCAACTGAAGGGTTAGACATGGAACAAACATTAAAACTTTGAGAACTTACAAAAACTAAAAGATGTTAACTATTTACAGAAATAAAGACTTAAAAATAAAATAAAAATTACTGATTACAATATCACTGTGTCATTTATGCATCCTCATGCTCCAGCGAAACTTCAGCCAGAGAGTTAAATTTTGTTTTATTTTGAAGCTATTAAGACAAAAATCCACCATTCTGCCTTAACCACTAATAAGAGAATATTTTGCCAAATTTTCAGATTTATAAAAAAATGGGTTTTTGAGTAATTTGCTTTCAAAAATGATGATTTTTGAATTTCGGCACATTTTAAGGACTCTTTATTAAAGTTACATGCAAAATAAAAATACCTGTGAAGCTACACTAGTAGGGGTATAGATTGTGATCTCGACCTATCACATCAAGCTTTTCTTCATAAGAGAAAAAAAATTCCTAAAATACCAAAACATTATTTATTTTTTATTTACAGTAAAAACGGAATTTTTTAGATTAAAAAAATTTGATATAAGTACTTGAAAAAATACTAAAAGTAAATACAATTTAATAACTTCAAAACAAAACAAAATTTAACTCCATAGCTGTTACCATTTTGGAGTTTTATGCGTTTTAAGATTAGACATTTTGTGCGATTTTCAAAACTGATAAAGTTTTTACCAAACTTCAAAATGCTGTAACTCGGCAAAAAAAATTTTTTTCAGAAAAATGCATCTGGAATATCTTAAATTCTAAGTAGAAGTAAATTCTGTAATTTTTTTCAAAAAAAAAAATCTGAGATGGTCAACTGACACCCTCTGCCTGACTGGAGATGAAATGGACTAATAAGACATCTTGTGTCCTGTGAATTTATTTATGTGGTTCTTTGACCTGACCTTATTTACTTTTGAGAATGCCTCCACAAAAGCAAACAACACTAATAGTTCTGTGTTGAGTACAATAACAAATTGATGACTAAAGTAACAGAAAACTTTTTTAAAGTGTAGATCAACCAAAGTGATTCAGCCTTAATGCTGAAATTTCACTAGTAAATTGATCTATCTTATTTGAATTTAGAAAGGATTATTTTGACTCAGTCGCAATGACCTCCAACTGTATTTGTATTTTTTGGGTAGTAGATTGAAGAAAAAGAAATTTTCAACTCCTGACTCAGATTCCACAACACAGTGAAATGCAACTAATGACTCTGCAAAAAAAAACCATCAATTTCACAATTCAAACCACACAGCCTTTGTAATGTTACAGTCTTCCAAATGAGAGTTGGCCGGCGGAAGCTTGAACTGCGCAGCTCTTCCGGTAGCTGATCAATTATGTTTTCCTGTCAAAATGGACGCAGCCTTCTGTTCTCACTGAGAAAGTATAGTTACTTATAGTAGGCTAACATTTTATTATTGGAGAAGTTTTAATTTAGTAAAATACTTGTTTATTTACAGAGTTTTATTTATAGACTTTCATTTATAAAGTATTTTTTTTTCCTTGCGTGTGCTTTTCGACAGCAGCAATGCTTCACAACGAAGAGTGCATCCACAGCTCTTTTTTCTCCACTGACATGTTGATAACGGAAAATAAAACTTCTCTATTATTTAGCTTTATTTCAATACCAATCGCTAACAATAAATATTTTAATGATTTTTAAATACAATTCCCTTTTGTTAAGTAACCAGCGATTAGTGCAATGGCGGATTCCTGTCAGAAGATAAGACGGAAGTGCCTGACCAGACTAATCGATGCTACATGCGCAGATCTTACAAAAATAGGGCGGCCAACTCTCATTTGGAGGACTATAAGTAGTCTTTTTTTCTTACTTTGACTCTAACTCCAACTCCTAGAATTTAGTAAATGCAACACCGCTTCAGCAAAAACACTACCAACTTACCTGCTAATAAATTAAGCATATTTCTGATATGTGAGTAATGTTGATTTCTTGTGACCTAAATATGCTGCAATAAACTGTAAGAATCTGTCATTTGTTTAGGGTTTTCTTTAAAGTTTTCACTTTGTTTCATCCTAGGAAGAATATTTGGAATGAGCATATTTAACGTGCATTTGTAATAATAACAAGGTAGTAGGCCAAGCATTAATCATAAAAACATATAAAAATGGCGCGTTTCAATGGGCCCTAAGAACTGGCTCTCATCATCAGAAATAACAAGCATAAAAGTTCTTTCTCTGATCACGAGAGTTGGTCTCGGGGCTAATCAAAATATGACATTTTTATATGTTTTTATTATTAATGCTTAGTGTAGTAATGGTCTACTACCTTGTTACTAGGAAGATTATTTCATTCATTAACATCAGGAAAATATTGTTCACTTAAGTGGTCGCATTATCTCTTAAGTTTATATCCTTATCTGACTTATTTGAATATCCTGTTAGGATTCCTGACACATCTCTTCATATTATATCTAGATTTGTTTACTTTATTTTCTCTTATTGTACCTGCTGTGATGCATTTTCTTTATTAGATTCCCTGTACAATATTTGCTGCAGCAGATAAATCCTCTCCATATTTTTCCATAACTTGTTTTGTTGACCGGATTGCTAGGATTTCCTCATATTTCTGTGTTGAGCTTCCTTTGTTTCCAGACTTCTAGCTCTCGTCTCACACTTCAGTATGGACCCATATCCTGAAGAATTTAGCATAGACACTTGTCATATTTTACAAATTGATATTTTAGACTTCTGCCTTTTTTCTCTAACAAAGAATAGTATTATTATTATGATTATATTCTGTTTAGAAAGAAAAAGAAATTAAGTTACATTGTTTTTAGGTTGGAAATTTCGTTTATTTATTTTTTTATTTGTAGATGCATCCTTAATTAATAAATATTCTTAGGTTGAAATA
Organism: Thereuonema tuberculata; assembly: GCA_023159025.1. Classification (NCBI taxonomy): domain Eukaryota; kingdom Metazoa; phylum Arthropoda; class Chilopoda; order Scutigeromorpha; family Scutigeridae; genus Thereuonema; species Thereuonema tuberculata. The sequence goes on from JAFIDM010012231.1 coordinate 102,126,302, forward strand.
AATAATAATTGGGAACCATTGTATTCTCTTATTACTTAATTATAAGAAAGTAAGATAAATCTCATATTGGAAAATTGTTTGTCATTTGTCGGGGTTTTTTTTTTCTTTTTTCTTTTTTCTGTCAGCTGTGTATTTGGATGTAACTTTTAGATATTGAGAGTTGAACATTAAAAATACCAGAAGCACAACCATCCTCTATTAAATGATTAAATCTACTGAGACATGAAATCTTTATTCTGTTAGATGTTTTATATAAAATGAGAAAATGAAAATTTCTTCCCTTCAGTAGAACATAAAGTGATATATCATCCAGTACAGTTTAGAACCTACCTGTATCATGGTATATTTGTCATTGGTTATATCCAAACACTTTAATTGACTATTGACATAATCAAGCTTGAGAGTCATGATTCCCTCTCCTTTAAGAATGGATTGAGAGTAACAAAGCAAATGTGAGCACTAAACAGAGATCAACATGATTTTTGGAAAGGAATCACATCCAAATCACCATATATACTGGTTTGCAACTTTTCAGTGATGATGATGAAGGCCTGAAAAACCAGGACTGTGGTAGGGTACCTTCAGTGATGAATAACTGCTAGTTGCATTCATCTGCAAAATAAATCTGCACCAAATTATGCAAGAATTAAACAAATTGCTGTATCAACTGTGGCTCGTTTCTTGCTACTTGCATTCAGTTGAGAAAGTCTGAAGATGGAAGAAGAAAGTCTTAATCATTGTTTGGGTAAATTTATTCTTTTCATCTTTGTCAAACTGTATCAAATACTGTATTCATAGACTTGAAGTCAGTTCACCAAAGCTGATAAAGGAACATTGAAACATGATCGAAAGATAATATGTCTGCTATTCTTCAACAATGTGGGTGTAAACTTGGTGTCTAATTCTGTTTCAGTTCAAGATTCCAATTTTCCCATTTCATGCGTAACACCTAAAATTACAGTAAGGTGGCAACATTTTGGATATGAACTAATCTTGAATATCAGTGGTTTTATTAACAACTAAATAAGGCATATGCTAGAACACAAACATTAACTCTCCAATGAAGAATTAGTCTTTTCTTCTTTCTTTCTTTTTTTTTTCCTGCTTAATTTTTCTGTTTGGAAGATTTTCTATTTGAAAAGATGTATGAAGATTTCATGGAAGAGTTTAATCATCTATTTAAGATATCTAGTAGCTTAATGGCATCTGAGAAGCTCTATCCTCGAGGTCATAAATAATGGGAAAGATTGCCTACTTTCATTGTCAAATCCAGAAAATAAAAGAACATGAACAATTTTCTGTCTCTTACATTCCAAACTAAATGGCTTAATTCTTAAGATTCATCCATCCATCCATCGTAGTAATTGGAAGGCTTCATAAGGCATGTTTCAGTTTCGAATTTGAGTTTTAAATGGCCTTTAAATATCCATTCCTATTGAAATTTACACCGATGAGGGATGGTCACATAATCTCTTGCTTTTTGTTTGTCCATCCAATAAAATGAATAAACTAATGAACTGAATTAACATTCTGTTGTAGAAAAATTGAGTCCTGTGCTGCAAAATTGTGTGATGTTGACATCAGATTTAAAACTTGCAGGATTATCCTAAGAAATCCCATCATTTTTAACAGGCTAATATGCTAGCTTGTCATATTCCAGGTTTATATAATAAAATATTTTTTTAATTTATGATTATCAAAATCTATATTATAACTTATAAAATTCCTTAATTTTAGGATTTTCTGAGTGGGGGGAAATAAAAACAATATTATAAATTTTAGGGAATTTGAAAAAGAAAGTGAAGAGAACAGTTATAGATAACAAAATGTATTTGGATTTCTTGTTTTAACCTTTTCCCTTGGAATTCTCTTGGATATCATTAATTTACAATGATAATAATAACAACAGCGACACATGATCTCTAGAAGCTGCTGTATTCACTATAATTGCTTTAATCAGATATAAAAATATTAAAGTATTAAATACTGAGTGTTGATTCTTACAATCTGACAAATTCGATGTGATGGCATGCACCCTTATTCAAAATGAGACATGCTGTAGCATCTTAGCCATGTGCCTCTATATCAAATGTATCATTTTATGCTAATAATAATGCAATCTTTCTGATATGGCTCCAATAATAAATCATTTTTGGTAAGATTACATTGTTGCACTTTCCCATGCAAAGTTTTCGTATTCAATGATAGTGAGACAATGTAAATAAACTTGGACTGAAAATATAAGCTTGGAATTTCAGTCAGCAAGGTTACTGTGTCATCAGCCATTCAAGGAAACACATTGAATGGACTTCCTAAACAAAATTCCACGACCAAGATGACCAGGAAATGAAAATTTCTGAAGATGATTCCTGCTGTTCTGGCCAAGCTGCAACGTTTGGCACAAACTGAGATCTCTCGACCCACCCTGCAATTGCCAGAAAGGGCGAAATCGCTCAACCCACTATCTGTAAAATCCTGAAGAACCGTCTCAGACTATAAACAGTTGTATAAGGCCTGGGTGCATGCACTTGAATGACCGACGCCACTCCGAAAGATGAACCAACTGCAGGAAGCTCTAAGAACGACACCTGGTGGGCAATAAATATAGATTTGTGGTCATTCTGGATGATGCTTAGGTCCATTTTGCTGACTGTGGAAAGGTCATTTCATATTGTACCATCGACAAAAAAGGCAGATCTAATTTTGAGTGCCTGTGCAAGGAAAGTTTTCCCAAACGTTTTATGGTGATTGTGGGATACTGTCACCGAGGCAAATTGGCTATCCATAGAATTGCCAATAATGCCAAAGTGAATGTCCAGTATTATCAGCAAGATTGTTCTGACACCAGTCTACACTCATGAGTTACCTGCTCTGTATGGTCCTGTCACAAAAGTCGCCATTTCATCAGAGTAAGGACTCCAATCTATTCGACCAAACCATCCCTGAGATTCTATCAAGAAATGGAAGATAATTGCTGATAAGCTTATCTATTAAAACTCCAGTATGAAGGAGTAAATGGTCCATTTGAAGCCAATATAACTTATTTCAGTAGATTGAAATCCTATTAGAGAATTTGAGATTAAAAATAAATCTAATGCAGACATTTTGAAATCTTTGTATGTGAATATTCAAATAGTTGCTGAAGTCTCCAAGGATAGAATAAACAATAATTGCAATGAGACAACACTGCAGCATTTCAATTATACATTTCTTAAACTTAAGAATAATGTTATTTTGCAATTTTTTTCATCACTATTGCAAAGAGTGTGTTTAGTAATTTGGGTGAGCAAACGTTTATTAATTACAAATTGTAAGCTCAACCTATGCACTGTTAAATGTGATGTTTCCATGTTTAAAGTTTCATTAAATACAAGACCAAAATTTGTTTTTTGTAGCATTTATTGATACGGATATGCTTACTATGAGCAGTAGTATTTGGATTAAGCTGCTGCAGTTCTTGTTTAGAATTAACAATGATGTAATTACATTTTTTTTAATATTGAGGATAAGACAGTAACAGTTGGCAAAGTTACAGAGGTTCTGTATATCTTTCTTCAGACTATCAAAAAGATTGATGCTTTGGACTGGATAGGAAGATAGAGTTGTAGAGCGTTTGCCTTACAGTGTTTAATATCATTAGAAATGTCATTTATGTAAACAGAAGAGAAGTGTGCCTAGAACGAAAACACTGTGGAAAGAGAAACACATTGAAAGCGATCAGTTAGAAAGAAAGAAAACCAGAAAGTTTAACAATAAGAATTCCATGATGGATAATATCAAAGGCTCAGAGAAATTTAAGAATGATTAGGTAAGTTATATATTTGTTATTAATGGTTTGAGGAATATCGTTTGTGATTTTAAGAAGTGCAGTACAAGTAAAATAATCCGTTTAGAAGCCTGATTTCTTAACTCAGTAAAATACTGAAGTTATGAAACTCAGTTGGCTGTTTATGGATATTTTTTTTTCTATAATTTCAGAGATAGTAAGAAAGATACTGATGGGAATAAAATTAGAAAGATTGGAATCCATAGGAGATTTCAAAATAGCTTTAAACTATTAAAAAAAAATTAACCAAGTTTTTAGAAAAAGATCGTAATTAATTGACAGTTGAATATTAAATGAATGTCATCTATATGGACGAGAACTGATCGACCATTCAAATTGGGAAATTTGAGTTAAAATTTCTTTTACAAAGATTATTTAGCTTTTTAGTCATGTTATCAATGTATGAAATGGAAAGGCTTATAGTGACGACATCGTTTTCGAGAAAGAGAACTTCCTCAAAATGAAAGAAAGGATTAAAATTAACTTCTGTCACCTTTCTTGGTAATTTTTTATTTGGAGAAGAAATCTTAGAAACATTTACAAAATTTATAAGTATTACTTTATTGTTTAATGCCACTTCAGTTTTTGCTGATTTCTTACATAAAAGTTCGATAAGATTAAAATGAATGTTTCCATACAGCACAAAAAAAAATCAGATTTCAAAGAGAAAGACGGAAGCAACCATCAAAGTAGCACATAGGCAAAGGAGCAGGGGTCACTCATATTGGCTCGAACCAATTAAATGCTCTGTGTAGATGTCATGCAACCAGTCTGTGGCGTTTGATTCCCAATAACCTAGCATAAAAGAGGTATAACACAGCTACTGGAGATCACGAAAAATTAACTCATATTACTTGCAAAACTAAATCTCTGTAAGCAAATTAGAATCTGAAAATTTTTACTTTCGATTAAAGCATTTTACCAGTTCCTGTCCCAATTACCAGCATTAGCAACGATTGCTGCCTTGTGACCTTAAAACTCACAATCGATTCTGCTCCCCTACCTGACTTTAATCTTTCACCCCTTCTCATTGCTACATTCTTTGCCCTTTTAAAAAAAAATTCCTATTTAAGTAGTTCTAGAATGTCATATATTGTTTGGATTTTGTATAACATTCTTTAATTCATTTTAGATCTGATTTTAAAACAAAAATGTCAATGATAATTAGAAATTACTAGAGATTGTCCTCGACTTTCGTGATTAACGACCCTTGTACTTACGAGGGTCATTCCATTATCCGTATTCAACTGGCAGGCCTCGATTAACGCGGTAGTTTAAATAAAACCGTTTTAATTGAGAGTGAGAATTCATTTAAAGTAGGAAATTAGGTTACAAAACATTAAGATTATTTCGAAAAGTTTATGAAATATATATATATATAGTGAAAAAAAAAAGTAATAATAAGTTTTTTCATTCTCTTTCATTAAAAAAAAAAAAAAAAACTTCACTTTAGAAAAAGTAATTAGATTTATCGCTAAATCTTCTCTTTTGGCATATAATTTGTGACAGAACTTGATTATGCTTCGATGTTAATTTCTACTTTGTTTATTTCACTATAAACCAGTGCTTCTCAGCAGTGGCGGATTTAGCACTTGAGAGGCCCTAGGCGCAATTCAATTTTGAGGCCCCCTCTAAATATTTTCACTACCCCTACACAGTGGCGTACCAACGCCTTTGGGGGCCCGGGGCGGGAGTTCCATTATTCCATAACCAAAAAAAAAGGAAATAAGCTGGCTGGTGGGGCCCCCTAGGCTTCCTTTTACAACCAAAAAAAAAAAGGAAATCTTGCTTTTACAACCAAAAATAAGGCGGAATTTTGAGGCCCCTTGATTTATGAGGCCCGTGGCGCGCGCCTCCTGCGCCTATGCGGAAATCCGCCACTGCTTCTCAGCCATTTTTGCTTCACGGTACACTTTTGTATTAACAGAAATCTCACGGCACACCAAACCTTATTGTCTAAAATCCCGCGTCACACCAAATTTTTTTTGCTATCACAGATTCCTTTGAATTTATCAATGTACAGGGTGGGCAAAATAAAAGCGGCCCGGGTAAAAAAAATGTATAGATATATTTCAAATATTGACAATAGGACTGACCCTTGTTAATGAACAGGCCATTTCCAGCATCTTCTGTGATGTTCATTAACAAAGGTCAGTCCTATTGTCAATATTTGAAATACTGTATATCTACACATTTTTTTTTCGATTTTGTTTTGCCGCTTTTATTTTGCCCTCCCTATAACAGTCTGTTCTTAAATAAAAGATATCCTGAAATATTTTTTAAGTCGATTTGAATGAGATTTAAAACTTTATTAACGTTAATTGTTAGAATGAAACTGAATCTAGTTCATATTTTGTGTTATTTGATGTTAGATTTTATTCGAGATACGAATATTTGGCTAGTGTGAAGCTAAATTTTGATTACAAATTCATTCTCAGAATTTTCTCTTTATTCGAGATACGAATATTTGGCTAGTGTGAAGCTAAATTTTGATTACAAATTCATTCTCAGAATTTTCTCGCGGCATCCTGTTGAGAAGCAACTGCTATAAGCAGCGATTGAAATTATTTAAAAAAATAAGACCTACACAACTTATCATTTCGTCATGTTACTGATTAACATATCGACGTTGTTTATGCAAACAATATCGATATGTTAATTAGTAAAATCAAAATTTAAAGTAAATCGGATCTATTCTTTAGAAATAAAGAAATAGATAATAAATTGTACATTCGCTGCATTGTATTTACTAATTATTGGAACTTAAGTACTCGACGTTTTAATAAATCCCGACATTTTATAAGACAGAATTACTTGTAACATTTTTATTCGGGTCTATAATAAATAAACAAGGTAGGAAAAGCGATAAGTAAACCAATCACAATGCTTCGCAACGTCTTCTGATCATTGATATTGCTTTAATTTCGTTGTGTTTGTTTCCAATAAACGCAACAATTGCGCCTTTTGACAATCACATTTATAATGCAGCTCTACAACAATCAGAACAAATGTGATTGTTGCGAATGCAAAAGACGCAATTGTTGTGATTGTTGTGATTGTTGCGCTAAATGATAATTTAATGAGATTTTAATGATACTTGTCTACGGGACAGACAAAACGGAATATTAGTCTGCTGATCTTGATCAGAAGACTAAAAGCTCTTCATCATTAGATGCTGTACAGATCAGATAGAAATTTCAGTTAATTCCGTTGGCAGTGATCACAGTTATCTGCGCTATTGATCAGATATTCTTAAGTCATTGTTTATGAAGCGGTAAGATTATATGAAGAGAATGTAATAATCAAATAGCATTACTGTTAGTCAGTATCATATCCGATACTGTATTACTCGAGCATTAACATTCTTAAGAAATTAGATCAATCAAAATATACAAATACACACATACATATGTATCAGGGTGTCCGTATTTCTAAACTCGCAATGCAGGATGCAAAAAAGAAAAAACAATTTTCCTTTGAGCAACACAACCAAAGGGGAAAAAAAAAACCTCAAAAACATCACATTGCGGGTTAACTCATTCCACAATCGGGACCTTCCCGGCCATATCGGGACGGTTGGTCACCCTGATACATATATCCAAAAATGGCAAACTGCAAAAATAGTTATTCAAACAAACAATGGATTGCTTAAACTTACTACTTAGCCTGTGGGGTTTTTTAGATTTAAGTCGTGTGCCTATTTTTCGTAATAAATAACAGTTGTGTATTTATCATAATACCATCGTATACGAGATAATCACCATGGGCGTAGTTGGTGATAAAAATTAAAAAAAAAAAAGTTTACCATAAAGATTAATCTGTATAAAGTTTAGAGAAGTAAAGTTTAGATATATTTTACATTTTAGTTTTCGTGTTACGGCAATTATAAGTGGATCGTGATCCACAACTCTATCTCTGTATCAAAGTTAAGTACAATCGGGCATTTAATAGCTAAAGCATGTTATTTTTCAGCTTTCTAGAATAAAGATTCCACGGTAACCGCGTAACTGTAAGTAGGAGTGCTTCAGTATGTTCTTGGGCGCCAGGAAATATTTGGAATAGGCGTTTTTTTAATTTTGATTTTGAATCGCATCAAATATGAAACGAGAGAGAAGGGCAAGGATTTATAAGTTGCATTTGGGGGGGGGGGGGGGACAGAAACCCTAGCGCCGCCTCTGGACAGTTATAGCACTTCTATGATTATCATCATATACTAAATAATCTCCATGGGTGTAGTTGGTGATAAAAATTATAGCACTTCTATGAAAAGATATTTTGTGCTCTGCCTTTTTTCTGTAAAGGATACGTACTAAAATTGGTAGGATCTTGATGTGAGTAATCTGAACATGTCACCTAAGTTTCAGCTCCATAGGTTAAATAGTATCTAGTTTTCTTAATTATAAAGAGACGGACAATTTTCCTATTCCGACTTTGAGCTGCTTTAGGTGGCTTATTTATTTTAACGCTTTTTCTCTCCCTTAAGTATTCGAAATATTAACAAAACATTCTTCCTTTGCTAGATGGCTCGTGATGCGGATATAAAAAGAATTCCTGCTGTTGGAAGTATCAACTGAGTAAACCAATTTGTGAATGGTAAACCAAGTTTACATCAGCTGTCACTTTTATTGGGTCGGACTTACTATTGATAAAGAATATGTATAAACAGTTAATATACGTCATCGATAATAAGACATAAGCATATGATATAATTATAACCAGATATTTAAAAAAAAAAGCACATTTTCAGTATTGGACTATTGTTGTTTTTATTGTTGTCAAATATGAAATCCGAGTCCCTTTGCTTTCAATTGCTTCCACTCCATTAAGTGTCACCTCGTGCACGCGTCTGGTCTGTTTGGTTATTGACCTTCTTTGGTCAGTGAATTTAACCGTTTGCCTACCGGCCGCTGGACTAAATTTAGACTAGAAAACACGACGAACCAGGTGATCATCATCTGCTTAACCTTCGTCCCATTTCATGAAAAACATCCTTTTCTCGCCTGAATAACAGAGAAACGGATCTTATTCAGTCCAGTTCAATGTGACACAGTTTGTAAATTTGTTTGGCAAAGAGATATATATTATTTACATACATTTTATTTTTAAATCCAGTCTATTAGATAGATTTTCCACGTTTCTTTGGCGTTTACCTTCCCATCATATATATAAATTATGTAGGTCTATATAATTCAGCTCCTTATTGATTATACACTTTTAAAAATAAATAAATAAATAAGGTGTGCTTTATAATGCAGTTTTAAGCCGAATACTATGTTCGACTGTTCCTGCAACCATGCACACAGTCAAGATTTTGTCAAGGGAAGGGGGGGCATTATATTAAATTTTATAAATTTTTGCTTTCTTTAGATTTTAAAAGTAAAATCATCTTAATACTAAATAGGGGGGGGGGTGATCATTGTAGCTTAATTCACCTACTTATCCTGTACAACTGCAATTTATCCTAAGAATGAGTATTAATATTCATTCAGTATCAGGTCATTTCTGACTTGGGAAATAGAGTCAAAGAATGGGGTTTTGGCAGTTTTCACGAGCAATTTCGGTTTAATTATTCTGAAGTTTTGCACACTTATATAACATATATATAAATATATATAATTATTATCAACCATTTACAATCCACTGCAGGATGAAGATCTCCAAAGTTTTTTTCTTAATTTTCTTAATAAAATTAATCCCCCCCCCCAATATCCATCCAAAAAAGAAATATATACGATACGTGTATATATATATATATATATATATTATTTGCCGGACAGCTTTCTGAAATTTAAAAACCAAATTAATTTCAAAAAGCTGTTTCTGTGTAAGTATTAAAATTCGAATGTACCTACACGTCATCAGCGGCACCTGGTGTTGAATTTTGAAACTAAGCTAAAAAAATTTTTTTAGAAATAACATAACAGCGCTTTATTATAAGAAAATTGCTCTCTTTTTTAATATTTTTTTTTTTTTTTGCATCACGAAACTTGAAAAATATTTGCATTACGAAACTTGAAAAGATGGCGATTCAAGTTTTGTCATTTGGATTTATATATATATATCATGTGTTGTTATTTAGTAAAAGTGGATAAAACAATTCCAAGTTATGTTCCTGCATTCCTTTTTGCACCATTAAACAAAAGAATAACTGGCTGAATAAAAAGCAAGATCCATTTTTGCATCGATGGACATTGATTTTGTTCAGTTCCTTTGGCTGTCTTTGTACCATGTGGTCACACGTCATTTGGACTCATCAACTAGCAATAAAGAACGCACTGATTTGTTTTCTTCACCGTGTTTTCTATTATTGCTGTAACAAATTGGGAGTTCATTTACTTTGCACAATCATTTGTCCTTTACTAAAAAAGGTCTCTTTTGTTAGGAGAGTTTGTTCAGGATCGAAACTCATCTATCTTCTCGCTTTGTTTATTTCCTTTATGGAGACTATTGATAGCTGTTCGATAATACAGTTCTCCTTTTTTTTTCACCCCAGACTAGATTAATGAGCAACTTTCACATACACAAGTGTCAGAAAAGTTTTTTTTTTAATCGAACCTTTCAGTACCGAGAAAGTTATGCAAAATTGATAAACAGAAAAGTGTTTTAATATTCTGCTTGAATAGTTTGAAATTTTCTGTTCCTTTATAACAAGCATTATTTCCTTGAACTTATTATTATTATTACTACTACTAGACGGTTGCCCGTCGCTTTGCTCGTTAAATGAAATATGATTACAGTTAATGAATGGAAACCAACATTGCATTTATTCAAAAATATAAATTACTCAAGTAAAATACAATTTACAAGTAAAACGAAAAATAAATTAAAGTTTAAATTCTAACAAATACATGCAGTACAATATTACTATTCTAAACATTTTCTCTATATTCAGCATTTTTGGTTTTACATTGTGAAATAATTTCGTTACCTAAAAAATTCTGATGAGTTGACCATGCAACGATACTCCTGCCATGTTGCGGACGTACGCACGCACACATAGTCACACTTTTTTTTTTAATATAGATTATTAGTCTACATAAGTCGCTTTCATGACGGAAACTTATAGGACGATCGCTATTCACTCTCTTCTCAAGTTTAAGATACTATAAAAAGGTTCTTTGGTGACAAATTTTGTCTCAAAATTCTAATTCCTCTTCTGCTGTTGATCTTTTTTTGGAAGTTTCATAGGGAATTCAAAGATAAAAAGATGGATTTTTATTTTGTTTTTGTCTATTTTCCTAAGGAAATTGAGATTAATAAAATAAGTGCTCCTATTTGTCGTCCTCTAATACTTTTTAATCGAATGAATGAATCTTCTTGGAACTTGGTCTGTCTAATAGTTACAGACAAGAGACGCTTTGTCTTTTGGAAAATTTCTTCCTGTGATCACTGTCGGTAGAGTTGTGTATAAAGATAATAAAAATATCTTCAGAAAGGCCTTGAAGCCAAAAAAAAAAAGTCAACGTATCACTGACAATAGACTGAATGTCTATTGGCATCTAACAATATACATTTTAAATCAAGCTTGTTTTGTTATAATTAAAATTATTTGGATTTAGCCGGCTTAAAAGTAATTGTCGATTTAATCAATTAAAATTTCACAGCGAGCTTTTTGCTTAATTGTCGTTACGCGCAAAGTAAATCGTTTCAACCAATTTAGATGAACACTGTAGTTTTGGGCCTCCTTTGAAAGTATCCAAGCATGACATAAAGTAGGTCTTTGGTCTTCAAAACATCATAAAAAAAAAAAAAAAAAAATTGTTACCTAAGTGTCCAATACAATAACGAACGGATGTACAAAGATTAACAAAATCCCAGCTATTTAATATAGGGTACATACAATCCTAAGCAAGAGTTGAATTTTAAGAGTATAATTCGCTATTAATAGTCTTCCATTGATCACATGAATTTTCATTTATTGTTCTTTATACTAGATTCGCACATTATAATACAGCGCAGATGAATGTAGGAACTGAAAATATAGCAAATAAGTCGTTGGCCTTTGGGTGGCCAGATGTCCATGTGTGTAAGGGAATACCGTGCATCAGCTGTCAACACTTAGACTACTCTGATTTCATTCAGAATACAGGGCGAAATGTCAATCCGTACATCCAGGACTTTTAGAAACTCATTCAGGATATTAAGAGTAATTGATAACAATGAAAAATAAATAAAGACAGACAAGTTTTTTAGTTTCAATTTTACTTAATTACTTATTTTTTTTCCTTTGCGGTTACTTTATATAGTTTTCACTGTTTAATTTCTCTCTTTAATTATCAGTATTATTGTCTTTTTTTCCTTTTATTTTAAATGAATATTATTGACTAATTGGATTTGATGATGATGATTTACATTTTTAATGCCAAACATGAAGACTTATTTTTCTTTACGGATGACCGCAAGTCTGCAACTCATAATTAATAATCGAATGAAGATTAATCGTCAAAGTTCTTATACTAAAACAAAAATACAGAGTGAATGTTTCCTCTATCTTGTATACTTTCCCCTTAGATTTTGAAAAACGGATCATTGATTTGCTACCATACTGAATTAGCCTGGCGATTTGACAAACATAAAACCTGCGAAGTCAGTTGTTACCTTACAACAGACTGTTCTATCTTACCAAGCAGTTAAGGTAATTCGGACAATTGGGGGGGGGGGGGGGCGAAAATAATATTTGAATAACACAAGGAGCAATCGAACTCCCGATTTTCAGGAATGGAGCTGCCTGTTTTCGTCATTAATATGTCTTAGCAAATTTACACTCGTACGTACTACTGTTTGATGGGGAGGTTTTTGGAGAGACGCTTCAGGCTCGCTTTGGTGTTCATATACATTTTATTAGATTGATATTTTTGACCGTTAGGGAGAAGTAGAGTGGTCAAGGCGAAGGCTGATACGCCCGAATCTGGGTTCGAATCCCGGCGCGAGCTTGGATATTGCCTAACGGAGGAAAGGAAAGAATTCATAGTAAAATGACATAGGGAAGCGTCTGAGTCAGGGCGATACCCTGGGACTGCTGTTTCGAGTTTATTAGGCTCTCTTCAGCCAGGTCTATCCATCGAGCAAACAACTGAAAAGGCATACGAGGGGAAAATTAATATTTTTTTTACTTCCTTGTTGCCTTCTGTCTTTTTATGCGTTAATCTTTCTTTTAACTACTTACTCTCAGTTTCATATCTTGTTGTTGGCGCATCTTGGCCTCTGTCGCTCTTACATTACACGAATCGCGCACTGAATTGTGTGTGTGTGCAATCAAAGAAGCTAACAGAAATAAGATTTTTTATTTCGTATTTAATTTTGATGCCCTTATATAGCAACGGAAAGTAATTATATTTAAAAATCTTATTCCGTGGTGCCAGATTTAATTCATATGATCTTATTTCCATTATTAAGTTAATCTTAATTCGAAATTTAATCAAAATAGTTAGAAAGCCTTCCCTTTCAATCCCAGATAGTTTTGGATTAAGGAAAGTATGGAATATACGTTTTTTAGGAATATATGTCTTCATTAGAAAAGCTGAAGTTATATAGTTTAGGCCAAATTTGCTTAATGTAAGAGCCACAAATGGTAAATTTCAGATGTCTGAGAGCTGCTAGACATGAACAGATATTACACACACGTTGTTCATTGTTACACGCACAATTTGTTACAAAAACTTAAATAAATGGTAAGAAATCCACATACGCAATAATCTTTATTCATATCTTTGTAGTTTTTAAACTGTTAATTTATATTAACTTAAAGTACACTTACGGTTTATTTTTTGTTTTTGTTTTTAAATCTTGACAAGAAAAAAATGTAAATTTGCTTTTCTTTATTTTAAATACGACTGCTACGCTGTAATCCAGCGCACCCTCAGTTTATATCCGGTAAATAATTATAAAGGTTGAAAAAGTTTTATTTACCTTTTATATTAATTGTGGTGCAAACAAGAGCTCAGCCAACATATTTCAGTGAGCCGCACATAATACGTCAAAGATCCGCGGTTTGGCCACCCCTGGTTTATGCTGGGCGAACATGTAGCAATTTCAGGCAATATTGTGGGACAATATTGCCCCTTTTCATTGCTGACAACCGTTTGCAGCAATAAAAATGAACAATATTGTCCAAGATTGCCCATTTCAAGACAATTGAGATTGTCGGAAAAAAAGGAACAATTTCAGTTGTCGCAACGTATTGCTGGAACAATAGCGAATCACATGAACGGATGAAATCACGTGACAATGCTGACGTCGAAGGAGGCGGGACTTTGAACATCGGAAATTCAGTCACTCACGCCGGCCGTTTTCTTTGAGAAACAAGGCTTAAAATCAGCAAAATGGGTCGGCCCAAAACAGATAATTCCAACAACAACATTTTGTCAATTGATACTGAAAGAATCGTAATTGATTTCTAAAGAGGGACGGCGTTTAATACTATAGCAATTCTGTACGAAAACACGTTCTCTCTTTAGCTCTCCCTAGTGAGAAGCGCCGTAACCATCAATTGTCAGGACAATATTCGTTTCGGAAAAACTACGTGTTCGCGCGTGATCTGAACTGACCACGGTTGTCAGCAATAAAAATGAGCAATATTGTCCCACAATATTGCCTGAAATTGCTACGTGTTCGCCTAGCATTAGGTAATAGATACTGTGAAAAGCACGCCCGATTTGAATTTTAACCAATCAATCAAATTATCACAACAGTAATAAATATTATTTTATTAGAAAACAAAATGTAACATCAAACCAAAATATTGATATTTACAGGAATTCGAGGAAACTAATTCTTTAACACAGTATAAGAATTTTATTGAATCTGGACTGCGTCTTGGGATATTCAGTTCTTTGATGTTCTGAGACGCTACGAATTATCAACAATTGAGTAACTCCAATATAATTAAAGATTTTGTTGCGAAATTCGTATAAGTCCACGTTTAGTCAAAGTAAAACATTATATAAGATGTGAATGCTTGTAACAGAATGCATATTTTAGTGCAAATATTGTATTTGAGTGAACAGAAAGATCTAAAGCTTGAAGACAGACAATCTCTGCACTTCACTTGTTTTTTGCATCAAAAGGACAAAATACAATCAGAACAGAATTACCTTCATCATCTTTTATTTGCTTTGATTTTTAAGTATCAGCGAAGATTGTTACTATCGAATGAGTTTCCTTGTAATAAAAGGCTTTCTTATATACAGCCGTGATGATTACATAATAAACGTATCGGATAAAACTGAAAAAAAAAAAAAAAGCTTTTGTTCTATATGGAGTGATATTTTACAAATATCATTAAATCAAATATGAATTGGACGTGTTATTTTCAGATAAGCTATTTTCCATACAATAAAAACCAGAATATGTTTTTATTAATAGAGAATAATTCTCTATATGTTTACATTTGTACGTAAAAGCATTTGTGGAAAAGACTCATACCGAGAAACGGCTTTTGTAAATATTGGGAATTAAAAAAGAAGCCTTACTGGCTTTCTCTGCGACTTTATTATTCAGTAGATTGTTATTATAATGTAAATTATTTAGATATATGTAAAAAGTAAATTATGTCTGAATAATTAATTATGTAATTAAAGTGAAATGATACTTGATAGAAGCTAAGATATTTGAGTTCTTTCAGGCACAACCTTTTAATCAGAGGAAGAACAAAGTAATTAAAAAAAAGATAAAACCGCTCTCAGTATTTTGTTGTAAAAAAATATAGTTATAAATTTTTGTAAAAATGCAAATCGCTGGAACTAAATCATAACAAATCGTTTTTCTTAGCTTGTTTTTTTTATTTGCTTCAAAAACTTTTTCGTGTCCAAAAAAAAAAAAAAATCAATAACACAGAAAAAAGAACAGTTATTTCAATTAAGATAAATGGCTCTTGTTTTTAAATAGGAAATTAAAAAAAAAAAGGTTAAAAGTAAAACTTTTCAACTATATTTCTAACGGACTAATTTAACCATGAATTTTCAGTTTCCTGAAAATTAGAATTTCTGGACTTAAACCTTTCGATTACTGAAACCAGGAAAAGTATATTTTCTAACAGCCTGGATTATTCTAAATTTGGCACCTTTGGATTTACAGAAATAAATTCCTAACAAGTTTCATGTTTTGTAGGAAAAGCATTTTTTTTTTTAATGTCTTTGATGATTTCTGAGATCTAGTGCAGCTTTTCTATTATTTTTATCAATAATAATTGATGTTTTAAGTCAACCATTATAAAGACAGTCTTGGAAGGTTTCTTCCTACACTTGTTTACTCCAATAAATGGCTTCCTTAGTTTTATTGTTTTGTTTTGTTTTTTTTTCGCTCCATTGAATTTCACTGTCTTCTCTTTCATATATCAATAGCATCTGGCTTTTGTGGTGGGTTTTTTTTTTTTTTTTTTTTTTTTGCTTGGGGGGGTGGGGGGAACGAAGTTACTGAAACACGATTTAAATTAGCATTCGTTTTTTCGTTGGAGTCCATTTGTATACAAATAAAATACACCGTTCCGCCTTCTGAAGATCAGTAATTCCCAGTGAAAGTCAATCAGTTTGAACTAGATAATAAGATATTATTAAGAAATTATTATTAAGAACTACGTAATTTTCAATCACAAAAACTCATTCACGATTCCTTAAATATTGTGTTACGTAATTGATTTTAATTAACTGAAAATTGGAAAGTTAATTTTTTGGAAGGGGCTCCCGAAAACATAAGCATTGGCGTTTTGGGGGGGGGGGGGTTATCTTGAAGGTAAGATAAGCGAAGCTGTTTCAATAAAAAAATTAGCAAACAAACCACTAGCAAATATATTATAGATAGCGAAGTCTAAAAATAAAATTCGAGTGTGTTCTTTTAATTCTACATTCTTTAAAATGTTGCTTTTTTTTTT
>JAFIDM010012231.1:102143395-102162250 GCA_023159025.1 Thereuonema tuberculata
AACTGATTAGTAAGGCTTTCCTTAAAATAAAGGTAAAGCATTCTTTTTAAAGTCAACTAAATTAATATTGTTTCCTATTAATGGTTCAGCCAAAGTGAGGCTGCAATGATTCATTGAATCTGCTCTTGGCGATAAAAGTTTGCCACCCGTCCAGTGTTCGAATCATTAATCACTACAGCAACGCTGGCTCCTTTAGAGCAATAAATGACCGTCACAGTAAAAAGTTACCCAAGTTAGATTTTTTATTATGTTAATATGAATCAGACCCACCCACCTCCCCAACAAGCATATGGCGGAGTTCCCACAACGAACATTTGATAACCAGCTATTAACACAGGCAAACGCACATGCATTTAGGTGAACAGCTCACAGCCAATTGTGTAATTCTATTTAAAGTTATGGCTAATTGATTTATCTTTAATTACAGTTCAATCGGAGCCTCTGAAACATATTTTATTCACTGTTCTATTAACTGGAAATTGAGGGGGATTATAAAATATCAGAAGTAAAAAACTAAAGAATAATAAATGACAGGAAGCCAAAGCAATTACATTTTCCCCTCCCTTATTTCTTATTAATAAATATGGGTAATTCCCATTTAATGTATTTGGAAAGTGTCTTGAGTTTTATTATAAAAGCCTATATTATTCGTTGATGATAACAAAATTATATTATAAATTATAACGTAATTTAATATAAAAAAATATATTGAAATTTACGATCAATAATTTCAACTTTTCAAAATGGCATCATGCTGTTTATCATATACTGAATTGTTTAATCAGGTTTAGATTATTAATATAATCAGTTGTGTTGATGTTTGAGACTTCTAAATTTTGTGTAATTTATAAATAATCACGTGATAGTTTACGTACTTCATATAGGTTATCGGATATCAGCTGCAGTATAAAAAATTTTGTGTAACGTTTCTGTTATTACATATTTCCAAATACGCTTATATTTAATATAAGCTTATTTAGCAGTAGAATAATTTATATTAGAACCATACAGTGTAATTTTTAATTTAGATATTAAATTTACTTAAAGTATAATTTTGAAGAGAGGATTTGCTTTGAGAGCATGGAGGATTTGAAGAAGACGAGGCACTTATTGGTTGTTACATTTCTTTAAACTGAATCTCGACATCTTTTTCTTAGTTGAGAGAGATTCAGTTTTTCAAACTTTTAATGAAATTCAAAATACCAACAATCACATCCTCTTCCTATCGTAGCCAATAAAAAAAAAAAACACAGTATTTAAATCAGCCCATCAGAAAAGAAAAATAAAAGCGTGAATATTAGAAGGATATTGGAAGCCGTAGATCATTCCTTAAAGAGCTTCGATTACTGATCGCTGCTTAAGACCACAGTTAGGTGGCGGCTAACAATTGTATTGGTTTGCTTTCTTAGGTCGTCGTAATAATGATTTTATTTATCACTACTCATCTTGGTGACTTAATAACGACTGCAGGTTTTAAATATTTTCCTAAACACTTTTTAAGAATTACCGTAGAATCTTTTTAGGCATATTGCAGATTTTTCAGACAGAATAAATAGCATATTAAGGATTAGATTTCTTATACATATGGAGCGAGGAGTTTTGGTTTATTCACTTGATGATATTGATAACTAAATCGTTTAGCAATGACAGATAAAAATTAATCGAAGGTAAAAATATTAATTTGAATTATTTTTACGAAAAGTAAATCTAGCCATCAAACATCAAATACTGGTCATTACATGGAATTTTTATCATTAGTGATTGACAATAGTCCCATTTAAAAACTACTTTCTGATAATATAGTTAAGTAAAGTAATTCGAATGACATGGAAAAACGGGAAACTCCCATCATGCACCTATAGAAACTAATTTTATAATAAAACTCTAATTTTGCACGTTAATCCACATTTACTGTAATTTGAATGACATTGCATCATTTTTCCATTTACTACTAATTAATGAACAACGGAAGATCGAAGAAGACGAAAATAGTTGAAAAGACAGAAAAACGGATCTTTGAATTGATGGGTGGTTGTTGGTTGTGTGACTTTTCGCACTGTGTTGTTGAACGACAGTTTTTCCTCTGTTGTATCAATGCAAGTCAAGCGATCGATTTTCTGTCGAAATCCGGAAATGAGCGTCATAGTGTAGCAGTGATTGCCTTTCCTGTCAATGACACATCAGAAACTGGCCTTTATTAGGGACGATCATTATAACGACACCAGATAAACGTTTCTGTTTAGAAATAAAGATCTGAAAATAATAGGAAAATTATTTACTTTTCTTATTTAAAAGTTTATTTTTGGTTACTTTATTATTAAATAAAGTAACCAAATTGAAAAAAAAAAGTACTTTATATATATATATATATGCTAAAAAATAAAACTGGAACTAAAAGAAAACATACGAACAGCTCGTTTTAATAAAATAAGAATTTTAAGACAAAATATGCGAAAGTATTTTATTAATTTTCAGAATTCTGTCTACATATTGTTTTCTCGTCTGATTTTTTTGAAAGAGGAACAGCCTATCTTAAGTTGATATTATATTTTTATTTTTAAAAGATGCAATTTTTAGACTGCAATACTTTAGCATTGAAGCTTTGTACAGTAAAACCTCGTTAAAGTCGTCACTCCGTTTAAGTCGTCGTTTTCCTTTGGTCCCGACAAGGTCTCATAAACAATAATGTAAAATAACCCTCCTTTACCCGTCACCAAATTTAATTCTACTCCGGATAACTCGTCACCCTCAAAAATGGCCAAAAGCATCTTTCTTCTCCATTTTGCATGCTATCGTGTTGTCTTTTCAGCCCCGCCCCTTCACTTTAGAGAAAGCCAAGCCTTTACGGGGAATTTTCGACCATGCCTGTCACTTCATTCCTTTCCTACCCCTTTGGGTTCTTGGAATCTCTCTGCTAATCACTCAAAGCACACTTCTCGCTGCGACTCTGTCGAGTGTAGACGTTTTTCTTGATCGCTCCTGAATGTGACTTCATTTCATAGCGAGTAAGCCCCGATTTAAGGGCTATCTCTTGCAATTTCGTGGTTCGATTACGTTTTTAACATGTCAGGGAAGCGAAAACTCACCTCGTTATCTTTTAAAGAAAAAAAAAACTTAATTGCACTTTTTGAAAAATCAGATGTTTCGAAAACAGCTTCTGCCAAAGAACACCATATTCCCAGGACTGCATTAAACGATATTCTTTCATCGAAACAAGTAATTGAATAAGATGACTGCAAAGACAAAAGAAAGAGAATGAGGAAATCGAAGTTTGACGAGATCGAGGATGTTTTAGTTAGATGGCTAAAACATGCCAAATCGCAAAATGTGCCGATTTCTGCCGTGATTCTCAAAGAAAAAGCCATGGAAATTGCTAAGGAGTTGAACATTGAAGATTTCGGCGGCAGCAATGGTTGGCTGGAACGTTTCAAAAACAGACATTGCCTTTCTTTTAAAACGATTAAAATGTGTAACTATAAAAGGTGGTTTTTTTTTATTATTATTTTCCACTCATTCATTTGCATGTATTGATTTCTGAAAATCTTGTTTTTCTCACCGAATCCTACAGCAATTCATGAAAAAACTGTATTTCAGTGTGTGTGTGTTTTGTTTTTTTGTTTTTTTTCAAAAATTCCCACTCCGCTTAAGTCGTCAAAAATGTTTGGTCCCTTGAGTGACGACTTAACGAGGTTTTACTGTATTAGTAATTTATTCTGTGACTATGAATACTGCATTCAATAGTCACTCTTGTTATTATTAAATAAGTATTTCTGGCACTAATTAAACAGCACATTATTGCTTTCCATTAAATGATTTCTTTAGGAAGAAAAAAAAAAAGTTGATGAAAAATCCTACCCAGCAATCAGAATGGCATTGAACTTTTTTCAAATGGTGGTGTTGGGATATACAGGAGTTGCAGGTACAAAAAAAAAATGTTATCTAAATTTAATGGTAATTCTAAGAAAATGTTAGACCAGTGATTCTTCATGGCTATTCTTGTCAGAGCAGTCAAATGAGCATCTCCTCATTATTGAATTATCCCTTTCATTATTGCTTGATGCTAGTTCATATATCGAACGTCACAAAACGTTGCTGTGGACTTCTCTTCTCAATAGGCGGAGATTCTGGAAGTAATACCAGTAGTATTTAAACTGACAATTCATCTACTGAAGAGGCGATATTTCTCATCTGCATTTGCTGGATTGATTTATCTTAATACTAAGAATCCCGTTTGACCTTTTTCTCTTTACTATCTTCCGAGTAACATACTTTATTAGAAGTTTTTGTCACTGATTCTTTGTATGTCTATTATTCTTGGAGTCATCATCTTTTGTTGTACTACCGAAGAAAGCTAATATTGAAGTAGAAAAGTTTCATATTAAGATTTCAGTATGGAAAGGTTATCGTTTACTAAGTTGTGATTAATTATCTTTTACGATCTCTGCATTTATCTTCTGCACTCAAAATCTAACCAGCTTTTAAATCTTTAAATTATGGACAGTTATTATTAGTTAAATCTCCAAGAATAAAGGAATAATCATAGTTAAATCAAATTTGTTTTTAAATAAATGTGATTCCGGGAGCGGATGTGGGTTCCATAATCTTTCATGCCTTCCGAGCTTGCCATCGAAGGGTAAATCTGGCCGAAGATTCCTAATAAGGATGAAACAGCTGTACCAGATTCCCCGTCGATTACAAGCTCAATGCATGAACTGTTTAGCTTGGGCATGATGGAAATTTTCCATTTTTAATTATTATTAGTAGATTTGGCTATAAAGCCAATTTGTATCTGGTTCTAAATACAAAATGTAGTATTCCTAGCAGCGTTGGCTACGAGATAAAGTGTCGTTGATCAATTATTTGAACCTGAGCATTGATTGTTTTCTCAGCATCAGGACGCTTGTCTCTGTTGTTGCATCATTCTCTATGGGAAGCTGTTAGCGTCTCTTTATTTTGAATCAAGAGGTGATCTAGCTGTTGTATTTGCAAAATTTTCCTTGTAAATTTCCATGTAATTTATGTTTTAACAATACACATTAATCCGCTTAGTAATCTTAATTCACGTAGTTTAATACGATTAAAAACTTGGATTTAGGTATATAATTTCAGTAACTAATTGCCCTTTTAATTACTCTTAATATTTAAAAAAAAATAAAAGACACACATTGCTTGGTATCAACTGTTTTATCTGTTGGACTTTTATAATCTTGGGGATCACCGCGAATGGGGAAGGTTTAATATATTTTTCGGTGGTTCTTTTCTGTCTGTATTGCGTTACACTAGTGTTACTGCTTAGCTTTACTATTTAAGATGGACTTCACAAAAGTTTGTAAAAAGGGCGTGACGATTAATAGTGGGTTAATCATTTCAGGATCTCAACGATAGCTAATATTAAAAAAAAAAATCTGTTGTAAACTGTTCATGATTGAATGAAAAAAAAGTAATAATAATACAATAACGTTTATTACCGTAATTCCTTGTGAATTATATTCCTTTTATATACATATATTAACTTAATTTTTTTAAATATCATTTGCGCTTGTTAATTGATTTGTTCTACGCCTATATTGAATAAATGCTGTCACATGAACTTCCAGGAAGCATAAATAACTGATATGGTAAATGGAGAATTTTGTTACGTGGCTGTAGGGTCATTAGTTTTGTTAGGTTACATTAATTGGGGAGTGTTAGTTCGTGTTGATTTTGGATTGGGGGGAGGGGGGAACTTACTTTCGCCCTTACAACATAAAGATTTGATTTTTTATTTAATATCGAGTTGATGGCGCTTGCGTCGTGTTATATTGAAAATGTGAAGTTGTTTCATAATTATTACATTGTAAATTTCTATTGTATTTCGTCCAGTGGAATGTGATTCTGTTAGCTTTCAATGGAATAGTTTAATTAACTATCAGATGTTGATCGTTGTGTTTTTTCCTTTGACATAATTAGAAACTCTGTTGACATTGGGTGGTGGGGGTAAGGGCGATGTGTAGGCGTTTGTGGGCACCCCATTACCGTTTGTTGTGGAAACTCTTTTGATTCTCCACCTTTTACAGGTGAGCGTTGTCAAGACTTAGCTCTATAGTGAGAAAAGCTTTTCCTCCGTTTAACAGTTACTCAACATCACAATACCTATTTTTCTCTTTTATTTCATCGCGGAATGATTTACGGCCTTAAATTGCTGAGCTTAAGTCATTATTGCATCGATAGAGACATTTTCGTAATGTTATCTGTTAAACGTTGCTAATGTTGGATGTTTTCCAATAATGACAGTCATTGAAGTCATTTTATTTCAGAAGAGGAATTTCAAATCGAAAAGTTACCAAGGAAAGATAGAAATAATGGAGTTTGGGTTTAATAAATAAGATATCACCAGTCTGAGTACACGAATGAACACAGTCCTTCATGGTGAACAGAGAAGTCTTTTTAAGGCAAATATCCGGGCGGTTATTAAGTAATGTTAAAAGTAAGGAACGGTAAAAAGTCCATTAGCATTTTTTTATTAGTTAGCTTTAGGCCTTCAAATAATACAGTAATAACAAAGCTAAACTTTGAAAACCTAAAATTTAATGTAAACTTAAATAGGAAAGTGTAGTCTTTACGCCTACAATAAGATGGTTTCTGGTAAGAAGACATTTTCACCAAATGAGAAGATGATGTGTACAACTTTATGGTCATTTCGAAGGGTTTATTAAGTCCATCAGTCATAAAATAACATTTTGATGTTAGCATGAAACCTTGTAATAAAAGTCGAGAATGAGGTTGATTGCCTGCATCAGAAATTAATTGGCCTTCGTTTGGACTTTTGGTATCTATTTTATTATTCAATTGATGATAGTTGGATTGCAAGTTCATCGAACTAACACACGTCCGCGAAATATAGAAGGTTCAGATAACAGGTTTAAAAAAAAAATCCCCAAATTCAAGCGTCGGTATTGGATTTGACTCAGTAGCTTTTCTTAATATTTACAGTAGAGCCTCGCTATTCGTACACAATCCCGTTCCAGGAGGCAGTTCGAATGGCGATTTGTACGAATGGCGAATCATTTTTTCACATAAGATATCATGTAAATTGGATTAATTCGTTCCAGTCCCACAGATGATTGCTTATATAAACCTTTGAAGTAATGTTTTAAGCCTAAAACACATAAAAACTATGAAAACAATAAATATATAGGCCGCTATTATTATTTCTTTCTTTTTCAGTATAGACGATATGGTTGATTTCGCCATGCCATACTGAGTTGCCAGGTCAGAGATACGAGTTCCACTTTCAAACTTCGCAACGAGTTCTTTTTTCAATTCAATTGTCGTTCTCACTGCTTTCCTTTTAGGCTTAGTTGAATTAGTAATCTTTTTTAGACCCATGACTGCACTATTTTTAATAAAAATAATAAAAAATAACAATAAAATATCACAAAGTTTCACGAAGCGTGCGTGGATGATGCGTAGCGTACGGAAGCTAGCACTATACTGAACTGAAGCGACCGCGTGGCGCGGCCAGTACCGAGGTCACGCTGTCCGAATCGCGAGCAAGCGTACGAATGGCGAGTTCAATTTTACTTGAAAAAGTTGTACGAATAACGAGTTGTACGAATAGCGAGGCGGACGAATGGCGGGGTTCCACTGTAAATCTGTCTTCGACAGGTAAAGAAAATGGAAAAGAAAGAAAGAGAAATATTAGATATGATGCTTCTAAACTCGGTATTTAATATCACAATTAAAAATAGACTACACACAAGGCTAAAATTAAAAAGTTATTACACATTAAAAAACGCAGACTAGTTTCGAACTGCTGCTACAAATGCAGTTCTTTCTCAATGCTAAGGAACCTCCTGCACACAGTCCATTTAAGTCATCGATATTTAATAGTTTCATAGTTTCTATACTATTATGTAAGTCGATAATTAGCCAGTAAGGTAACTGAAATTAGACATTTTTCTGGATTTTGTTACATACTCATGGAAACATACTACAAATGAAAGGCACCGTTGTGATTTTCAGTAAATTGGTTTTTTTTTTAAAAAAAAGCCCATGTGAACGGGTTTTTTTAGAATTTGGCCTCTATAAAACCTCTATTGGAAGTTCGAGAAAGATTTTTCATTCTACGATGATCCGATTTTGTTACAGAAGCATTTTCTATTTTCATATAAATGGATTCAGACTTTTACGACGGAATTAAGATTTCTTTGATAATAATCTTAACAGAATGGCAGCCATTTTGATTTATTACGAAAAACAATTATTATATCAATAAAAAAATTATAAGTACAAGATATTGCTTAGTATTTTGATAAATTAGAAAACTTTAAAATACCCCTTTTTTAAGAATAACTTAAAACAAGAGCTTCTCAACCGATGTGAAAATTCTCAAGTGCAAGAATTAGCTTCATATTAGACAAATATTCGTATGTAGAATAAAATCTAGATGTTGTCAAATAATTTGAGCAAACAAATAGGAAGTAGATTCTGTTCTAACAATTAAGGTTAATAAAATATTAAATCCCTTGCAAATTAGCTTAAAAAATATATTTCAAGTAGCCTATCTTTGAATGTCTTTAAAGTTATTCTATTACCGCAATAAAAGCAATGAAAAAGTTTGGTGTGCCGCGGGATTTCTGCAAATAATAAAGTGCGCTGTGAAACAAAAAGATTGAGAACCGCTGACTTAAAGTAATTAATCTTTCAGCAAAATAATAAGAATAATTTTGATCGAAATGAAAACATTTCTTTTTTTTTTTTTTTTTTTTTAATAAGGATTTTTAGATGCTTTCAGAACGATTAATCATTAAATCATAAGAATCCGAAATTAATGATAAACGCTTGGTAATATAATAAATAAATCATCAATTTCATTTTAATTTTATAATGTTTCATGTAACTTTTTTTTCAACAAATATGAAATAAGAATTTTTAGATGGAAAAGAATAATTTAACGTTGTTAAAGCTTTTGATATTAAAAGAAAGCTAATTATTATAATTTGATTGGTGCGAAGGAACTATTAATAATAATAATTGCTATGTAAATATCAGGAGAATGAAGTTAAAATTGTCTGTCAACGATTAAAAAAAAAACAAACAACGCAAGCCAAATTATCCAGATAATTTTGTGACCTCAATCCATTTTTTTTTTTTTATGAGATGCATAAATACATTTTCTATGAACCTAACAACGATTGGCTCTGTCTCCACCCCCCCCCCCTCCACATCATCTCATGAAAATACGCACATTTATCACAGATCACGCAGAGCGAGGGAGGTGGGGGTTAGGAGAGCATAAATTGGGTATTGTTTGAGGTAGTGCCAACCCCAGAGCATGTAATTGATGGTTTACCGATTATAGCTGTTGGATGTCATGAAAGCTTGAATAATTGAAGTGGCCAGCGTTGCCCAAGGATGACCAGAGCGCCTTTACGACCATTGATTGCATTTACACAAAACATTCCCCAGCAGATCTCCATTCAAAACGAAGACTGAGCACAAAATAAAGAATTAGGAGGGATCGCGTTTTGATTTGGTTTTCTTTAGAAATGGCCAAGCTTGTTTTCTTATGGTTGGTGTTGTTTTAAAAATGCCGTCAGTTGATTGAGAGATATTTTTACAACTGAATTAGATAACTAATAACAAATGAAGTCGAAAATCCTTTTAAGTTGCCTAATTTGTATCAAATCCAAAATAAAATCTGATTTAATAAAAAAAATTTGCGATTTTTCTTCGACTAGACAAAGAATACGGTGGTTTAATCCCATCTATTTTTCCATTTTTTCTTTTGTATTTAAAAAAAAATATTAAAACCTTAATATTTTGGATAAATATATTATGCAATTATTTTAAATGCTTTCCCCTTGCCCTAGGATTTTACTTATGCTTAGGTAAATTGAATACTTTTGAATTATGCACTTGTAGTATAGCCTATAGTTAAAGATAAATTATAGATGATAAAAAATAATTCAAGTTCCCTGTCTTACTGAAAGAGATCAGAGATATGCATTCTTAAATTACTAATTAGGACGTTACGATATTTCGACAAATTATTTTTCCTTTTATGTCTTGATGTTTTGATGGATTTTTTTTTTTTCAAACAATTATTATGAATATGTGTTAATAGAAAAGTTGCATTTGATAATAAAAACTTTGAGTTTCATTAAAAAAAAATTCATTTTTTACCAGACGAGGATGTGTTTGGATATTGGTTTCTCCTCCTCTTCAAGTGTACTAGAATTAATTGAAACAAAAATACATATATTGACTAAAAATAAAAAAAAAAAAACGGAATCGTACAATAATAAGTAGTTTATTGTGCTTTACTATTTTATTAAGAACAGTTTAAGAAATAGTAGCCCCCCAACCACCACCACCACCACCACCATTAGCAATGCTAATGATTTTGGCTTCTCTTGCAAAGTAAATGTATCAAACTCCAACAATCTTTAAAAATACTTGGAAGTGAAATTAGACTTATGTAAACTTGTTTGATTCAGATGTGACTAAATGACTTTTAAATTTAAGAAAATCCATTGATTCTAGATTGTGGAGAGACTACCTTTGCTATTTGTATTAATAATGAATTTACCAATTTCTGATTTCAGGTGCAACGACGCTTCAACAGAGATCCTTGATGTTTGGTTTCCGTCCTTCACTTGTACAGCATCTGGTTGCCCGATGTCCTACTACTACTTGGCTGTCTGTGATTGGCCGCCTTCTTCCACCTCCTGTCTATTCTACACCGTTGCGACAGTCTTGTTCCCTGATGCAGATGCATTTGAGGGGACCTCATTTCAAGAAGCGCAATAAGCGTCGGCCCCTCGATGGTAACCCCCAAATGAAGGGGGTCGTACTTAAGACACTCATCAAAAAACCCAAGAAACCCAACTCGGCCAACCGCAAATGTGTCCTGGTCAGGCTGAGCAACGGCAAAGAGATGGTGGCGCACGTCCCCGGCGAAGGACACAACCTACAGGAACATAACGTCGTTCTCACTCGATGCGGAAGACTACAGGACGTACCAGGAGTCAAAATCAAAGTGATTCGAGGCAAATACGACTGTGCACCAGTCAAGAAAAAGACTGCAAGGGCTTAAAACAAAAAATAGGCGTTAATTCTCAGTCGTTATTTTTCACTATCAGTTAGGGCTGTTCTTACAATTGTGAGGTGATTTGAAAAGAAGAAAAAGAAGACCAAAGAAAATTGTTTATTTAGTAGTAATACTAAACAATTGAATGAAATGTGGTTTACAATTTATTAAGGAATTGTTTCTAAAGTTTACTATAGAATATAAACATAGAATTATCTTTGTGATTCTAATGAGAAAAATAAATTCCAACTAATCGCACCTGTATTTCTTGAAAGATTGTTTATTTTATGGTAAAAACGAAGAGGAAAAAAAAAATCACATTTGAATTAATGTACCTCGAACCTTGTATAAACGATAATTTATTTAGGGAAAAAAAAAGTATGTTATTAGTTTAAAAATTTTAGTTAACTTAGCTGACATGTTTTGGCTGTTGTTTAAAATAAACAACTTTTGAAAATGTAACAAAACATGAGCGAAGTGTAAGTTTGAATTTAGCAGAATTAAAATTTGTGGGTATTTTATTTGTTTGTATTTAATATTATTTTTTTCCTCTTTAATGGTCGGAAATAGAGAACTCGATAAAATGTGTTTCTAATTTTACTTTAAAGAAATATAATAAGGGACCTTCCATCTTACTAAGCGTTACTAAAATTGTGTTACTTCATAATCCCAACAAATCATAAATTTTCAATACCTAGAATAACATTAGTATATTTTATAATCCATTGATACGCTTTGATTCTCTTCTGAAGAAGAAGACTAAGAAGAAAAAAGAAAAAAAATACTAAGGCAGTGCTTCCCAAACTTATTGGTTTTTACATTCGGTTTTGTATTGTACAACTCTGTCTTACTTTTCAAAAGCGAAAGTGAGCTCAATCGAAAATTGTCCAAACCCACGAAAGCTATTACTTGTAGCTTTTAGTTAAAAACTTTCACTACAGAATTAAATCCATCTATTTTTTGATAAGACGATACAGCTTCTGCAAGCTTTTAAAAAATTCAGGAAGTTGAATGATCATGCACAAAGATACGTAAAGATTAAATAAATTAGTAGCTGTTGTTTCTGCTCAATTATATTACTAAGAATATGAAAATAATTTTGAAACGAGATTTTTAAGAACTATGAATTTAAAAAAAAAAAAAAGACATTGAAAATTTGTAAGATGTGAGGATTTAAATTTCGTTTTAGTCTAATAATTTTTCTTTCTTCTCAAAACTAAAATTCCCCCCCCCCCTCAGCTTCTGGGTATGTTTTTTTTATTATTTTGTTTGTTTGAGAAGGGATTTTTTTTAGTTCCTTTGTATAACATTATAGTTCAAATCGAAATTTCGATATATTAATTGATATATTTTTTAATGTTTTAAATATATTCATGCGGGAAAGGCTAAATTTAAAATTAGAAAAATACACTTGGATCATTTTTAATTTACAAACGCTTACTTTAGCGCCATCTGTGATTTCTATTATAGTTTTATTTAATACAAAATATAACAAATATGTAGGGGAAAAAAAATTAGCAAAAAAACTTCTTCAAAAAAAAAAAAAAAAAGTTGATGACAGGAGAGGGTGGATGTGTTTTGTGTTGTGACTTGATTGGTTGGCTTTTATGCTTTTTAATGATCAGTTTTTTCGATTTTTTTCTTGACGCCACAGAGAAGCAGGGTAGTGACCAATACTGTAAGTTACTTGGTGATTCGCAATATTTCATGATATGTAGAGAAGTTCCACCGTGTTTCGCATTAAGCGCAGTTAAATTCTTAATGAAGTGTATAATTTAGAAGCATATTTATGGGTGGACACAGTAGATTAGCTCACGATACAGCTTCTGCAAGCTTTTAAAAAATTCAGGAGGTTGAATGATCATGCACAAAGATACGTAAAGGAATAAATAAATTAGTAGCTGTTGTATTCATAACAGTTCCATTTGGAAAGAACGTTGTGTTGTTATTGTACGTGTTAGGAATTCTACTCATAAATTATGTAAAATCATATAAATTTTCAAGTCACTTTTCTATAAAAAAAAATACACACACACACACATATTCACATTACTTCCAAAGTTTTTCTCCAAACTTCGTTATTTTTCAAAATCTTCAAGCAACTAAGCTTTATGAGCCAACTTTTAAGTCGTTCAAAACTCATTTATAAACAACAACCAGTGAATTGAATTTTCGTGAAACCTGTGTATGTATTTACAGACACGAGATCGTCCAGCTTTGAGATTTGCGAATAGAAACACAAGAAAAAAGGTAATTAACTCTTAATAAAGTTCCATCGACGTCTAAATGCATCACAATTTAGTCTATATTTGCTGTATTTTGATTAAAATTAATTGGTTTTACACTAACAAGTTAGTATTTAAAGAAAAAACTGATTAATTTTTTGCAAATGGAAAACCTGAAAGTAAGATTGTTTTTTATATTTGAAAGATATTAACAAACTTCTCCGTTCTTTTTATACATTTTTTTAAAGTTTTCATGGTATAGAAAAATAACAAAACGAAAAATTTCGAAGAACCTAGGCGTTTGTTCTTTCAGGAACCACTTGTTTTATTTTTGTTTTCATATTAGGTCTAAAATATGGTTTTATTTTTATTGGATAAATTCATTAAAGTTATTTGGAACATTAGTCTCATACTTAATTACCATGACCGGATACAACTACACCTAGACTCCGAAGAACATTAATTAATTATTAATTGGTTCCGTGTTCTTTGAAACCGTGTTGTTCGAAACCCCAGAAGCAGAATATCAAGCGACGGCGCGACATTGTCGCAGACCGAAAATGAGGGCTGCAGAAAGATATCGTATAGAACAGGGGTGGACAGGGTAGAACAGGGGTGGGTGGTGGATTTGGAGATCCGGTTTTTTTTTTTGGTTGTCGGTTTGGAGATTCCGTTTTGTTTTTTTTTTGGTTGAGGATAGGCTTAAGGTGACCGCACCATTTGGAGTATACTTGAAGTACCCCTTACCTTACAAAAGTCTGCCCATCCCTGGTATAGAATGAACTTTTTTTGCGGGACATAAACGAAAAAAATGCCCGCACCCGCAGAAAGTTTTTGGTCTTAGCATCAATCGTTGCAGAAGGATAAAAAACATTCTGCCTCCGGGTTCGAGACTACAAAAAACGGCATTCCGTTTCAAGTGTGAAAATAAAAAAAAAGTTTAGGTTTTAGGGGGGGGGGGGGGTTGTTAAATATAAAACTAAAATTTTTATTTTTTGAATTCATATTGGTAACCACTTCTAAGAAATCTTATATTACATAATTATGTGTAAATATCACATAATTGAAATACATAATTCAAATTAATTTTTTAATTAGTTTTGAAAAAAACGTTTTATCTTAAATTTTTATTATCAAAATAAAAGAAAATTAACAATAAAAAATTATAAAACAAATTGTAAAAATTTATAAAATAAAACAAAAAAAATAATATATGTACAAGGGTTGGTGCCTCAAAGGACAATATACGCAATCAAAACTTACCAATGAAATTACTACCCCTGTTATTTATATTTCTATCTCACCTATTGTTATTTATATATTACTGTCTGTTTTTGTTTCCGAGAACCTTCAGCGCTTTTGCGCATGCGTCAAAACCTTCGATTTTTATCAAAAATAGAAGTGAGGAGAAATAAAGAGGGAATGTTTACTTTTTATCAGTGTTAGTTTACTAGTAGCTGCGTTCTATTTGCGCTTTTCGGGAAAGAATTATAGAAAGAATAAATACTATTGCAAAAATAACAGATAGCCTAAGAAAAAAAAACAAATAAAAAACAGGTCTTAGGAAAGTGCCTATTTCAGTGTATCACCCCTTTGCGGAGTAGAATCGTCCGCGAGTGGTGAGTCTCGCTTATGAAAACGAACAGTATTACTGACTAAGCCTGTAATATTTACATATTGTGTTTTATAACATCATCCATATTCATCCATAAAGTCAGAAACATATACCTTCAGTCGCATTATAAATTAATATGTGACAAAACTGGTCGTGTCCTTCTAGAAGGATCTATCACATAAGCTGATATAAAAAGCAGTCACCTTATCCAAGACACTGTCACATAACCATCACTTAAATGATGAGTCCTTCCTATAATGTTGGAGGACCTTATTTGGACTAATACACGAGTTCCATCACCAAACTTGGTATCAGAGCCCGAATTGCTTACGTCGGGGCTCTTATCATAATGCTTCTTTTTTTTCAAATCTAAAGTTATGTTATGTCATCTAGATAAAGCAAAAGAGAATAAGTTTATTTTTAAACTAAAAATAAAAGCGAATAAAGCTACTTAGATAATCAAATAAGCAATTTCTAGGTCAAAATTTATTACTAAGAAAGAGCAACTTTAGGCCTATTCAATTCCTTCTTCTGTATTTAAATACAAAAAATAGACATGAAACATGTCTTATAAAAAGCAGTGGAACAATCTGGTTTATAAAATAAAAATAGTCTAGGCTACTCTCACGATTCTTTCTCGTCTCTAGTTTAATATTTGTTGTAGGTTTGGTATAAATAAAAAGTTTTCTTTTTTAAGAATATTTAGTTTCTGTTTTATTTAAAAAAATCAACAGTGTTGCAATGTTCCATTTCTGTTTTATAAAAAACTATAATAAGTTATTTATTGATAACACTGCATAAGAAACTAGATTGATGGAGCATATTGTCAGCAATAAAAGAATAGTTGACGTCTGTCTCTCTCTCTTCCCCTGCATGTCAACAGAG
The DNA here is from genome assembly GCA_023159025.1 of Thereuonema tuberculata. NCBI lineage: Eukaryota > Metazoa > Arthropoda > Chilopoda > Scutigeromorpha > Scutigeridae > Thereuonema > Thereuonema tuberculata. The sequence goes on from JAFIDM010012231.1 coordinate 102,159,195, forward strand.
TCACCTACATCTGTTGTTTCAGACTTTTGATTTTAGCTGACTAATAGTATTAATAAATTAAAATAACAAAATAAAATTTCATTTCTTTTTTTTTTTTATAATTTAAACCTATTATATTTTATATTGTGAATTACAAACCGAAATTTTTCAAAAAATAACAGCAGAAAACGCAACGAAAACGAAAACAAAAACAAATTTGGTTTTTTCGTTAAAACATGATTCATTGTGGTGGCATTTCAAAGTAAAGTAGCTTATACTTCCCTCTCAGGTGGTTTTCTTTATTACCTTTAGCGAAAGTTACAATTTAGGTTTTCCCGTTTTTTCAAAATTTAGAGGAAAGGGGGGGGGGGGGGGAATTCGACGGAAAAGATTCAAAAAAGAAAAGAAAATAAATAAAATTACAATTTCAATAAATCCATTATCAACCGGAAACATTTAATTTTATTACAGGAATACTATTGCAACAATAGCATTAATATTAACTGATAATAAATTAGTATAATTAAATACCCTTATTTATATAAGTACGTCGTTATATTGGCATGATTGGAGCGGGGAGTAATCATTTTATATATAATGTAAAATAAATTTATTTCCTATCCCCCAACAATCACAATAATATACTGACGTATCTCTAAACATGAATGAGGAATTTATTTATACTACTACTATTAATAATAATATTAATAAATTACTTTTAATTGATTTATTATTATTTGTAATAAATAAATAAATTTAATAAAATAATAATTATATTTGTCGTATTTCATGCCTAATTATTTGATTTTAATGTTGAACGTAAGGGAAAAAAAAATTTAGATTTTAGCGTAACGAAGAATATTACAAATCATTTCTTTTTTCGTTTTGCCAGCTCTGATTATACTGAAGAAATTTTAAAACAACGTTAAATAAATTTCAGTTTCATAAAAACTCAATTATGGCGCCTTTCATTTTCTCACTTCAGAACAGGTCAACAACATTTCCTAACTGATCGTGTTTGAGAACCACTGCTTTAAAAGGTCGTGGAAATTCATTTCAAGAGATCAGAAGAAAAAGGCTTTAATTTGATAAAAAGAAAAAAAAAAGTAACACAAAAGAAAAAAAGGTAAATTATTTTCGATTAAGAATTATCCTATAAACAGATACTGAAGCCAAAATTATTTAAAATTAATATCAATCAAAAATCATACATATTATTAAATTCTTACAAAGTTACAAATGTAAAAAATAAACACAGTTCACAGTTTCGTTGCAAACAAAAGCACAATCAATAAAAACTCCATGAGCTAATGTATATAATTGAAAACTCAATGACAGACCTTTGCTCTTAAAATGAAAGATGATTCTTCGTAATAAGATCCAATAGACATCTAATTTTCTTGCAATAATAGACTTAAAATTACTTACCTAAATATCTTAAAGTGATTAGGACATTAAGGCCTGGTCTACACGAAATAATGCTTTAATATCCTGGTTTCCAATTATCTCACATTTTTGTCTCCTTGTAACCACCCGGGATTGAGGAAATCCCTTCATAAGGTCATTCACAACTCAGTGTTGAGGCCTCAGTTGTGACAAGTCGATTTGGTCACAAACTTCGAGGTTTAACACGGCGTCCATCCGTCCACTACGCCTCAGTGAAAGAAAAATGCAGAAACATTGATTTTAATCGAAATTCGGAAAGGGAATACAAAAGATTTGAAGAAGAATAAAACGAATTGACACATTTACGTAAAAACAAAATGACAAAAACCCGCGACTAAATTAAAAACAAGATCAGCAATCTTCCGAAAAAAAATTAGATACAAATTTGTATCAATATTAGAATATCTAAATTGAAGCTATTTATTTAATATAAATATAATGTAAATAAAGGCTGTAAATATTAGAACTTCTGTTTCTCTGGAAAAAACTGATTTACTGAAACAATATATATTTCTTTGCAGAACTTCGCTATTAGCACAATCTCAGGATGAAAAAAACCTGGTTCTTCTCTTTACCGTGAAATCGCTGAAGGTCCGACAACTCGTTCACAAAAATACGTCATAGCACGGAAGTAGTTTTATACATCGACTTCTTCTCCCGTGAAATCAGGGTATTACAGAACCGAAAGAAACGCACCCTTGTTTCAGGAAAGAATAACCAGGTTTTCCTAGCTTCCTACTAAACCGAGTTTTTAAACAAAAGTCGTAATTCCGAGTTATGAAGTATCTTGAATTGAGATTTCCTGAACTCTGGGTGGCCACACTATGAAAGAAAACTAGATAAGTTCCGAGAATCAAGTTAATATTTGTTCCGTGAAACCAAGGACGCTGTGAACAGAGAAAGTTTGGGATTCTTTCTCGATTTTTATATCATCGTTCAGAAGGATTTTAAAGAAAATTCCCTCTTAAAAATAGAAACAATCATTTTCACTGATTTTATAAGAAAATATATAAATTTTTATAAGAAATTGATAAGTGCTAATCACAAATCATATTATGAATTAATCTAAAGTAGCAACTTATATTAGACAAGAAATTTAACGTGCGTTAGAAACATTTTACAGTAAAATAAAAGAAAGAACGCACATAACTAAACAAAACACAAATTCACTGAGCTATTTTTTGATATTTGTGCTAGAAATCGGAGACAGTATTGTTTCAAAGCTAATTGGCCTCTCATCAGTCCAATCCGTCTAGCATGCCTTACCCCTTTTTATTCTTGATTTTGTTTTGATGTTTTTGTAATTCAGGGGTCATTGATTTGTATGTTTGTCTGTTTTGTATATTGTCCCATTTCACTGAGCTAGGTATGCTGGACGGATCGGGCTGAAGAGAGGCCAATAAGCCTTGAAACAGTACTGTCTCCGATTTCTAGTACAAATATCAAAAAATTGCTCAGTGAATTTGTGTTTTGTTTAATTATGTGCGTTCTTTGTTTTATTTTACTGTAGCAACTTATATGTAGGCCAAATTGTGGAATGTTTTAGTGTAAAAGTTATGTGGCAAGAGTCTTGTTTGTATGACAAAAGAAACAAACAAGCACAAATCTAAATAAAAATTGAAATTGCCTCT
>JAFIDM010012231.1:102179943-102198132 GCA_023159025.1 Thereuonema tuberculata
GTCGCAACAGAACCATTATCGTGGAAACCATCTCTCAATGGACCTTATGAATATTACCCGTACTCATATAATTCTGGATACAAATAATGAACGTTACGTCAGTTTGACTAATTTCTGCAGTGAAGAAACGTTTTACTATTCCATCGTTATAAATACAAACTGTGGAATGGTCAGATAGAATGGGATTGATAGCCGAAAGTGTGTATATTATTCTAAAACTATAAGGCTAAAATCGTCCCTAGGATTAATTCGAAAAATATTATTCTCAAAATTAATTTATATTTAGTGCTGACGGGATAGAGGCGGAGCGCTCCTTGTTGAATAAACATTAAAAAAAAAAAAAAAACAAACCAAACAAACGAAAGATCAAGGAATGAACTACGATATTTATATGTCAACTGAATTTCCTTCTAGTTTATCTGTAAGGACAGTAAGGATGAAAAACAGTTGCTTTCATTTCAATATTATCTATTTGTTGAAAATATTTGTTAAAAGCAGAATTTCCTGAAAATTTAATTGAAAGGAACATTTTTTGTTTCGCCAGTTGAGAAAATTTTTGTGTGCCTTTATTTTGGATTGTTTGGTGAAGTGTGTTAGGTTTATATTTTAATTTAACATTTTTAACAAACAGATGCAGGAGTTGATACCTGTTGTGAACCAAACTAACTTTCTTGATTATGGGAAATGTTATCAAATAAGTTCTGTCAATTTTAAAGAAGATAATTTTAATATTTGGAATTTGTTTAACTATATTGAATAGAATTTTCAAAATAAAATTACTATTGTGAAATTTGGTTTTCTTACTAATTAAGAAATAGACTTCCGTCCTGTTACTCAACAGTTCGTGTTCTCTTCATGATACCGAAGGGTGGTGTTCACTCCGATTGATTAACATTGATATTTCCCGCATTTTAGTTTTACAACCTTATTGATATCTTGAGGTTAAAATATAACAGAGATTTGAGAAACAATTGAATAACTTGGACGTATTATCAATTGAAAGTCAATTATTCATAGTACTGAAAGGGTGAAAAGCTTTTTTTTTTTTTTTTTTTTTAAGATTTATAGGCAATCACTGTAGCAATCATCTATTTAATATATATTAAATAGATATATTATTGCATTGTCTATAATTAAGAGAAAAGTTTCTTCGTTAGAATTATTTTATTTCTCTATTGTAATAACTGCAAGATTTGCAGTTTAAATAGTAACAATTAAGTTAAATGGCAGTTTGCATTAAAGCCTCGAGCGTCTAGATATGAGTAGGGGAGGGATGGGGCCTAATGGGTTGGAAATGTGATGTCTCGGGGTTGTAGGGAACCACTTTTTAATTTTATATTGTTAGAAAGTAATACTTTGATAACAAAGGTGTTGGAGGATTCTACGCAGAATAACTGCAATCAACAATTTACTTTGTATTTTACGATTCGGGTCCCTGAGTATCAGGTACTTTATCAATCTTATTCTGTAAATCATTATCATCGGACTTTATTGATTCAGGTTTTGTATAATTGTATAATATTTCTTGTATAATTATTAATTTATTGCTTATTTTAAAAATTCTCTCTAGCTTTTTTTCTTTTTTGTTAATAATTACCGTTTTTTTTTTGGTTTTTTTTTTTGCCATTCGTAATAGTACAATTCTTTTTTTTACTTGATGAATATTTTTTCACGTCGTTTTTTTGGGGAAAAAAAATCTTCGCAGTATAAGACGCATTAATGATGCATTAATTTTTTTCGTGTAAAAATTAATTGTTTTTTTATTTTAAATTTAAATACACGTCTTATCCATTTTTAGATAAAATAACAATTGTCCTTAAAAAAAAAAATATCAAATCATTAACAAAAATCTAACATGTTACATTAAATGTACACATACTGCATATGTGTATATATAAACATACGTGCATCATTAAAGCATTTTTATCATAAGAAAATAACAATTATATTATATATATATATATATAAAAGGTGAGCATTTACTTTGTATTTTACGGTTTTTTTCTGAAATTATTTGGATCTTACAATACTGATATTTGAAAGGTGACCAATTAAAGTTCAAAACTTAGTAAAATAAAAATATCTCAAATTTTTATAAGCGCGATTTCTGGATATTTAATGTATTTAATTATTTTTTCTTTCTTGTAAAAGTATTTCTTTTTTTATAAAAGGAAGATCTGAAATGTCAAGAGTATAATAAAAATGCACTATACAATTATTAATTGTTTTTTTAATGTCGATTTTAAACGTTGAATGAACATTAAATAAAAATAACTCTTGTTATAAACTTCCAGTCTTTAAACTCTCGAATTATTTTTATTTTCTGCTGTACCCGGCATGCGTTGCAATGCCAGTCAAAGAAAGAAAGTGTTTGTGTTTTAATTCTGTTTATTGAAGTGCTTTTGGATACAATATTTTTTGGTTTTCCGTCTGTTGCATAGACGAATAAATCAGAAGGTTTGCCGACGCGTGAGCAGGCCACATACAGCTGTCCATGTGTGAAGCATGGATTTTCCAAATTTAGTTCACACACTTGTAGCGATTGTCCCTGTGCTTTGTTAATGGTCATTGCAAATGCGAGTCACACCGGAAACTGCAAACGTTGAAATCGGAAATACACTTATTTGTTGCAACGACTCGCGCATCAGAAATTGTAAAGTGGTTCTATTAATTCAGAAACCTTCGCGGGCGTGCGCACAACTCACCAAAGTTTCATCGCAATCTGATGAATGGTATAGGAACGCAAACGGGACAAACAAACAAAGAAACATTCATTTTTATATATTAAGATTGTACACAATTTCAGAAAATTCAACATAACGTAGTGCATTGGATTATTGTTTAAGTTGAAGTAGATAATATTTATTATTAATTCCATAACGAAATTGCTTTCATCTCGTAGTTTATTTTTTCGAATATCGATTTACGAAGTAAATGCAAAAGCAATGAATATAACTTTGCATTTATATATATGAAAGCTTTTATATTTAAATGTTTATATTTAACTTTGCAAATTCTAAGCTTAATACTAGAACAATGCGAAATGAAAATAAGTGAAAACAGAATTTCTCGATATTTTAATGTCAGAAGTCAACTTAAATGTTACTGCTTTCCTCTTGCATCCGCCTTGATATTTAAAACTTAACATTTATAGTTTGATTAGAATAGTTCATTTGAACTGACGATTGAGCAGAAGCAGTTAAATAAGACATTCTGACAATTACAATTTAGACTATTAAGTTCCTTTTGCAAATTATTTGAGTAATATAAAATTAATTTCTTTTACATATTAAATTATTAGTATCTGAAAGACCGAGCTTTGTTCTGTAAAATAAAACGAAAATAAAGTAAGAACAGTGTAGACAATCAGCTGGTTATTTCGCCCCCTTTTGGGGAAATAGACAGCTCCAAAATGAATACATACAATGTTGAGAAGTTTTAAAAATTATTACGAGTAAAATTATGTTATTACACGTAAAAACGCACAGAAATATTATTAAGAAATAAAATAAAATGAAAATAAAGTAAGAACACTGTAGACAATATCCTGGTGCCGATGTCATAGGTTAATCATTTACCCCCTTAGTGAGTTTTCCCGACGTCGGGACCTAGCTAAATCGCTTTCTCCCACCACAAAGCGATAGATTCACTCCATTTCGTCAAAATCCTTAGACCCGTTTTTCAAGATAAAATTTACAAGAATTGCTCGTTTTATAGTATTTGATTTGATGAGTATATCTTCTACTTAATAAAATCGATTGTCTATGTTAGAAAAGTAATTTAAAAAATATTATATACTGTAGAGAATTGCATAAAAAATGTGGCACAAAGTAATGCTTTCCTTTAAAAAAAAAAAAAATCTATAGAAATGATATACGATAGTGACAGTTCAACATATTTTTGTTGTCACATACAAATTTCATTGTTTTGGGCAAATGGGAAGATACTGATAATTTAATCGCTTAAGATAAACTCGCGTTGTCTAATGCAGAGATTACCAAACTTTTCCAATTTATTCCTCATTTGCACGCTTTCTTCAATTTTAAGATTAATGTATTTTTTTTAATACCTTAAAACCTGAATGTTACTGCGCATTTTTTTAATAAATCAAATTACTAATTAAAAGATATTAATTATTTTTATGTTATCAAATTGAGATTAGAATTATTTAACGCTAGAAAATGTAATTGTAGTCGGGGGCATTATTTTACATCAACAAAAACAAAACATTTATTAATGGCAATTTTGTTTTTAGAAATTGATAACTGAATATTTCATTTATTTTTTTTACGTTTAACATCACTGGTTTGATTACCGTACTGCTAAATACCACGTAAAACAAAAAGTAACACAAAAGCTACATAACGTAAACAAATGAGGTTTGTTTTGTTTTTTGTAACGAATAAACGACCTTTAAAGTTTAAAAATTCCTCTTTAAAAAAAAAAAGAAAAAAGGAAAAAGTTTCTGAACTTTTACAAGAGGGCATTAGAATCGCAGTTTAAATTACAAACTGTTACACAGTTCTGACAGAACTAAGCTGACTTAGGTTAAAAAAGAGCTTTGTGTTTTATTTATCGTGCGTATGGTAAGCTTAAATATTTTTACTTTTTTTTTGTTAATAAATATAAATGATATAAGTTAATATAAATTCGTTCAGGCATCTTGGTCTATTTATTATAATGTAACTTTGTTGTATCGATGAAATATTTGCAATTAAATGAAATCAAATCTTATAGCTTATCAGGTTGTTTTCAGTAAAACAAATAAGTTATATAATTTCATACTAATAAGCAGGTATGTAAACTCGGTGGCCAAGCGGTAAGGCACTTTACTGCGGATTGGAGGAGCCCGGCTGAGGCCAGAGATTTATACATGTTCAATTTTTCCTCCAGATAGACCCTAGGCTCCACTCAACCCAATGTAAAATGGTTTCTTTCCATAGGGTAAAGACGGGCAGGCGTCGGACTGACACCTCACCTCGCAAATACTGGTTCAAACTGATATTGGTTAGCAAACTAATAAATTTTAAGCTTTTTAACTTTAAGAAGATTTCTTTTTTAATGTGGTTTTTCGAAGTGTGGATTTGCTACTGTGTCATTCTTGTAATACTATCTCAGTACTCATGTACTGAGATTGCTATTCCAATGTTGGTAATTGGTTGATACTTTGGGGTATTTGTTGGACCAACAGTTTGCATTACGTGGTTATATCGCTATCACATGCACTCTTATAACTATAAAAAAAAAAAAAAAAAAACTAAATCTTATTAATATATAAACAAAATTAATATTAACAAGAAGTAGGCTAAACAAGATATATATATATATATATATATATATATATATATAAAGTGCTCGAAAGGTCCTCCACCGCAGGACGCAACACTACGATCGCAACATAACACAACAATGCACGCAACACAACGTCGTTCCATCGACTGCCGGATACGGTGATGCCGAACACGGTGCACGTCGAATTGTGTTGCACCCATCCACTATGCGATCATGCAGTGCGTGGGCGTCAGGAACTGGCGTGATGTACACTAATGCTTTAAGATAACCCCATACGAAAAGTCCAGAGGTTTAAAATCAAGGGAACGAGCAGGCCATGTCACGATTTCTGAGGAGCAATTTAATGAATCTACGATACGATGTAGACTTGTAGAGGACACCACTTCTGTATCGTTTCATTGTTTATATCTTGGAAATAACGCATTTCCAGACCCATGCTTATGTGACGTTTATTAGTAGTTTAGCATGATTGAATACAACCTTTAAGGTTGGCAGCACATTTCAGATACACCCTGTATATATATATATATATATACAGGGTGTATACATAATACAAAATATATATATATATACATGTATATATTTTTGTATTTATATTGATTTTTGACCGATTTCTGGTTGAGCACTAATTTATCGATCCTGTACAACGAAAGTATAAAGAGGATACGTCTGTCACTACTTCTACAATCCAGCCTACAAGTCGGCCAGACATGAATCATGCATTATTGAATTCTTATGACTTGTAGAGGAGTGGAAAAATGCTAGTTCCGGTCTGTGGTCACATCCTATTCCAGTAACATGTTAATAATTAAAGAGAATATTCTCAATACCTTACAGGCATTATGAGTAGTTTTATTCAGTTTGTGTTCTAGCCGTGCTCTTATAGTGATTGTGTTTTGATCGTAATAATTAACGTTTGAATCCTTGTCACGGCAATGCTTGAATAACAATAGTTAGGCAAACACGAGGCCTTTTCTTCCTTTGTCCTTTTTTTCTTTTTTACCGTATTTTTTTTTTCAACTTCTATTTTTTTTTTTTCTTAATTATATTTTATATTTTCTTAACTCATAGGAAGTAACTGAGAATGAAACATGCACTGTATCGCTTTGGTTTTTGTACCAAAAAATGGCTATGAAGCCATTTTTTATTTGATTATATTCGCACTAATAATATAATTAAAAATTCATGCCCTTTTTTCCTTTGGCTTTAATCTACCATACCTCTTCTACCATTAAAGTTACAGTACCATATTGTAATTATAAAAATTTCTATTGATGGTTTCTATAAACACAATTATAAAAATTTCTATTGATGGTGCTCCAGATGAGCAACTATAAGTGAATGGGACCTGAACGCAGTTTTGTTTATAGAGGGAGTGTTTATAGACACTTGTATCCGGAGTCGTCCGTTATTTAGATGACTTACGAATGGCTTTACTTCCCGATAAATCTATCGTAACTTGAAAATGCATTTAATATACCTTACCTACCGAAAATCACAGTCTAGCGTCCTAGCCTACGTTAAACGAGCTCAGAATATTCTCATTAGCTGCAACTGTCCACCATCATGAGAGTGTATCACATTTCGCTAACCCGGGAAAAGATCAAAATCCAAAATTCGAATTACGGTTTCTACTGCATACGTATTGCTTTCGCACCATCGTAAGTCGATGATCTGCCCATAGAAACCTATGGTAAAAACTTCTCACTGCAATGTTACCTTTATTTCTCAAATGTTATCAACAACTAAATTATATATTTTTTATACTACAAAAAATGCTATCTTTCTTAACGATTTATTTCTTTTCAACAGATGTAAAGCAGTAGTTTATCAAAATAATTAAGTTACTTATAAATACGAGTCTTGCTTTATAACGTTAATTAGATGTAAACAACGATTCACTGAAAACAGATAAATCTAAATAATACTATTTTTTGATAATCTTATAAATGTGAAGCCTTATTCGGCTGTACCTTATCAATTTTATTTTATTAAAATTTTATATATTATAACTTCTATGCTTAGAAATAACGGGAAAAATTATTATTATGTTAGATAATTTTTAATTTCTTAATTACAAAATAATTTAATTCTAACGAAAAGCGAAATGATATTACAAGTTCATAATAAACAAATAAACTTAGAAAGTGTTATTTATTAGTAGTCTATAGTAATACCTTACCCAATAAACAGGGTGGCGCAAAAGTCTCTACCCACTTATCCATTTATTACAACTTATACTTTATATAGTAATTTACAATTTATCTGTATCAATGTCATAAAATAGATGGGTGCTTTAAGGTCCTCCAGTGTTCTTGATTTCGTGGCGTACACTTTGTCTTTGAGTAGGCCCCCAAAAATAAATCGATAGTTTAGAGACCTTGGTGGCATTTCAATTGATCCTCTCCTTCCGATGATTTTTCCTATGAAAACCTTCCTCGACATAGTTCCGCACAGAGGTGGCATAGTGAGGTGGAGCGCCGTCATGTTGACAGTACAAGAAATCAAAATTATTGTAGCCCATCTGTAGTCCTGGAACTGCGTACGTTGACAGCATTTCCTGTCATAAATGAGACCAGTCACAGTGCCGTCAAAAAAACTATGGTCCGAGTATTCGTTGGTATGAGATTCTACCCCAAACTGTAATTCCTGGCTGGTTGATTTGACTTTCAAGCGTAATGTTATGATTTTCAGTATACCAGTATGTACAGTTGTATAGGTTAACAAGATCTATAACAGATAATTTAAAGGTCGCTTCATCACTCCAAATAACCTTCAAATACAAGTCAGGATCTTCTTCATTCACCTTATCCAACATAAGTTCACAAAACTGTAATCTGCGATCAGGATCGTCTTCCAATAGACCACAGGCAGTAACAGGCGGTAGACATTGAAATTGAAGCTCTACGTACTCTTGTGGTTGACATTGAAATGGAAGCTCCATACCAATTTTAAACATTCAGATTGCAAACAAGTGCAGATGCTTCAGTTAAGGACAATTTATAACAATGGGTAAAGACTTTTGCGCCACTCTTCACAATCTGAGAATTAGATAGCGTTGAAAACAAATGCCATATTTAGCTTCAATTTAAATTTGAAAAAATGGACTATTTTCTGATTAAGAATTTTCTGATAATTCCGTTTTGTTTCCAGGAAAATAAATAATACTGGAAAATTACTGACGATAGTTAGGAAATCTGAAATAGGCTATCTTGGATTCACGGTATCACAATTTCCGTCTTGTGCGTTTTTGCTTTATTTCTCAAGTAATTGTTTCCATGCACGTTAAATTTTTGTATTATAAATAATTCCTTTTTCTCCTCGGTCTTTTTTTTTCTGTTTATCTGCTAAAATTTTAATTGAAAAAATATTGTGATATCATAATTATACTTTATTTAAATTCACATCATATCTTTTTGTGTGTGTTAAATTTTATTACCCGAAGAAATTGAGTATTTTTAAAATTCATAAATAAATAATAATATAATGCTTTAAAAAAATGTACACAGAATTTCAATCTAAATACGGCATTTTTTTTCCAATGCTTCTATTTCTCAGATATACTACACATAGGAATTTATTAAGATACTAATAAATAATACTTTCTAAGTTTATTTGCTTATTTGTTTCGTCTTTATTTTGTAAATTACTTTGTAATTAAAAATCTTAAAGAATTATCCAGATAATAATAATAATAATAATAATAATAATAATAATAATAACCCAAGGTTTGAAACATACAAACATAATAATAATAATAATAATAATAATAATGAAATATTACGTGCAGCTCATGATCATTTCTACACTGCACTCGCACAATACACAGGCACAGACCCCACACTCAGGCCGCCACTCCCCAAAGTACACATATCAAAACAACTCGCCACAGTCATATACCATCTCAACACACACACTATCCCACAACACCTTGACAACATCCAAACATTAGAAGACATACATACAACACTCTACTGTGCTGCACAGGGAACCATTCGGGCACTTGGAATCAAACAACACAACATACCTCCCACTGCACGGACACAAGAATACATCCCCCCTTGGAGACGTCGCCTTGAGGGCCGCATCAGCGACCTTAGAGGAGACATAGCCAGGCTCACACAATACTGTGGAGGAAACAAAACAAAGAAACTTATGTCCCAGGTTAGAAAGATATTCAAGCACATAAATACTCGCCCTTCACATTCAAATCATCATAACCAGGTTCAGGAACATCTCGACACACTAAAACAAAAACTCAATGCACTTGCAAAAAGATTACAAAGATACAAACAGTGCACTCTGCGCAAACAACAGAACAACACTTTCCAATACAATGAGAAAAAATTCTACAGATCCCTTACATCTTCCTCTACTGCAACTAATACAAACACTCCCAACAGCGAGGCTTTACATGAATACTGGTCGTCTCTGTGGTCAAACCCTATCTCCCACAATGATAAAGCACCATGGATAACAGAGGAACAGCAACTCACTGAACACTTACCCTGCATGTCCTTCCATGAGATAACTCTCGGAGACATACAGACAGCACTAAAACATGCACACAACTGGAAGGCTCCTGGTGCACACGGAGTCCAGAACTTCTGGATCAAGAGGTTCACGTCCCTGCATGGAAAACTAGCGCTTACACTCACTGACATAATCCAACACCCAGAACATATGCCTCGTTTCCTCACACAGGGTGTCACATAGCTACAGAGCAAGAACACTGAAACAGCGCAACCTGCAAACTACCGCCCAATCACTTGCCTCCCCACACTTTACAAACTCCTCACCTCCTGCCTCGCAGACAAGATCTACACACACATCGAGACATATAACATTCTTTCCGAACAGCAGAAGGGCTGTCGCAGGAATTCCCAGGGTTGTAAGGAGCAACTCCTTATTGACTCTGTAATCCTGCGCCAGGCACGTGCGAAGAATAGGAGCTTACATATCGCATACATCGATTACAAGAAGGCATTTGATTCTGTCCCTCATTCCTGGCTCCTACACACTCTTCATATCTACAAAATACACCCCAAGATCACGGCATTCTTAGCTGCCACGATGAAGAGTTGGAACACAACATTACACCTACGCACCTCCAACACCTCCATCACTACAGATCCCATTCCCATAAGGAGAGGTAGTTTCCAGGGAGACTCCTTGAGTCCTCTTTGGTTCTGCATCGCCTTGAATCCACTGAGCCATATACTAGATAACACAAAACACGGTTATAGGCTTACCACAGGCACTGTGACACCATATAAAATCACACACTTACTCTACATGGATGACATTAAACTCTATGCCACAAACAATGCTCAACTTACTAATTTACTACAAGCCACCACACAGTTCACCAAAGACATTGGGATGGAATTTGGAATTGACAAATGCCGCAAGTTACACATAATATGTGGGAAGACTTCGAATTTGGAGTGTTTTGAACTGGACCATGGTTTGGCCATCCAATCCATGGAACAGGGAGAGACCTACAAGTATCTGGGCTTCCAGCAAGCGCGCGTCATTGACAACGCAAACATCAAAAATGCACTGAAGAACACATACCTTGCTCGAGTTCACAAAATCCTCAAAACACAACTCAACGCCAGAAATAAAATTAAAGCTATCAACACTTTTGCCGTTCCCACACTAACATATTCTTACGGCATAATTCCATGGACAAACACCGAACTCGAAGCACTACAACGCGCAACACGCACTACATTCACGAAACACAACATGCACCACCCCAAGTCCGCTACGGAAAGGATGACTCTTCCCCGCAAGGAGGGAGGCCGAGGACTCATCAACCTCATCACCCTACACGAAAAACAAGTACATACACTTAGGGAACATTTCCACCAAAGAGCAGAATACTCCTCACTTCACTCAGCCATTGTCAAGGCTGACACACACCTCACACCCCTGAACCTCGAAAACTCTTCTCCAACACTCACCACCCCTGACACCTACACTCAGCAGCTGCGTGAATCATGGGCTCGTAAGGAACTCCATGGCAGACATCATCACGAACTCAGCCAGCCTCATGTCGACATGGAAGCGTCGAACTGATGGCTGACGAGTGGTGAGCTGTTTGGGGAGACCGAAAGGTTCATGATCGCAATACAGGACCAAGTCATCTCCACACGCAACTACAAGAAACACATTCTACATGATGCAAACACACATGATGACAAATGCAGGAAATGCCACACTACGCATGAGACGATCGACCACGTAATATCAGGCTGTCCCCTTCTCTCTCAAACAGACTACCTCCACCGACACAATCAGGTAGCGTCGATCGTTCATCAACAACTAGCACACAAACATTCACTTATTAAGAGCACGGTCCCGTACTACAAGTACATACCACAAAGCGTATTAGAGTCACCCTCATATAAACTATACTGGGACCGCCCCATTCACACAGACAAAACCATACATCACAACCGACCAGACATCACACTTGTTGATAAGGTCAACAAACAGACCTATCTAATGGATATTGCAGTGCCTATCAGCAAGAACATGCAGAAAACTCACGCAGACAAGATCAGTAAATACACTGATCTAGCACACGAGCTCCAGAAGCAGTGGAGGCAGGATCGAGTACGTGTTGTACCCATCGTTCTGTCTGCCACTGGTCTGGTGCCTCACACATTGCACCACAGTCTCAGCACACTAGGACTTCAATCACTTATGCACAACTGCAGAAGGCTGTGGTACTCAACACTATATGCATAGTTAGGAAATTTATGGACACAAGCACACATCCGTAATCATTCTTGCACACATCTTTACACTTGGCAGTATGTGCTTTGGTCCTTGACCCGCCATATTGTTTTTGCTGGGGAAACCCAAGGTTTGAAACATACAAACATAATAATAATAATATTGTCTCCTTTATTTCTGAATAACTAATTTTCCCAAAGTTTAAAATGTTTTTTTCAAAACTGTTAAAAATATTAATAAAAATATAGAATTAAAAATATTGATAAGCTGCAGACAAATAAAACTTCCGATTTATAATAATAAAAGAAATAAAATTACAAAAAAATATTGGTTTAGAATGTTTTCAATGAATCGTTGTTTACATCTAATCAGCATTATACAGCAAGAATCACTTATAAAAATAAATTATCTATTTTGATAAACTATAACATTCCTTTCATCGACTTTGGCCAACTATGGACCACGGGCTAGCCCTTCCTGACAATGTCAGAGTGAGGCTAGGAAATTCAAGAAGGGGGACGAGATTTACATCCCGTCGAGAATAATCCTGAGATAGTAAGTCCCAGGGAGAAACGGACGAAACACAGAAGGAGAAAGAAACAGCCATGCCAACGCCGGGATTCGAACCCAGGTTCCGACACATCGGCCACACGGCAGATCTAGACCGCTCGGCCATGCCGGAACGGCAAACTATAACTTTATTGAAAAAAATTTATTTATTGATGGTAGTTGGCAAATAAAGGTAAAATTAGAGTGAGAAGTTACTGTTTTTAACTATAGGTTTCTGTGAGCAGAAATTACGACTCCAGACGCAGCTGCCTGCTTTAAAAAAAAAACAAAAAAACATTGGGCATCCACCTTTAGGTTTAATGTTTATCAAAATAACTATTGTCTTTAAACTGTAATACCTAAACATACCATTAAAATATAATTTCCTTAGGATTAAAAATGATTAATAACAAATGTTAGAGTAGGGGAAGGTGTTGTACTTTTGACCAGTTTTCACTAAATGAATTTTGTAATTTACTTCCAATTAAGTAAATTCATTTACTTAATGAATCAAGTAAATCCTTACCTGAATGGATACATGTGATCTTCACGCATCTTGCCATCAACTGCATGTGTTTTATATATTACATTTTGAGTATAAGTATTTTATTTTTATTTTACAAAAAAACTATACCTTGTGGTCAAAGGTACAACTATGTGTTGTACCTTTGACCGGAGGGTATTGTACCTTTGACCAGGTGGTAGTAGAAACTGACAGTTAGCTACAGGTTATTTAGATAACATTTTTATTCAGAAATGTATATATTTGGCAAATAGAGTATAAATGCAATTCAGAATAGAATAATAAAACATGAAATAAATTCTAATGGCTTAAGTAGCCTACTCCTGCCCGTTTACTCTACATTATACAATGAAAAATCAATGTCTATCTCCAAAAGATAGACATTCTTTTAGTCGAGCTGTGCCGCCAGCTGTGGTTGGATTTGGTAGCCTGGCCACAATTTCTTGTAGTTCTATGTCGTAGAGCTGGTTATGTTCTTGGATGAATTTCGGCATCTTCGGTAGTTTTTTCAAATATTTAACTTTAAAATAATCACATGCTGCTTCCTTTATTTGGTCCATTAAGTATTTCTTGTTTGTTTCTTTTTTATTGTTGTCAGCTTGAAAAAGACGTAACTTTCTTCAACTAAATCTTCTTTTTCAAAGTTTAATTCCTTCTCCAACTCATGGCATTCATCTGAAAGATCGAAAACACTTTCCCCTGATGAATATTCAACATCAGACTCAAAGTCGTGGACAAACAATCGATTGTTTACTTTCTTTGGATAAGATAATAAAAATTTAGCAAAAAATATTTAAATTTCCATCTTACATAATATTAAAATGACTGTAAGTAAAAACATTTACATATTATTAAGTAATGTTGTACCTTTAACTTGTTCAGAGGAACAACACCCTGCTGTGGTCAAAGGTACAACATTAGTCCAACTTACGTTTCACACCATGCTACAATTTTTAGGTTAATCCAGTCATCTTAAAAGTCCTAACAATTAATCTATAGGCATATATGTATTACTCTTTATTATTAAAATAACAATCAAAAGAAACCAAACAATGTTATTAAAGAAACATTCACTTGCAAAATACTTACTTTTCGGTGATGGAATTGGAAAAATATTTTTCACTCCTTGCAAGTCAAAGATATAACTGCTACTGAAGGTTTAAAGGCGCAAATGGTGGGAATATTACACATTAAACAGAAAAGCTATTAAAGTATGCTGATAGATGACAGCACAAGCAAGGGTGGTCAAAGGTACAATCGGTCAAAGGTACAACACCTTCCCCTACTATTTTGGTCAATGTTTGGAAGTGGCTCATAAATGGACCCACAAATCTAATATGATCTATAGACTAAATGTGAAATAACAAGTGTAATGTAGATCGTCTAATTACTTTTCGAGTTATCTTGCCTACAAATCCTCAATATCAGAAATCTCGATAAACATATATAGACTATCTGTCACCCAAATATCATAGCAGTTATATCTTAAATTTCTTCTAGGGACTCGACAACAAGAATTTTCATTAATTAGATATTTCAAATACCTTATATGATGAATAGTGTCCTATTCTGAGGTAGGTAAGGTAAATGGTAAGGTGATTGACTGCGGATTAGAGGATCAATTTTTTTACCGAGGAAGGATTTTTTCCCACTGTGAATTCTGCTCCAAACGAGTCCTAGGGTTTACCCAGCCCTCTGAAGAATGACTTCCGGATTTTTTACCGGAAGTGACAGATGAGCAGTTGTCGGGCTGATCACCCGACCTCAACTTTGTCCCGCAGGAAAAGCCGGGAGCTTTCTTTCACTTAGACCTGAAGTGAAATACTTTAACTCAACTTCCTGTTTTATATGGAAATTTTGACAAATTAAAATGATTAGAATATTTTGCCATCTGAATAATTACTATTGTTATCATTACTATCGTAAAAAAAGAAGTAAAAATTAGAAAGCCTGAAAATTTAACAACTTTTTCATGCTAATCTTGATTTTGAAATATATGGTAACGCAGCTCGATAAACTTTATTCTCTCAGTTCATATCTGAACTTTGCGTTTTAGCTTTCATTCGTTGCCAGAATTATTCTATTACATTGTTTGCCTGATTTTACTATGACATTATATATGTTTCTATGAATTTGTTTGTTTGTAGAATAAAACAAACAAACCATTTGTTTTCCTTTTGTTTGTAAACAGTCTATTAATGCAATTTTGTTTGCAGTATCATTCTCGTACTGTTTCTTTTGTAATATTAAAATCCCTGATGAAGTGGAAGGGATTATTTCCATGAAATATCGATTGAGAAAGTATGTATAATGTTTTTATATTCATCGCAATTTTCTATCAGATATTTAGCTTTAGGTTAAATAACTTCCAAATAGGGCACTTCTAGAATAGAATGCTTTAAAATTAAAATGGGCGGACATGGAAACTAATAATAAACTCCTAGAAAATAAATTACACAAATATAATTACACGGTTTCTTTTACCTGAACAAATTGTCATCCCTTCATTACGAAGAGACTTGAATAGAGACTGTAGGTAAAATTGGAAAAGGAATCCAAGGAAACATCTTCACTGTGAATTTATACAGAGACAAATAAGCAGAGACTTAAAAGCAGTTAGAAGAATCGATGGAAAAATCTGATCATGACCATTGTCTACTTTTGTTTTAAGTAGGTTAACAAAAACTTCGATAATAATAACCAGTGTATGTGACTTTTTCTGTTCCACATATAATATAAATTAGAGTTGTAAGTGTCCTGTTCGATGACAGTAATTTTATCGTAGTTTTTCTTTATTAAAAACAACAATATTTCTCGATAGAAAATAGAATTTAACATTCGACGTGCTGAATAACATGTCAGAGCAATTCATCATGCAGACGCTCACTTTCACGTCTTAGGGTATTTTTCAAGTCCTAAACCTACTTCGATGGACCCTATCCTTGAAATAACCCTACAGCCAAAAATCACAAGGATAGATGTTACGGTATCGTGCGGGCCATGCATAAGGATAATGCTTGCTTATCACACGATCATTAGGGATGCACTCTGCAATCGCATTCCTAGCAACAAGTGATGTGTCCGGTGTAGCTTCTCTTGCATGAAGACTGCTGTGTTTAGGGCCAGGGCCGTTTCTACCATTGGGCAAGACTAGGCGGCCGCCTAGGGCGGCCAAAGGACGGAAAAAATTAATTTTATATATATATATATATATATATATATATATATATATATATATATATATCAAACAGCGAAATTATTAATTATTAAACAAAGAATTCTGGAAAGAGGAGCGTGCGCTATCTCGCGATCATGTCGCAACTTGATACATCCCTCTCTCTTACGCCCTGTCTCGCAGGTCATTCTCAAGTGTAGGTCGTATTGACTGGTGTCAATAAGGGTGGGGGAGGGGGCGGCATTTTTCAGTTCTCGCCTAGGGTGGCAGAACATCTAGAAACGGCTCTGTTTAGGGCACCATGCTGCTGCAGGAATGGAAATACTTGATTTCGCAATAAAGATGCGTAGCAAACCCCTGTAACGGTCGAGGTGAACCTTACGGTACATCGTAAATTTCTGATGCCTCTGATACGCCTGTATTCACGTAATGCCTTATGCTGGGCGAACACGTAGCAATTTCAGGCAATATTGTGGGACAATTTTGCCCAATATTGCCCATTGGCGATTGTCGGTACAAAAGGAACAATTTCGTTGGGACAATATTGTAGAGAAATATTGCCTGTTCGCGAGCGAATCACATGAACGGATGAAATCACGTGTCAATGCTGACGTCGAAGGAGGCGGGACTTTGAACATCGGAAATTCAGTCACTCATGCCGGCCATTTTCTTTGAGAAACAAGGCTTAAAATCAGCAAAATGGGTCGGCCCAAAACAGATAATTCCGACAACAACATTTTGTCAATTGATACTGAAAGAATCGTAATTGATTTCTAAAGAGGGACGGCGTTTAATACTATATCAATTCTGTACGAAAACACGCTCTCTTTAGCTCTCCCTAGTGAGAAGCGCCGTAACCATCAATTGTCAGGACAATATTCGTTTCGGAAAAACTACGTGTTCGCGCGTGATCTGAACTGACAACGGTTGTCAGCAATAAAAAGGGGCAATATTGTCCCACAATATTGCCGCGTGTTCGCCCAGCTTTAGTGGCATTGGAATGCAACTGATAATAAAGCTTCACGAGTAAACAAGTGTTAACGGCATTACTGTACTCTTGTTGAAAGCTAGTGCATGAATCATCGTGTGCTAGCCTTTTCAAGGAGAGCCCCTTTTGCATAGTCGACAGCAGCGCCATATGCCCCCTGATGGTAACTATGTGAACTAGGAACTTTTTTCTCATGATTGCACTCTCATAAGCGTACAGTCCAAAGTTTAGATCGATGCGCCTAATATTATCAACTTAAGGAGCTTCAAATACATCACGCTGTTTCTTGGACACCTGATATCTCCCTTGTACATTCGGATTTTATATACAATGAAATTCTTTGGTTATCATGAAATTGTTTAGTGAAGGAGATGAAATAGAGAATGAAGCTTGTATTGTTTCCTTTGATTGTGCAATTATAGAATATACACTAAATCGTCCACAGAATAAAAAGGAATGAGTTGCAACAAAATCTAAGAAATTGACGACAATAATCAGAATTCCAATCCTGTCGTTTCTAATGATATCACTTCAATATTGACTGCAAATTGCCTGTTATGTACTTTTAAAGAAGTTGAAAAGTTTTAATAATGTAGTATCTTTTATTTTAATATTTTAAACGTTGTGAAGAAACCCGACAGTCCGCAGTCGATATAAAACATAAACAAAGTATAAATTTCAGTTTTACAATTTGATGTAATTTCCATCTGTACTGCCCTTTATAAGTACTTTTAAATAGCTAATAAAAATAAAACAAGGTCAATTTTGGTTTTAATAAAAAGTTTGAAAGACTCTGCATTGATTAACGGTTAAATTTTGAATTTTGCATCATTTTTTAACAGTCTACTTATATAAAAAAATTTTTTACGTGCAATTGTATTTTCAACGTAGCAGAACTGAATCTTAGGCTCCCAT
>JAFIDM010012231.1:102202882-102217705 GCA_023159025.1 Thereuonema tuberculata
GAGGTCCTCAGTTGGGTTCGCCCAGTACTCATAGCTCAGTGGAATCCAAAGAAACATAAGCAAAAGACAAAATTAAAAAAACAATGGACCTTGAATTAAAAAAAAAAAAACATAAAACAACAAATTAAGAATAAAAATGGCAGTAAATTAATCCCCGCTAGCAGAACGCTTAGCTTATGAAAGCTTCTGCTTTTTTTCTTGTTGTATATGTATTATGCAAGTAAAATTTTGCTATTATGTATATGTAAGCTTTACAAATTAACCTTTCATAAGCTAAGCGTTTAGCTAGCGGGGATTAATTTATTGCCCTTTTTTATTCTTAATTTGTTTTTTGATATTGGTTTTTTTTAATTCAAGGGCCATTGTTTTGTTTAATTTTGTTTTTTGTTTGTTTCTTTGGATTCAATTGAGCTATGGGTACTGGGCGAATCCAACTGACGAAAGGTATGAATCTGGAAACAGTCAGTCTTGGGTTTCCGGTACGAATATTCCAAAATTGCTCCGTGAATCCTTTAAATGTGTACGTTTTTATGTTTATTTTTCTTCACACTTTTGAGTTTGTGTTTATTTAGTCATTGTCGAAATATATTCGGCTATCATCTAATAATGAAGTAATATAATAGATTATTTTTTTAATTGAACTTTGGGCTATTAATTTTATCAGATTTATCGAATAATCTGGCATTAAAAAACAATTCCAAAAACAATTAAAAAACAGGTGTACTTACGTAATAATCACAAATTTCATAAAAAACTACAAGAAATTACAAACACGACCAATTTTCGACTTCATAGAAGAAGCCTTTTTCGAGTCTCAAAAATTCACTGAGCCTTAAAAGAGACGCGAAAAAGACTTCTGCTTTTCACTTGGTCGTGATTGTAATTTCTTGTAATTTTTATTAAATTCGTGATTATTAAGCAGCTTTGTTATTGACTAGTGATTATGAACAGTACACATAAAATATTGTGTTTAGTGTGTTCAATGTTTACATCTTTTTTAGAAAGGAAAAAAAATCACAATCCCGGAACGTTACTCCTAAACTTCTGAACCAAGAGATTAGTTTACAAGGCAAACATTTTCTGTCTAAATAGCTTAGGTTGAAAAAACTCGCAGCAACAGTGTTTTTGTGAAACACTGTTAAAAACTGACTGCTTTGGTAGAATTTTATATTAGTAGCAGCGTTAAGCAGCACATATGAGTTATCTGAGTTTGCTTTAAAAAAAAAGTCAAAATTGCGTGAGGATTTAACATTGAAAAAAAAACAAAAAAAAAAAAAAAACGTAAAAAAAAAAAATTTTTTTTGGCCTTTTTTTAAAAAAAAAAAAAAAAAAAAAAAAAAAAAATAAAAAACAAAAAAAAAATAGTATCTTCTGAAATATACTATTCAGAAACTTTTGCTTCCATAACATAGTTTATTCAATTTAATAAAACTATTTCACTTAGCAACATATACACACAATTAAAAATAGATGTAGTAATTTTATTGTTATTAAATTATTCATTCTAATTATGAAACCCATGGATTCTAACTTTATTATTTATCTGTAGATAAATAATTTTGTATCTTCTCTAGGATTATTAGTAATAGCAGCAAATGATTATGAACTGAACATTTATTTGTGTAGCATTTAGGTTGTATGCTTTTATCGTAATCCTTTAGTTGGTTGTTTCTCCTTCACCATTAAATTTTTATTAGTCATTAAATTTTACATTATAAAATTTAACTCCGGATAAATCGTAAATCTAAAACTACAAACAATAATGATAGTAAAACTTTTTAAAAAGGTCTTACGAGAGAAATGCACGAATCTTTACATTACCAAAAACGGTAAAAAAAATGTAATAGGCCTAATTATAGTATATCTATCTATTATATATTTATATATAGAGAGAGATAGTTACACTCTGTGTTAAAATTAAAAATAATAAAAAAATCGAAGTACAGTGAAGAAAGTGTCCAGTTTAAATGAAACTTTGAAAATCAAATGAATGAACTCTACCGAATCGATGAAGAGAATTGGAATTGATTCAAATTTCACAATGAAAAAACACATTTTTATTGAGCAAATAGGAAAAAGACCCGTTCTTCGCTCGGGTTACAAAAAACAAATGTACTAATGTTGATGATAAAGAAATTGCAATTGCGAGATCACTTCGAAACTTTCCCGGTTGATACAAAAAAACAAAAACAAAAATAAAAAAAACAATTCAAAAGATCTGATTTCATTACAAATCTACAGTATATCTATCCCGAAAATCTCGTAGAAGTACAGAAGACTCCCTCTTAACAGGATCTCTGCTTTAACTGGCCGAATGCTTTTTTATCTTTAAAATGTAAAAAATTGTCAAAATTTAAAAAAAACACGTAAACAAAATAAAAAACCCTCATATCTCATACCGATGGAATGAAAGCGTTATAAGTGGCATTATGTTATGTGGAGCAGAAGTCATCAGCTTCCCCCTTTGATGTGATGCTGATAAAAAAATGGCGAAACTATGCGGCAAGTTGCCGAACTACTAGGCTTCAACATAAAAAGGTTACTCATTTTTTTGATGGTATGTAATTTATAATACTTTAATACATTGAATAAAATGACGCAATGCTGTATTTTAATTGTGTATTTATTTACAAGACAAATACAGTTGAACTTTCATTTATTTCACTTCTCCGGTTTAACCGGGTTTTCGCTTAACCGGCTTACCCTCGGTTCCATTTAAGCCGGTTAAGAGGGAGTCTACTGTATCTTTGAACCATGTTTGCCCATCCACTCACCGTCCTCCCAGTGCACATCCATAGTTCCAGATTATTTGAATTTTGTAACTCGAGATTCCTAGATATCAAATTATTATCGAGATCGGAAAATATAAGATTTCCCACCAATTTCTCCCCTTCTCCCTTCCATTTATACCCCTAGTTCCAGGTTATTCGAATTTTGAAGTTATCACTTAAAATCTTTCTTACTTGTTAGTTCGAAAAAATCGTCTGATCACTACAAATTTATATCTAACCCGAAAACCCCGTGGCTATTATGTACAACAATATTTTAGTTCCAATTGTTGCACAACAATATTTAAATAGTTCCCATTGTCGCCACCAGGTGCAAATGTAGCGCTATTGTGCAGTAAAATATTTTAGCTCCAATTGTTGCATAACAATATTTGTGTAGTTCTCATTGCCACCACCATTGTGCATTTGTAGCGCTATTTCATGGATTTCACTCCTTTTCATCTCCTGGGGGTGGTGTGTCCAGGTTCCAAGATAGCCCGTGTCTTTCGCAGGGTCCTAAAGAGTAGACTAATTCTGCAAAGTTTAGTCCAGATAGGTCAAGGGGCCTACGAGTGTATACGGGACAAACAAAGAAATATTCATTTTTATATAGATAGATAACAGCATCGTTGTTACATTGTTAGGACTATGTTGAGCCGCCTATGTCCCAGATACGCTTAATGTGGGACAAGTGTGCGACCTGGCTGTCTAAGGAAGGGTATAAATTGTTTGGAGGCACTGCTGAGAGACGTGTGCAGTATGTGGACGTGCATTATCTTTCTGCTGTCGTAAGAAAGTCTTCCCGCGTCATTGCATCAGCTGTAATGACTGTGTGCTTCTCAACAACATTGGCAAGATTTGAGCGCTGCCCTGTTCTCCTCCATGCGCAGTTACAATGGAGGATCTGCAGCAAGGCGGAAGCGGGACTCATCACTAAATACAACACGAGACATTCCAGAGCACGGCACAACTCTTAGACGGAGGCCCAGAGCTGGGTGGTTAAAAGCAGACCTCATAAGTGCTAAGGGAATGAAGTCCAGAATCGGCATTTCGTCTAACATTTGTGAGAGTAGATACCGGTTGCTGTATACAAGATATCATATCTCTCTCTGGATAGTAGAGTGTTAAGCTGTCAGAGCAGTTCCGGCTGACCTCACAATAAATTCGATTGCCTGTAGCAGTTAAGACGAGCACAGCCTTGGCAACATGAAGAAGTGCCGTCGATTCCAATATCTTCTCACAGAAGATTACTATGATTCAGATTACTATTACTACGATAGTGACAAAATAATATTCCATCGGCTGATCATACCTCTAATCAATTTAGTATTATAACTATCAACTAACTAATGGCCACATGACCTACACTTTCTTTTCAATATACAATTTCCCCTTCAATAGAATAATTAATTTTTTTTCATGACCACACTATCATTGTATCATACTATTAATAGGCAACGGATGTAGGTTTGTCATCAAAGTAAACAGAGCGGAGAGAGTCGGAGAGAACAATAATATAATTAAACATGTCAGAATGGCCGAGCGGTCCAAGGCGCTGCGTTCAGGTCACAGTCCGGACTTCGAATCCCATTTCTGACAATATTTTTTTTTTTTCAGTTTGTATGGCTCATTCTCACATTATATACGAAACATTCGAGAAGGTATGTCTTAATGTTAGATTACTTTGATGAGATTGACCACATTGAAATAAAATTTCACGGTATTTCAAAAATGTGGTATTTGTTTTACTTCCGTGAATATTTCATAGGTTGCAACTATCTCCCTTAGTACTTAATCAAAATCAATGACTGAGACATCATTCTGAAGATTACGTTCACCGTTAATGACGAAAAATAAACAAATTGTTTAAAATTAATGTTTTCGTTAGAAAACATTATTTTCAAAACCTTTTTATAAAAATGTAGAATGAACCTTCTACATTTTTATAAAAAGGTTTATAAAAGGTTTATATTATGCCATTTATTGACAATCTGTTTAACTAATATGCACGACAGCTGTTGGAGTTGTTTATTATTTCTCAAAGGTGTGTTTTGTCGGAACGCCGTAAGATAACGTTTCTACCTGACAAAGCCAATATCTGCTTTTTAAATGTTGTACAATTAAACCGATTGTATATAATGATAATGACTTTTTACAATAAGCTTGATATTTATTACTACTCTTCAAAGAAAAATTCCTTTCAAAAATAAATAATTGCATTTACTTATTTCTACAATTATATTATCATTCGGTGACTGATCAAGATACTATACGAATTATTCGCACGGGTCACCTAGTTAGCATTAATTACCTTCTTAGTCGGATGTATATTAACTATAATACAGTGGAAACTCGATTAACCGTCACCTTCGGGACCGGGACTGTGACGGTTAACCGAATAGACGGATAACAGAAATTTCGCAATAAACATGTACAGTAACGAAATTTCAATGCTGGTTTGGGACGAAAGGCAAACAATAAATTAATACAAAGAAAAATCTATCGGAAGTAAATAGATATCGTTATATCGTCATAATAATAATAATAATAATAATAATAATAATAGAAACATAAAATAGTAGGCCTACTGGATAATAAGGTTTATATGTTGAAGCTGTAATCAGTCATCTTCTTCTGTTTCTTCGAGGTTTTTTCGCGGCGATGTCCCGTATTTTACGGAGAAGTAGGTTTTGTGATCGATGACGGATAACAGAGAGTGACGGTTAATCGAGTTTCCACTGTAATAATAACTATATTTTCTAATCGTCAACTTATAGAAGGTCAAGAAATGGAGACAATCTGAACAATTATTTCAGCTATCACCTTAATTTTCATTGCTCTTTCATCACTCCGACTCCTATACCTCCTTGATGAAATTCATTCCCCTATTCTAACAATAAAAACTACTGTTCATCAGTGATATTGTTCTTATGAATATTCAGATTTTAAAAATGTAGAACTTGGCTCTTATAGGATTCCTCAAAACGAAATGTCTCTAAACTCATTTCGTCTTCTAGATATTGATAATAAATTGAACAATTATTCCTATAAATACATAAATTCGAGTCCTAATTAGCGCAACAGATAAACATGCTGCGGTAATTAGACAAACGTTAGACTCGTGAACAGTATCCTATCTAGGAGTTAAAGTACAGGGACGTCGGAAGTTCTTCGTGAGTGGGGGGGCGAAAAATCCTTTCAATAATTAATTAAGTATTAATAATTAAATTTATTAATTTATGAATAATTATAATTAATCATAAATCAATTTTAACTTTAATTGAATATTAATTTATCGTTATTATAATTAGTCTATAATTGTATTAATTATATTTCGTTAAACAATGCTTACAGAACATCTGAACACAGAAGAAGCAAAAACATCAAATTTATATTTTAAATAATTTTATCTAAGTTTAGTTATGGGATGAAACTTATCTTCTGCTCTCTCATGCATGTCTCTTTTTATTCTCCTGTTCTGATTTTCTTGCAGCCGTTATAGTAAAATAATTATTGGTTTAATTGCTGTATTTGATTTAAATAACAAAATGAATAACGTTACTTTTACTTGTATATAAAATGTTGCAAATAATAATAATAAGAAAAAACAAGATAATTAATGCTTTTAGACAGTGTCAAAAGCAAAGTGGCCCCATAATATGCACAATTTTATAAACAAACGTACAGTGAACCTAACCAGCGTTTACAATGAACCGAATGGACTCTTACAGCAAACCGGAAGTTGGGGAGGGGGGTCAAACGTGGCCTCTTCCGATAAAGAGGAAAACGGCGATAGACGTTCCCCCAATATCCACCCTTCTGAACACATTGGTGGTGTTCACGTTTTTGCCAGACAAACGATTGCTGAGATATGATAAAGTATAAAGTATTGAAGCACCGACTTTTGACACCCCCACATCCGGTCAGGGAGTGGTCCTAGAGGTCTGATTTTTTTAGATGTGGTCACCTACTTTTTGATGCTGAACACAATGGTGAAGGTTTCATTCTAATATCTCTAACCGTTTGGCCACTACAGAGTGTGACATCCAGCAAGCATAAAAGCAAGAGCGGTCCCCTATGTTTTACAGCAAGCTGTAACCTAGGGGCCGCTAAAAATTAAACAAGATATAGTTAATGTGAATATCAACTTTCGAATATCCTCGGGATAAGATTGCAAAACCAATTGGTCAGAAATAAAAAAAGAAATTGCTCAGTGACAAAAAATAAAAAGAGAGGCTACCTTTGAGAAAATTCCGCACATCAAGAAGAAAGAAACTCAAGCAGTTCAAAGAGCAATTGAAAAGAAGAAAAGTTTTAATAGAAGTGGACTATATTTCTTTTTTCCATATCATGGAATCAGAATGCAACATATTTTGGTGGGTTGTGGTCTCTAAATCCTTATTTATCATCAATATGTATTGATACTATTTTAGTAGCCAAGCTGCCATACGAGTTCCATTCACAGATTTCAGAAATCTGTAATCATAAACGCTTTTCTAGATTATTTTCCATTAATTAACAAAATAGAATAACATTTATAGCTGGAATGTCAGATTTGAGTTATGGAGAAGTTTTATATTTATATTAGTCACTAGTTAACATTTAATTTTCAATCATCAGTAGTGATGAAAATGAATTATTCCGATGCGATGGTTTAAAAGCTTGAAGTCATTTGTTAACAACTTGTCATTTTGAAATCATTTTCAATGAATTCAAAATGATTAAAATGTATTATTTTGTTATTATTGTTTTGTGTTTCTTTGGTGAGAGGTCCCGCTCTTGGGAGCAAGAGCCGGGATAGCTAGTAGATTCGCATCTCCTGAGCATGTTATCGGTGGAGTTTGGCTGGCTGATGAGCACTAATAAGTGCGAAACGGTCCGTCCCAGTCTCTTCACGATGACAGCTCGGGGTGCGAATCCTTTGCGTAAATTGTGCGTGTCAATTGTGTTCTTAGTGTATTATTTTGTCTGACGATCATTTGCATTTACAGTGACGTTAAAAATTACTCGAGGAAAACAAATTTCAAAATTCTCCCATCTACTGCATCTACAAGATGAGTTGCTAATACAGATTATTGGAAACTGTTGAATATTATGAAGATATTCTACAACATAGAAAATAAAATATACTTGATCTGCCAACTTTGGAATACTATCATGTTAAGATTCTATAAAAAGTTGTTAAAAAAACAAAACAAACCGTTATTCATTCAGTTATGTTATGGTTTTCGTTTTTTACTGATCTGAATTTTACATAAATTGAAAAGGACCTTTCTTATAGGCACAAAACTATCTACTAAAGTTTCAGCTTTTGATTTAAGACGGACGGATCATGAACAGGTTGGTTGCCCCCAGCTCTTTGATTCAATATGTACCAAACTCAATTAAGAAGATCACCTTAACAATCTCTAAATTTTTAAAAGCTACAAGCTCAAACGGACAGACAGGAATGCGTATTTTGAAGTTGAATTTTAGAAACTTTTTACTGAAACCTTTTTTCTCTCCAATATACTTACTAAAGGAACATTATAAACGATAGATAAAAACTATAATACCCTGTGGTAGCTAGATATCATAAGAGTATAACGATTAACACTGAATAAGTGAAACAGGAAGTTAAAATTTATAAAAAAATTATAAATTATAAAAAATATCGAAACCGACCCAGCCGTCCCAGTCCCTCGCCGACGACAGATTGGACTGCGAATCCTTTTACTTTCCCTTATGCCTCTCTAGTTGTCATTTGTTAAAAAAAAAAGAAAAGAAAAAAAAAAAAAAAGATCTACTCTAATGCATTGAAGAATTGAGCATTTCAAAACTTTTGTTAAGGTCGGGCTGAAGTTAGAATAGGAGGTTTTCACCACCTATATCTCTTAAACTCACCCTGATAAAAAAAAACAAAACTGAAACTGTTTATGTAAAATAGCCAAACACAGAGCAGTTATCTTTTCATGTTATTATTTACTCATTATTATTATTACCCGCGAATAGGCCACGGCGCACCACGCACTAGCCCAACCTGACAAAGTTAGGAAGTCAGGTAGGGTGACGAGACTTCACCTCTCGTCGAGAAGAACCCTGAGAGCGTGAGTCCCAGGGAAGAAGATGCACAGAAGAAGAAATAAACAGCCATGCCACTACCGGGATTCGAACCCAAGAGCCCGCACACTGGCCCCACGGCAGACCGCCGTCTAGACCGCTCGGCCAAGCCAGCACGGCCAGCCACATTATTATTTAAATTCGTTTTAAATAATTCAAACCTTCTGATATATTGTACATTTGCATTCAAACGCTCCAATATATCATACATTTAAACAACTTTTGCGGTGTTTAAGCGAATTATTTAAGCAATTATGATACACCTAAAAGCAATAATAATTCTTTCCTAACATTTCTCTTAATTTTACAACAAGTCTCTTTATGTACTTTCTGATTTTGTTGTCAGATATTGATGGGAGGAAGGGGAGAGACTCAAAGGGGACATATAAAGGAATATCTCTCCACTGGCAAAAATTTAAATACGTCAATGACTGATTGGTTAAGGATATTTTTTGGTTGTTTTAATATAAACTTTGATATTTACACCATACGTTTTGATATTTGACCAAATACTACCTCTTTATTTCTTTTCTCAATTAAAATTAGTGGTATTTTTTATCATTTTATATTTTTAATATTACTAATTTCTTAATATGAAATGTTAAGAAAGCCTTTACACTCTAAACTTTTCTTTTTCTTTTTATTTCTCAAAATAATATTTTTTTAAAATACATTTGATAATATTAATTTACTTCAAAGATATCACTCATTTTACAATATTCGTTAACATAATTAAATCTTTTGTCGATTCCGTGGTTTTGTTTTTTTTTACTTCTAAACTAACGGAAGGGACCTAATTAACTTCTAGGTCAATTTCATAGTATTTTCATAATTTTACTCTTTTAACTTTTTTTTTTTAACCATGGAAAATAAAAATCCCCCCAAAAGACTAATTTTTTGCTAAAAAGTTACTCAAAACATTTAAATCAAAATCAAAAGCTGATATATAAAAGTTTTGAATCATTCAATACATTCTGAGATAATCGTCTTCCATTGATCCTTATCTACAATATTTTTATCCATGCATATCAAACAAGTTTAATATTTCCCATTATTTAAAAAAAATACACATTTTAAATGAATTCACAATCAATAAAATCTAATTGAGTTGTAATTACTGTATAACGCATGAAATTTTTAATTAAAATATTTTTTTGCTCGATCTGAAATACTATTATTATTATTATTATTATTATTATTCAAAGCAGAAATCAAGTAATAATAAATAAAGAAATAACCAAATTTCTTTATTTGTTATTATTGTTATTAGCATTATTATAAAAATAAATAGAATAATAACAATGGGTGAGACCAAGTTGTACACAAATTAATATTAACCTGCGCTTTCTTATTTTTATTCGCTAAATAAATTCATAGAGGCCGCGTGTAGCGGCACTTGAATTTTCTCGCCATTTGTCCTTTCGGCGAGTTTTTATTGTTTGTTTTAACTTTTGCGGGTTCCACATTTGTTCCAACGTTTTATAAATAGAATGATACTTTGGATTATTATTTTCTCAATAATTTCATTCTATTACAATTAGTAATAGAGTATTTCAAAATGAAAACGACATTTTTTAAACGACAGTTACTCTTAATGATTTTAAATTTACTTTTGCTAAAAATAATAGTACTAAAATTAATATTTATAAACTTATCTCTGAAATAATTCCCAGTGCAATGAATTTGCTGTCGGTACGTTTCCGCTCACTGCTGCAGCAGCAGGTAGGGGAGGTGCTTTTAGAGGAGGGAGAGGAGGAATGCAGTAGACTGCGCAGCAGCTACGTTTCCGCTGAACCGACTGCCGCCCTCTGCCCGGGGGTATTTTCTCCCTTCTTCGACCCAGTAAAACCCTTCTTCGACCCATCAAGGTTGCAAAACTGCTCAATTCAGTCCATCAGGACAAGACAATACGTAGCAATTTTAGGAATGTGATTAAAAACCATTATTTCTTTAAAATAAAATCTATAAAGTTATTTTAACTTGAAATCTGATGATTGAAGTTTATAGTTCCATGTATAAAGATTAAAAAAAAAAAAAAAAAAAAATTAACAACATTTTGATTTATATTACATTTGCTATTTATAAAAGATTATTTTTTTTCCTATAATTTAGGAACAATTATTTGCTAATAGTATTCCTAGTATTAGGGTTGAACAAAGCTAAATCCGGAGGAATGTTGATAATCCGCTTGCAATTTGTGATTAAAAAAAGAGGGAGGGGAGGGGAGGGGAGGACAATTAAAATTTTCCAAACCACACAGTTTTAGCAAATCAAATATCGCAAACATGTAATCTGACGAATGAGAGGAACAAAAAGTTCATAATAAATAGAAAACACAACATCTTATTCTTTTTAAAACATTGCTGTATTTCGCAGATATATTTTATCTGCTTCTTCGGGCTTAGAATATTCTTCATTATAACCTGAATATTAATGAAGAATATTCAAGCCCGAAGAAGCAGATAAAATATATCTGCGAAATATAGCAACGTTTTAAAAAGATGAAGATGTTGTGTTTTCTATTTATTATAATTATCATTTCTGGAATCATGTTTAAACAAAAAGTTCATAAATTACGAAAAATTATTTTACCTTTGCTAATATTATTCCTAGGGTTAAAAAAAGCTAATAAATCCGGAGGAATGTTATAATCCGCTGAGAGGGGAGAGGAAAGACAATTAAAATTTTCCAAACCACAGTTGTAGCAATCCAAACGTCGCAAACATAATAAGAGATGGACAAAAAATTCGTAAATTATGAAAGGATTTTTTGAAAATAAATAAATAAATAAAATGTTATTTTGATTTAATATAATCCATTAAAATAAAAAGGTGACAATATGTGAAAACCTTATTAAATTTTCTCATATACATCATATTGTTTTGATTTTTAGGCGCTTTTTATTTTTAAAGAAATCTTTTAGTGAGTTTTTAATTTTTATAGAGCTAGTTAGTTGAGCATTAGATGTTAATGATTTCCTTTTTTAACTTGATTATAAACGATTTTTTTCATCAGGAAACATATCTTTTAATTTTATGTGAATACATAAATAATTAAATGTTATTTTTATTTAATATAATCGATTGAAATAAATAAATAAATATATAGATTATTACAGAAATATCATATTCATTAACTGAACGTATTTTTTTAAATTTTGAAATATTAAAAATGCATTTGTTTTCATCCATAAACTCTTTCTTCTGACCACTTGCTGCGTGCAGCAGCCAAGATGGTTGCTCATTTTTTCCTTCCTTTTCGACTGCAGCCCTTCTGCTGCTCTGACGTCACGTGCAGCAGCAGTGAACGGAAACGTTTGTATTGAAAATAGAAGGGACAACAAAGGGGCAGTCAAGGTTACCGCCCCAGGGCTGCAGTCGCTGCTCTGCAGCAGTGAGCGGAAAGGTACCTTTAGACGAATCCTCTGGAAGGTGGTGTTAAGAGATCGACTCGAGAAGAAATAACTGAAATAGAACGATTGTTGGAAGCTTCTAAAATTCCCCACACTAGTGTTAATTACAGAAAAGGGTTATTTTTCAAAAAGTCACCGCTTCTTTGCGCTTCTTCAAAGAGTAATGTCTTGGGGGTAAAAAAAATTCCTAAGGAGGGAACGGATTCTACGTAGGGCTGTGATACATTGTCACTGTCTTTTGAGAATACTCAGGAGATCAAGAAAGGATGAAGTTGGTTTTATTTTTATTTTATTTTTTTTTACAGAAATTAGATTTAACAAAAAAGTTAATAAATTTAACAAAAAAAAATACAGATTTTCACTTTTTTATATTCTTGAAGCGTAACTCACATTTATTTATTTAAGTCATCTATTTTACACATAATTTAGTGAGGGGGCGAAAGATAGTGTTTGCCCCTCCCCCACTCAGAAAAGTGGAGGGGCAACTCGCCCCCCCTCCCCTTCCCAGTTCCGACGTCCCTGTAAAGTAGATTTAGTTCTTGGACTATTAAACCGATTCCTCTGCATGATCAGTTGGCTTCACTACGTGGCCTCTCCACGTCCTGCAATAGGCATTACTGATGGGAAACAGACATGAATTTAACAATTCCACGAAGCAGAATGTGTCTAGTAAGATTCTGAGGGCCCTTATGTGGAGAACAAAATGAACACTTCCATTGAGCCAATGATGACGTTTCTTGAAAACTAAACTTTAACCTGTTGCCAACTACACTGAAGCTCGGTTATTACGCGATCGTTTATATCGCGAATTCGGATATAACGCGATTTGGTCTTCTCCCTTGTATTTTGGAGAAGGTGTATAATTGTAAAATTGCAAAATTTACCGTTTTTCGCCTAAAATCAAATCAAAGGTGTAAATTAATATGCTTTTTCTTATTATTTACAGTAATTGAGACTATATACCAACCCTAATGTCACGAAAATGCGTCAAATACAATATATTTTTAAAAAAAATACCAGAATCGCGGACTTTTTCGTTTAATCAAAATGAATATCGAGACATATTGTTTTCTGCCAATGACAACCAATAAAGAGGCCCATGTAATCTAATAGGCGTATGAATACCTAGTTTCGATCCACGTGACTCATCGTTTGTACAAGATGCCAAGATGGCGGCGCCAATTCGAATTTGGCTAATATAACCCATCAAAGTGTTGAAAAGGTAATGATTTATGTATTTATAAATATAAAATTCTCTCACATAGCTCTGAATGATGTAGGTAATCGCGAAATGACCATTTTAAATCGATTTGGTATCGTATGGGCGATAAAAGAGTGCGATATACGACATTTGAGGTCGCGAAGTAATAAAAGTTCGGTTATATCGCGATCTTCGAGAGTTTGGATCCGAAAGACCGCGTTATAACCGAGCTTATTTGTATCTAGTGAGAAGGTCACGGAATTTCATTCATATTGGACACTTCCTTCCTGCTGCGTCGATTTTTTTTTTGTGTTTTTGTTTTGTTATAGAGTGTACAACAATATTTTTTTGTAAAAATACAGTAAATATCTAAGAGATAGACTAAATACTTTGATTAAAACTTCCAGCACGTTAAATTTATTTCCTTAGGTATTTTCTGTTTCTTCTTTGATTTCTGTTTCTTTTCTACGTCTCAATTAATTGCAAATTTATTCGTTAGATTATTTCAAAGTTTATAGCGGAAGATCTCAAATTTATTTCAATAATTCAATATTTAAATGTTTATTCAGTACATAAAGTAATTATTCTTACTGTTATCAAATGATCTCAAAACTTGAAATTATTTTTAAAAATTTAATATTTTTTTTTATCATTTATTTCTGGAATTACTGTAGAAGTATTTTAAATGATAAGCTTTCATTTAATCTAGAGATATAAAATTTCAATGTAAAAATTAAAATGCAAAAATGACAAAGCTTTAAAATGTGTAAGATCCTAGAAAATGATAGAATTGCGAGACTTTTTTCACAAATATTAATGATAAGCCGGGTCCCAACATTTTTTGGGAAATGGGTTTCCAAGGAAAAGAAAAAAAAGATAGATATCTGAAGCGTTACTTAATTCAGAGCAAACTGAGTGAGAATCAGACCATTTCCTCACTGGAAAACCTTAACTAATCATTTTTTTTTTACGAGGATTTCATATCTGGAAAGAACGTGAAGTAGGGCGAACAAGATAAAGCCAAAGCCGTTTTCGACGGACACCAGATCGCATGCGACCTTGTCTGACAGGTTTCGACGACCGTTGCTTGCCCAACAAGTTGGTCGACTATAAGTTCTATTTTGCTCAAGCAAGACATTTGGTCGGGCGAAAAATAACCAACCACAGTGAAGCTTTGGAACAAGTCAGTTGGGATGGCACGCCCATTCGTAGAAATGGCATCCCTTCGAATTGTGCCCACTTCAGCTGGACGGAGAGCTATTACAAAAATTATTATCACAGTATTGAGATTATCTTTTGTAGGTTTGAATTGAAATACTTACCTAAATTATTTCCAGATAATT
>JAFIDM010012231.1:102235475-102248251 GCA_023159025.1 Thereuonema tuberculata
TTCTGAACACTAGAGCCTACCCTCCAGTTGCATTGCGCGGTCCTCTGGGCCTGATCGCAACTTTAACTTTAACTAACGAGGACCTTTACGACTATTTATGACTGCCATGTAAAGAAGACATGACATGGAGGGCGAGTGAAGATTGAGAAGTACTTTACGAGAAAACTCAGCAGTTCTTGACCAGCAGTTACGAGCTTCCTGTCGTGTTGTCTCTCCTGCAACGCAAAGAAGTCTTAATCAGGAAAAATTGTGGTGCGCCCAATTCTGTCAAAAGACTTTTGTTGAACGGGATCAAGTTGACCCGATCGACTTTCAGTCTATACCAGATTGCGATTTTAAGTGGATTTTGAACTATCAAGATTATGCTAGAAAGCTTGTTGTCCTTCTGTTGAGATCTAAGCGTGCTGAAGAGGTTGCTGCAGAGCTCCTTCAAATATTTTGTTGGAGCGCCAAAGATATTACAGAGCGATAACGGTAGGGAATTCGTTAATCAAGTGATCAGACGCCATAACAACAGAAGATGGCGAAAAGCCATGCTGCACTTATTCAGAGGCAATCAATGATCAAGAATTGGAGTGTGAGTTACGTAAGAATCCTTTTCATAGATCATGCAAACCAACATGCATCTGCTGTGCACTTACGAAGACAAAATTTAGGAAATTAGAGAGGATTTTCAAAAACGAATGAAAATTGCTCGAAACAAAATTGCTTTTGATGGCCTCCAAATCACCTTTTTTCCTTCCCTTTTCCTGTCTCTGGTTCCCTTCCTCTGGCTTCCTCATATGCTCGAGTTAGGCGTTTAAGGCCGTGTTGCGGTTTTTGTCTTCTTTGTTTTTTAACCTTTGATTGTTTTTATAGGGGGGGGGAGGGGTACTTTTTAACTGTGTATTAAACTTTTTAATCATGATTTTTTTTTTTTTTATGTTTTTTTTAGTTTGTTATTGGTGGATTGGTTTATTATTATTTTTTTTTTTTGATTGAGTGGTTCTTGTTAGGTTTTTGATGTCTGTCTTATATTGGGTTGTGGTGTTGGGTTTTAATTTTTGATATTTTTGCGTCATTTCGTTTGCCTTTTAGATAATCAAAATTTCTTAAGTTTTTTTTTTTTCCTCTTTTTTTTTATTTATGTCTTTTATTGTTTTTGGTGATTGTTAGATATTTTTTGATTTCGTGGTCTTTGTTTTTCTTTTGATGTTTGTTCTCTGGATGGATCACCATGAAGACCCTTCGACCTGAAACCCATCATTTTGGGTAATGGGTCGTTAATTTGACTAAGGCCTCCAAATCACCTGAAGTTTCCATTGAAGATTGCATGCTTCTTACGGATCGGCAGGTCGACAGGGGTCCAGCAACCCCCAAACTTTCATCTATATTTATCATTAATGAAAAAAACGGAGTATATCCGGTTGGCTGTGAGAGTGGTGTTATAAAAGCATGGTTTGAGGTGAGATTTTAAAGAAACCTCTCTGTGAGGGAGACCAAAACAGGAGGGCCAAGATTCTTTAAATGTTCTTGCAGACCATCCAGCAAAAGTGCACAACATCGAAATATATCTGTAACAAGGAGGAAAAGCAGTGCAATAGCAGGTGCCATAATAGTGTACCATGTGTTAAAAATCTTATAAAAATACAACAATTGAAATTATTTTCTTTTACATCAATGAAAATTATTACTTATTAGTATTACTGTAATACATCATCTGTCAAACCAGTTACTGACACTTCGCGAAGTGTCCAATATTTCCGGACGGATATGGTCATTTTTGATTTGAAAATTGAATTAGAGCATATGTTCATTGTGGTTAGACTCTTGGCGATGTGTCTAGACACTTCATGAAGTGCTAAATTACCGCATGTGGCTGCGACATTCATACGTATAAACTATTCTTATGAAATTACTGAAAGCTATTTTTTTTTACAAAAATCTCATGCAGCATTTCTATTATTTTTAATTTTTAACTAGGCCATCCCCTTGGTAAGTATGGAATAATCCAAGAAGAATCGATTCCAGGCGGTTATGGCAAAAAGTGATATTTTATTTCTTTTTGAATGAACTCATTATTTAACAGCGCGCAAACAAATAGAATAACAAGTAGGATTTGACACTGGGAGATCAGTAGTAGTCCAATGATTAGCGTTCCTAACTGCGAGGACAAAGGTCCTTGGTTCGAATCCCATGCAAGGCGAAAAAAAAAATATAATTTGACTTTCTCAGCAAGAGAAACTAATAATTAACAACTGCGCCAAACAGACAGACAGAGAAATAAAAGATTTTTTTCAATATTAATTACAATGTAAATCTAGTTTCATGTCTTTATTATAAATGTTAGTCTACAGTCTATCTAAAGACAGAGAGATCCCAGGGATTTTCCCCTGTAGTTTCTCCTCCAGACGGTCCTAGGGTTCAACCAACCCTCTATAAAACGGAGACTAAGTTTCATTCCCGAACTTAAAGACACTTACCTATCGACCCAAGTGCGTCAGGAATCATTGGGAGCCTATACCTCCAGCGAACCGAAAGGGATATACAGGAGACGTATATATTTTATTAATGGAAAGAAAGGTTAATGTATTTCTGCCATTTGTCTTGAGTTCCGAAATCATATAATTTCACATTTTCTGCTTGCACTAACTAAGAGACTGCAAAAATTACTATATTTTTATTTCGATAACAAAGAAACACAATACTTTTATAATCATCAGTGTATGATAATTCTTTAAAATTTTTGCTACTGAATTCATTTTTTTTTCCATGCTTTTATTGCAGTTTTAAAATAGCTTGATCTGACAAGAGCTCGTTTCCTATTCTGATATACTAT
Source organism: Thereuonema tuberculata (assembly GCA_023159025.1). Classification (NCBI taxonomy): domain Eukaryota; kingdom Metazoa; phylum Arthropoda; class Chilopoda; order Scutigeromorpha; family Scutigeridae; genus Thereuonema; species Thereuonema tuberculata. The sequence continues at coordinate 102,238,294 of JAFIDM010012231.1, forward strand.
TAATTACAGACAGACTGTAAAACCTTATCTCTCAAATCTCTCCTGTCAATTTTTTTCCCTCGTGAACATAAAACGTTTTTCTGCCTCTTTGGTTGCGTAAAACAAGAAGACACAGTTGAAAGCCAAAAGAATAAGAACAAAGCTCAAGTTGTTATCCTTGATTTACACACAAATAACTTATCGCACAGAAGGCAAGTCCCTTAAAAAAAAGCTATCTTTAAACTCCATTTAGAATGTTTATTCCGAGTCAGTTTAACTGTAAAGGCTTTTTTATCTCGGATAAAATCAAAGTCTTTCCAAGAATACATGGGATGACACAATTGAGTAAATATTTCGAATACTTAAGGCAATCTCTCAATTATAAAGAATTAAACATAGAAGACGATTCAACGAGGACGGAGAACGGAATGAAATTACATTTTATTAGTTTATTTTTTATGCAGAACTATCGAAATACTATCTCTAACTTGAATAACATTTCGTGGATAAAAAAACATATAAGTATATATATTAGCTTTGCCCCGCTGTTTCACCCGCGTTAAATTGTGATTATATATATCTATTTCATACATACTAGTCTATGAGTACATAATTATGTGCATCTCAGTAACTATAAATACCATCTGGAAATTATGCGAAAACATTAAAGAACCAATCACTAAAAAATAAACCGATTTGACAGAAAGCGTCTTCAGTTTGATGGCTATATACTAAGAAATGCCGTGCCGAAGTGGCCGAGCGGTCTTGACGGCGATCTGCCGTGCGGGCATTGTGTCGGCACCCGGCCGTGGCTTGGCTGTTTCAATTTCCTTTCCTGTGTTTTTCAGCCTCTTCTTCACTTTCGCTTCGATCTGACGTCATTCCTTAATGGCGTCCTGAGGAAGGCAACTGGAAACCACCTCAGTATCTTTCCCTTGAAATTCTAGGGTGTCTTCTAGAGGTTCGCCATCTTGGGAACACTAGAGCTCCCTGGCACACGAATGCTTCAATTATGAAGCTCGCACTTCGGTGAGTTCCGTACCCACCACATACTAAGAAACAAATAAATTAGCTTATGTACTTTTTTTTTACGAATACGGTATATTTTAAGTTATTTAAAGAACACTTATAGTACTTCAGTGTAAACGATATTTTTAGTTTTTTCTCCTTGTGGTATACGTATATACTGATTTCCTCCGCAACCTGATCGACATAACGCAACGCCGCCACACTCAATTTTTCAAATCGGACTGGTAGTTCCTGAGATTAGCACGTTCAAACATACAAACTCTTCAGCTTTATAACATTAGTGTATATATATATATATATATATATATATATATATAGATTGTGACCAGATGTTGCGTATTTTTCGGGATTGTCCCATATTTTAAATCAATTTCAAGATAACCATTTATCCGCATTTTTTGGTTTTATTTTCAGACGAAGAGAACATGAGAAACTTTGAAGATATAAACGTATCTCACGTTCAAGTGAGATCTGCATTGAGCCATTCTGCAGTGCAATATTGAATCATTCGTCAGGGGTTTCTGCACTATAATATTATGAACAAGTTTCCAACAGTGGATTATATTCTCGCCTTTATTCTTTAGATTGATTAGTTACTGCTACTCCATAATATGAACCTTATTAAAGCTTGACTGTCCATTGCCCTCAATTAAGTATTGGTTGATTTTGTCCGCTATATTAAATTGTTCCGTATTTTTATTTTCAAAATCTGATCACCCTAATGTATCATATATTTCATTGTTTATATATATTTTATATACTGTCCGGCCACTTTATTAGGTACACTCCTGCTGTGCGCACAAATGGTACGGGCAGTGGTTGTTGTTGTTGGTTGGTGTTTTATGGCGCAAAAGCAGCTGCGACGGGCAGTGGGGGCAGTGTCATGGTGTGGGGATGTTTTCCTGGCACACGTTGGGTCCATTGATATCTCTGGAGGCACGTCAGGATTCTAGAGCGTACCTAAACATGATAGCTGACCAAGTGCAACCGTACATATTAACAGTTTATCCTCATGCAGATGGCTACTTCCAGCAGGATAATGCGCCGGTGCACAAAGCCCGGATTACTGTGGGATGGTTTGAGGAACATAACGATGACTTTTCCTTGCTGCAGTGGCCCGCTCAGTCCCTGGATCTCAGCCCAATTGAAAATTTGTGGGATGAGCTGGAACGGGCTGTTCGCTCGAGGCCTACGCCTCCATCAAATCTAAAATATTCAGGAAATGCGTGACACACTCATATCTGCATATTAGGGGTGTGTTTTAGTTCTTAATTTGATGTTTTTTTTTAATTTGATGTCCGTCCGTCTCTGTCCCTCCCTAATAACTTCCAAACGGAAGGTCGGATCGACAAACGGACTTCACCATCGTGTTCAGAGGCCCAAACAACATAAGGTCTTTACCATAAATAAGCTCCAATTATGGACACTTTAAGGAGAAATTTGTACTATTTTTGAAATTGTACTAATACCTGTGAAAGTTATAGCACTTGACATGCTAAAAGTTAAGGTCCTTTGTTTAATCTTTAAACTTTTAACCTTAAATTTTTTTTTTTTTTCCCTCATTGTTCGCGTTTTTTTTTTCTCTTAAAAAAAAAACCACAGTAAAATATACGGATTCGAACCGACAACCTCTAGCGTATAAGGTCTAGCGTTGGAAAAAACAAAACAAATCGTTTAATATAAGAATTGGACTTAGTTTTTATACACTGGCAACACTGTCATAGACAAAAGACATCGAATGATCAAAACTTGACGTTTTGTTGAAATCGGCCATTTTGAAAAGAAATTACGAAAAGTAACAAGTGTTCGTGCGGGTGAAAAAATATTTTATGCGGATTTCTTAGTGAAATTGGTAGTCAGGTAAGAAGAAAATTTGACTTGTCAGTCTTAGTTAATTAATTTTAACCAGAACATGCTTTATTGGTTGGTTTTAAAATGAAATTAAGACGCCGATAGACTAAATTGTTGCTCTAGAAAGGTTATGTTTCACATTATTTTATTCTAGGTTTATGACTGGTGTTCCTAACTTCAATGGATGCAGTTATGGACAAAAGTCGAAACTTATTTCTATTAAAATTTCATTGAATTTTGAACTTGTTTAGTTGTGTTTCTTTTTCTGTAGCACAAGCTATAGTTGAAAAAAAAAATGTTTTGATAAGTCCTACCAGTGAAGGACATTTAATAAAAAATGGTGAAGGTGCGAATTTTGTATTCATGATAAAGAATATAAAGCGATTTTTCGTGCAGAAAAGGATGTTTTTAGTTGTAGAAAATTGCAGTAACCTCCCCCCCCCCCCCCCCTCCTAGCCCCCCCTATCCGAGTTTCCGTTTTAACCGAGCTATCAAATATTTCTAGGATTTTTTTTCGTCCATAGGTAGAGGTTCATCATACTAGGTGTCGATTACTAGGTGTTCATGACTAGATTCATGTTCATTACTGGGTATCCATGACTAGATTTTTGTGGTCCGTTACTGGATGAAAGTAACGACGTTTTTATTCAGCTATATCTCTGTAATTTACTTCAGTATTTTAATTTTAAGATAGGAGAAATATCGATTAAACACAGGACCTGGACTTTTAACATTGTTTTGTGTTTTTTTTTTCTTATTTTCCTAACTTTTTTTAGTTTTCCTTACGTTAATGTACTTCCTTTTTTTTATTATTATAGGTCGCCCTTAAATTTGTGCTTTAGCACAAAATTATATTCATTAGTTCCTGATTGTTTTAAATATATATTATGACCGGCAATGCTCCGTTACTAGGCAAATACATTTCAATAAACATTTTGAATTATGGAAACCAGATCATATTAAGTCAGGTCTCGTAAACAAATATTTGGAAACGTGATTTAACGGTTTAAAAAGAGGGAAGAACAGCTTTAATTTAAGCATCGTCAAAATTAACAAGATGCTAAAAATAAACCAAGTAATTTTTGTTAATTTTCAATACTTTTTTTAAATATTAAAAAAAATAAAATAAAAAAAAAATAAAACGCAAATTTATCGTATTTTTAACATTAAATTATTATTAATAAAAAGGAACTCAGATGGCTTTTGAAGTACAGCTGCTTGATATTTATTGTATTAATGATTTCTGGTTTCGGAATAGTAATCGATTCCAAAGTGAATAAGCTCTCACGAAATTTTAAAAAAAAAAAAAAAAATCACTTTGAAATAAATTACTAAAACATTAAATATTACGTACGCTGGCAAATTAATTTGTACATATTTTTAATTTAAAAAAATGTTTTTAATGTTTCTGTACCAAAATCATTGAGATCTACTACTAGAACTTTAAATATCCTTCAAACTGTTAAACTCTAATCGATTGTAACTAAGAAAAGAAACAGAAGAAGAAGAAGAAGACAACCTTAATATATTATGAAGGTACTTGCTAACACTTAATTTATAAACGTCAAAGCATTTTTTTTTTTGTTCTTCGCTAATTTTTTATCTACATTTTTGGGGAACTAGAACTTAGTTTTTATACATTTTGCACAAAATTCTAAAAATAAATTTAGTTACCAAAATTTTTTTGCTAAAATGCAATTTTCCAATCAGACCAAAAAAAAAAAAGGAATAAAGATAAGAAGAAAATCAGTTTTCTAAATTAGTTTTCAACGTTAAGTAGGTAGATTTCTTGGTCTTTTATTATTATCTATTAATAAGGTAAACTGTTAATAAATTTAAAAAAAAAAAAAAATTGTGACATTAACGACAACAAAATGTAGAATTTTAGGATGCGATTCAAAGTTCGTCGTTCACATCGAATAGAAAAACATTACAGATATGGGTGATGGGAAATCGATTCTGATACCCCAAGCGCATAGTGGAACATACCTAAACTTGCAAAAGCACCCGGTGAGTAGGTTGACACTGGGCTTCCCAGTAGTGCATCACATTCGACGAACTGGGGTAAATGTTGATCGTGGACGCATTGTCGCGCAAGACAGATGGGTCATTCAATCACTTAAACGGTATCTACCCTACGGTTCACGAAGGCAAGTGTTTCAAGGATATAGCATCGACGGATGACCACTGATGACCGGGATCGGCATAGACTGTCCAGGCAAAGAGGGTTGAGGCTCATACAGACCGATACAAGGGCAACGGAGATCACATTCAATTTCAATGTCGAAGCACCAAGCAGTGTCAGCTGAGAATGTAACGGCGCACGCTACCTCTTCTAGGCTGTGGAGCCAACACCCTACTCGTGTGCCATTGTTGACTGCTCGACATAGTGCCTCGCCTCTGAACATCAAAACTGGACCTCTGAAAAGGGAATCGTATGGTCAGATAAATCCCGTTATCAGCTGTTCCGGGTGCGGGTATGGCGTCGACAGCATGAGGTCCTGCCAGATCGGCTCTGTTCAAAGAGGCTCTAGGAAGATGCTTCCTAGATGAGGAACATTAGGTCCATTAGTATGTTGGAGAGGTCCTTAAACGCCGCAAGCTACGAGAATGTATTTGCTGATCACCGATCACTCTTTCAAAGCTTCTCGGTTTGGAGTGTTTCAGCAGGACAATGCGCCTTCCCGTCCGGCCACTCCCTTCCAGACATGGCTTGAGGAACATTCATCCGAGTTTGGAAACATCCAGTGGTACGCAATGTCTCCGGATTTATACTCTATCGAACATCTGGGATGTCGTTGACGGAGAAATCAGATCAAGAACCCCGACAACTACGGCAGAGTTGTGGACAATGATATGCCAGGCATGGCTGGCACTATCTCCGGCAACATCCAGCATCTGGTGAGTCGATGCTTCGGCGTCTACAGAATCAGCGCTAGAGAAGGACCGACACTATTAGTTCGGTATCTCTAATGTTTTGTCTATTCAGTATATATCTTTCAAAAACAGAACCGATATTTAGCGAATTCAACATTTCTTAAGGTCTATCGGGTTTCTTTTCCTATTGGGATCATGTATTCTGTTGCCATCTACAATGAGTTCCAAAGGTAGGCCGGTATTTTAAAATTTCGAGTTGAAAGAAATTGTATTTTTTTAGCAGATCGATGGTTCAAGAAGTTTGATACGACAGACACAACTTGAATGTCAGCTTGAATGCTTATTCAGGCTTATTATTTTAAAAAATATCATTAGATCATTTAAAAGTTTATTAAAGAAAAACAAAAAACAAAACTAATGGCTGATGTAAAAATTGTTTATTTTCTAATATCTCAATTACAATAAGAAGCTTTTGAGATTGAAAACGAATAATTAAAGGTATTAACAAATTACTTTTCTTCTAGTTCATTCCAATCTCTAAGTTGTAATAAAAGAAACTATAATTTGTGGTCAAATTACATATTTTTCAAAAGAATTTATTATTTTCCTTCATAAGATTATAATCACTATCACTTAATTGAATAAGATTAAACTAATTGTTATTATTTTAAAGTTAATTTCAATTTTTACATTGCATTATTTCAAAGACTTTTAAAGGGGGATAATTTTTTTATCCAATTATTAAGGTTTATTGTCTAAGAGACAAGAGTTAGAGAATCGGAAGTGAATTTGATCCGTTTTTAGTCTATTTTCCTGAGAGTGTGAGGAGCAAATCATCCAGTCTATGTGTGTGTGTGTACATGGGTGTCTCTTTTTAATAACTTCCTAACTGCTGGATGGGTCTTCTTGAAACTTGGTAACCAAATATAAGGATTACAGACTATCTAAATTATATTTGAAATTTTGGACGCTTAGACAAGCAACGAGGATTTAATTTTGTTTTCAGGAATTTCTACTGTTTGTATTCAGCAGACATTATAATGTTAAAAAGAGGTTCTTAAAAAGAAACTTCCTGCTGACTTTCCTATTACTTCATGCTTATTATTCTTATTTATTATTTTTTTTTCTTTTAAATTCTATGGAGTTTTTTTGTCGCCTTCTCGTGTTAATTTTAAAATTTAAAGTATTTCAAATATAAAAGATAGATAAAATAGTCCTTAAATATGGATACCAAGTTTCAAGAAGATACATGCTGAGGTTCAGATTTATTAGGAAGGGACGTATGTACACTTGTCACGTTCACTTTTCCTAGAACGTAAGCCTTAAATAAACATAGGATTTCTGTTTGTGTCATTTCCATCAGAAAAAAAAAAGTAAAAACAAAATAAAAGAAATTTTGAGGGATCAGGAGCAAAATGAGAGAAGAATTGTAAAGGCGATCTACTGTTACTATTTTAAATATTATTCAGTTAAACTTATTGGATAATATTTGTAGTTATCCAATGTTAGTCGACTACCATTGGATATTTATAGTTATTGGATAATATTTGTAGTTATCCAATGTTAGTCGTAATAACTATAAATATCCAATGGTAGTCGTTACAAGCTGGACATAATCTACATTATGATCATGAATCTAATCATTATTAAGGCCAATTTACAAGAGCATATCGCTGGTGAGTGGTCGTAAGCGTTCTTCTGTGAGGTCAGTTGTAAATCCGGATTCGTCCACAGCATTTAGCAGTAACGTCACAGCGAGAGCAGAATGTGATAGATGATACTGGCAGGGAATGCCAATACGTAGCCCATGCAACTGATAAAAGAAACGAATCTGTTGGAGATCGAAAGAAGAATCATCGCTGGTGGCAAGAAGGTGGGTCCAGCATCTCAGCAATTGAAGGCATTAGTGCTGTTAAAGCAGTACTGTATGATGAAAATAGTTCGCAGAGGAACACACACATTCATCCAGCGCGACAGTAAGAGGAGAAATCCTGGTTGGCAGTCGATGTGGATGCCATTGAGCCATTTCATCCAAAACAATAGAGTTCACGATGCCGTTCTTGATAGCAGACTGTGAAAATGTTTGAAGAATAAGATAACGGTTATCATGGCTTCATCTTTCTATACTTGATATACGATACTGTAAAACAGGAAGGGGAATAAGAAAAGTGAGATGCACATATTTATCTTCATATCAATTTCTTCTTTGATTGCCTACAAGGTACAGTTTTATTGACTCATGAGCAACAGAGGCTAAGTATAAATCGTTTAAAAGAAGAGACTCCTACACGAAGGGAAAAAGAAAAATCCAAACCTACTTCTGATTCTGATTCAGCTACCTATTCCCCAACGGCTTTTGAGATCGAATAAGATTCCGAATTTGATGTTCAGATTCATGAACTGAAAAAACAAATTGCAATTTCCAGCTGGTTTACGACACTGTATCGTCTCGACCTCTGATACAATTTTAAGAAATCTTTATATCCCTTTTTTCTGTTGATACTCCTTTGGGAAAGTCATATTTGTCATTTTAAGTAAAGATATTTAAAAAAAAAATGTTAACAATTGCTTAGAAATCTACTGAAAGAATTGGCGCCAGCATGTATGGGAAGGTAGGGGTAAACACTTACGTTAAGCCACCTCTCCAGAATTTTTAATTTTAATATAATTCGTATAATTTCTTTCTCATAAGAGGAGTAACAGATCTCTCTTCCCCCCCCCCCCCCCCAAAAAAAAAGAAGATATTTTATGTAATTTCACAATGTAAAGTGCACTAATAAAAATATTTTGTGTCGGCTCCACTACTGTTCTAGGAACCCATGATTGAATGAGAGATAAGATTAAAAAATATTTCCATCTGGATTTTCAATCTTGCGCTTATGCAGCTAATTTTGAGAACATTAAAATAACAAGAATATCAAATCAAACTAAGAATATTTGGATGATATATCTCGTTTCTTATATGATAATAGGATCTTCATTCGCACATTTACCGTAGACAAGGTGAAATTGTGATAATGGCAATTGATAAACAATGCCAAGTGATTTTTTTCCCAGGCATTCTCATCTGAACACCTGTTACTTTCTCAGACATGACAGCAGCTTTCTCTAGCACTGAAACGCAATGTTGTCTGGTTCAATTCATGTTATTACTTTGAAGATATAATTCGTTCCTTACAAAACCCTGTAAAGTTATTTTTAAATTCTAGCAGTGATGCAAAATTTAAGTAACTCTTAATACAAACAGGATAGTGATTGTTTCCAAGGGTATTTCTCTTCCAGAAGGTTTTTTTCCCGAGGTTAACAGCGTGACATCGTCCGATTGACTTTTCAATCCCACCTTCATTCCGATGTTATAAAACAATCTTTGACTCTTTTCCTACGTTGCAAAATAGCAACACTGACACGATGAAGATAACGATTTTCAGTAAAATTGTAGTCGATATTTACCTGCTAAATTTAAAACTTAAGATTCTAACTGTTTTCATCACAATAGCAATGGATTACAGTTAAAGTTCGAAAGTCTCTCATTCGAAAAGACTCTATTCCTTCAATTTTAAGCAATTTAGTTAAAAATGACTTTTGTTACATTTTTATATAAATTAACTTAGATTTATTTTACCTATAAGCCAAAAATAGCGGGGTATTTTTTCTTAAATCATAATTAGTAATTGATTTCTTAGTTTTTTCAATTTATAATATTGTTTCTTCACTCGTTTTATTTGATATCCTTTAAATTATTCATTAATATTGAAATCAATAATGTCTATCGAGACTTTCATACAGGGGACACATTCTTAGTCGCCCCGATCTCAGTCAGAGATAATGCGATAGTATATTCGAAATAAAGAGGTTTTTTTTTTTGTATTCAAAAATGGATAAAAGTCAGTTGAAAGTAACTTGAGTAATCAATTATTTAAAACAAGCACATTAGCCATTCATTGTTCAATGTTTCATTATTATTATATAAAAGTTCCTATACTTGGGTTTCCCCAGCAAAGACAACATGGCGGGTCAAGGACAAAGCACATGCGTAAAAAAAAGTGTGCAAGGGAGGTGAGGAATAAAGTTAATGAGGAATTTACGTGTACTGTTCATATTTTACGAACAAAATTATAGCCTGTACACCTGTCTATCCTGAGAGTATTTAATCAAAAATTAAAGATACAAAAAACACACGACCTCGGTTTCAGTTATTTGATACACCGTAACTTTTTTCAAG
>JAFIDM010012231.1:102248651-102261517 GCA_023159025.1 Thereuonema tuberculata
CTTGAAAAAAGTTACGGTGTATCAAATAACTGAAACCGAGGTCGTGTGTTTTTTGTATCTTTAATTTTTGATTAAATACTCTCAGGATTGACAGGTGTACAGGTTATAATTTTGTTCGTAAAAAAAGGAGGTGAGGAATGTTAGTGATATGTTTCCATGAATTTCCTACCTATGCGTGTTGTGTTGACTACCACAGCCTTCTGGAGTTGTGCAAAATTGTTTTTGTGAAGTCCTAGTGTGCTGAGGCTGTGGTGCAATGTGTGAGGCACCAGACCAGTGGCGGACAGAACAATGGGTAGAACACGTACTCGGTCCTGCCTCTACTGCTTCTGGAGTTCATCTGCTAGATCGGTGTTTTTATTGATCTTGTCTGCGTGAGTTTTCTGCATGTTCTTGCTGATAGGCATTGCAATGTTAATGAGATAAATCTGTTTGTTGACCTTATCAGCAAGTGTGATTTCAGGTCTGTTGTGGTGTATGGTTTTGCCTGTGTGAATAGGGTGGTCCCAGTACAGCTTATGTGTGGTGACTCCAATACGCTTTGTGGTGTCTATTGTAATATGGGACTATATTCTTAACTGAGTGATTATGTGACAGCTGTTGATGTACGATAGACGCTACCTGATTGTGTCGGTGTAGGTAGTCTGTTTGGGAGAGAAGGGGACAGCCTGATATGTGGTCGATCGTCTCAAGAGTAGTGTGTGTCCTGCATGTGTTTGCGTCATATAGAATGTGTTTCTTGGAGTTGAGTGTGGGGATACTTGGTCCTGTATCGCGATCATGAACCCTTCAGTCTCCCAAATAGCTCACCACTCGTCAGCCATCTGTTCGATTCCATGTCGACATGAGGCTGGCTGAGTTCCTTACGAGCCCATGAGTCACGCAACTGCTGAGTGTGGGTGCCGGGGTCGTGAGTGTTGGTCAAAGGTTTTTGAGATGCAGGGGATTATTATTATTATTATATATACTAGCTATCACAATAGCTGTAGTCTTTCATAGAAATTTATTGCAGGAGAATTACTTGAGAGTTACTGAAATTTAACGTAAATTTTAGGACACTAGGTTAATTGATACATTTTGACATAGCTGTAAATAAACTTAGCCCTACCACAGATTACAGATTACATAACTTCTAAATTGTTTCAATTGATTTCTTCTTGAACTCATCTTAACATACATTTCCTTAAAAAGTATTTTTCTCACTTATTGGTTCGAAGTGAGGCTTGTGTTGTTGAAACTAATTTCGGCTGTTGGAGATTGGCGCGACTGGTACGAGAGGAATGTGGCTTTCACTACTAAATCACACAGCCACGACGAAACGAATAAGGAAAGTAAACAAACTGAAGAGTAGCTGCTCTTCATTCAAATCAATAGAATACTTTCAACAACAACTCATAAATTTAATCCTGTTGTTACATAATAGTTAAATTCATCTGTTCAGCAAAATTGTACGTAAACATTAACGGAATACCTTACGCTAAATGAATCTAGCTATGGGTCTGGGACTGAATTCAGTAGATTTCAATATGTGCATGTAAGATGCTTGAGATCGAATTGTATAATTATAATTGTAAATAAAAATCAGCAATTACACGGCAGCAAAGGAAGGTTAAAGATGATATTTCGGTTTCTAAAATTAGAGCTTCTGAAGGTTAATAAAATTTATTAATGTTGCAATTAAGAGTATGTTTTTTTAATACCTCTAAAAGTTTTGCAATTAAAATGAAGGGAGAAAAAAAAAATGACATTTGAGGCTCGATATATCACCGATTGATTGGTGAGAAATAGTTTAAAGACAAATGGTTCAATAAAACTTCCAATTCGAGATTTCAGTTGTTTTCATTTCTTTCTTTATCTTACGAAGTATTTTTAAAAGAAGACTTTTTTTTTTCCCCCAAGTAATGTTAAATCAATGGAAAATGGTTATTTATTAATTAGGCGACCATTGGTTCATTTCCACTTACGCTTTTTTTTTCTTTTTTTTTTTTAATAATACGAAATTTTAAATTTTAATAGTTTTTAAAAAAACATTATTATCTGAAAAAAATTTAGTAGACCAAATAAACAAAAAGAAAAGAAATACGGGAAACTTTTCTGCAAGAACTATTCATACATTACAGTTGCTTCACGTTTAGGTGGGAATTGAAACATCGCCAAAATATTAGAAATCAGGGTATTTTGAAATAAATTAAAATCTTAAAGCCCCGTGAACACCATGCAATTTTTCAGCAACTTAGTCGTCCGATTTTGACGTCACGAGTTGATATAGACAGTCTTGAGCCCGTTTTTATGCAACTTGGCTGCAACTTTTGTCATCCGACTCGAGTTGTTCGTACACCTGCAACTCGAAAAGTTGCATCGAAGTCGCTGGGAATTACCCAATCACAAGGCAGCGTTGGAACACGTCAGTCGTGACGTCACGCCCATGGAAGATATGGCGTCCAAAATGATATTCGCCGATTCGATTCGAAGACAACCGCGTAAACAATTAATATCAGAGTATTGCGAGTTTCTTTCATGCAGAAATAAAGTTTATACTGAAATGCAGTAATTGTATGCGGCAGAATTTATCAGAGAGGTTTCAAACCTCGATTTTTTCGGATTTTCCAAATCGGCTGTGGGAAACGAATTGCGTTATGGGATTTCTTCTATCACGGCCGACTCATTTGTGTGTTGCATGGTGTGCGGGGTTTGACAAAAGTTGGCCAACTCGAAGTCGGACGACTAAAGTTGCTGAAAAATTGCATGGTGTTCGCGTAGCTTAAGATTAGTCGTAATTTTTTTTTTTTTCTGATGAATAAACATTTACCAAATAAATACATTTCCGTAGCAATAAAGTTCATTCAATTAATAGACTAAATAAAGTTGAAAAACAAAACAAAACCCAGAGATTCGTTCATTCAATGGCTTTCAGTAGAAGGACGTAGATTATTTTTTTCTTTTCGTTTTTATTGTTAGGCCTAAATCTTTCGAAAATTTCACTCGACACAAATCAATCTGGAATTGAACAAACTATCATCTATCTCTTCCACATTACGTAACTACTGTACTGTTATGCGATCCGTTTATAACAATAATAAAGATGAAGATGTTTAGGAAATAAAACCTCATTTATCAGCTCTTTTAATAGAATGATGGTAAGTTGTACTCAGCTCGCGCGAAAGTAACGATACAATTGAACTATCAGAACAATTAAGAGAAATAGAATAACGTAATACATAAAAAAATAAAAGAAGATGAGACCCACAAATAAAGTACAACTTAAAGTTAAAAAGAAATCGTAATTGTCGTAATGTTGTGGAGGAACTTCAAAAAACATGGCCTCCGTTGACGTTGATCAGTCGTACTGAGGAAATAGCATCCGAACTGAAAAGAAAACAGAAAAAAAAAATCACACAAAATCAAAGAAAATGAGGAATACTTAAGATAGAAGGAAATAAAGAAGAAAAATTACTAGAAACAAATCAATGCTTATTTAAAATAGACCAATAAGAGAAAAATGATAAGCAATTTTTTACCTCTTTTCAGAAGTTACTATTAAGCTCAGTGATTTCAAAGGCAACAATGAATGTTAAGTCTTTCTGGGGCCGCGCTATGGTATGTTAATGTGGGCAAACAACTACACAAAGCAAGGAACTGAATTAATAAAATATTATAAAATTAATTATGTTTAATAAATTCGTGAAGAAAAAATACGATTCAGAGGATCCTTTTCTGATATATTATTAAAATTATTCGAAATTATTTTTTTTTCCTGTGACTGCTCTTTTATTTTCTATAAATTTTACATTTGATAGGTTGAATCATGAAAAAGAAAAGAATCAAATTATGAACCACAAAACATGTTCATCATAATATAAAATAGTGGTGGAGCTAGAATTTCTAGAGCCTCTTTGCAACTCGATAATCGTTATTCTCATACATACGTTCATTTTTATGATTTAATCTTTATTCGAAATTTCTGTTAAAATTTTCGACCGTTCTCGTTTTATTTTTGACTTATTTTATTCCTTTATATTGATTTTCAAATATCGGCGCCCGCCTGCCACACTTTTTTCGACTACCGTAGAGCGTCGGAACATACATAAACTCACGGAACTCCAGCTGCCTAGCGTTTACGAGTTTCGCTGAAATTCGAATATATTTTTTTCGTAATAACTATTTGAGCAAAAAGAAGTCTTCTCAGCACAGCTTTGACTACTTTGAGAACAGCTATCAAAAATTTTTTTAGGTCTAACGGTTTATAAAATTCTATCGGAGAACAAAAGATTAGAACAAAAGCTTTAAAATGTTAAATCGAATAGATAAGTCGTTGTCCATCTATAATTAAGACAGCTTAAAAAATACTTTGGTGAAAACTTAGCAACAGGTTTAGGAAAATCATTGTTCGTTTGGTAATGTCGGGTCTCTAAATCTCTTTACGAATTAAGCCCATTGCACATGGATCCGAAAATCGGATGGTCGGATCCACGAATCGGGCGTATTCTCTTTCATATGGCCACGAAACTCTCTCCGACGTCGTCTATACGACATGTAACATTCAAATCGTTCGTATAGGCAAGGTTTCGTGGCCATGTGAAAGAGAATACGTCCGATTCGTGGATCCGACTGTCCGATTTTCGGATCCATGTGCAATGGGCTTTAATCTTGTATATTGTATGGCAGTGGTTTCCAACCAACCTGCAAAACCCTTCCAAAATCATCCAGCCAAAAAGGAAAAAAAAACCTGTCGCATTTTCTAAACGTTAGTCGCTCGGAAGCGGCAGATGCGAACCTGTTGACCCTGAAAATTATCCCTATTTTAATTGCACAGGTATTTACAGAACAAAGATTCCTAATAACAACAATAGGAAGTCTCATTTTTAGCTTATAGTGAATAGTCCGAAACTAAAAAATCCATTAGCGAAATAGAAAGTCTGTCAATTAGGTTGAATTCATGAGACTACAACCGACAGATAAGACTGTTTCGACTGGAGGGGCCAGTTGAGATCTCCGGCAGAGGTGGAAATTTTTTCTTAGATTAATTCTCTTCCATTCCAGTCTTAAGGTCTTCGTAGCCCTTTTTAAAATGGGACTTGGTTTCTTTCCTGCGGGATTTCAACTGACGAGGGAGGTGCACGAACAAGGAATGCTCGAATTTAATACAGACTGGCTATGTGGCTAATTATATAACCATGACCTTCTTGACTCCAAGTGGTCGTGTTATAACTCTTTAAAACAATCGTGAGACACAGGCCTGTTATTGCAGGAAAGCCAAAGTTAGAGGCAGCGGAAGGTAGCTTTCATTTGATGTACAGTTGACTCGCGATAATCCCACAGTTACGGGCTGAAGGGGTGTCGGATTATCAAAAATGTCGGATTACCAAAGGTTGATTTTTTAAAACTGAATTTTGACTTCTAAGGCAAGAAATTAAGTTATGTATATACAGTACTGTACGTACTACAGTACTTATATTGTTACAATACATATTGAGTACATATTTTACGGCCATTGAGGATATAAAAAAAAAAAAAAAACTCATTAGGCATAGTTTTACACAAATGAATACGTATGTAGGTAATACTAATTTATTTCTGTATTTATGTCTTAAAAAAATAAAATTACAGTATATAATGTAAAATATAATTTTATGTCTTAAAATAAAAAATAAAAATACGTACATATGTATTTATGGCTTAAAAAAAAATCTGTAATCGTTTTTTTGTTTCTTCTTACGTAAAGAGTCTGTCATGGCTTTTCGTCAATATCTTTTAACATTAAAATATTCTTGTAGTCGAGTATCTCTCCTCATACCAACGTATCAAAGTGTTGCAGCCGACATAACTTCATCGCAAGTGATTGTACATTTCACCTCCGTGACCGCCTCAATCGGGGCGGTTTTCGAACCAACCTGCGTCGGACTACCGAGCGTGTCGGACTGTCAAATGTCGGATTGTCGCGAGTCAACTGTACTTGCAATTTTTTTTAAACTGAAGCAAAGCGCATTGTTTTTGACGGTAGAATTAAAAAAAAAAATATATAATACCTATAATAAATATGTCATTTGAATAATAAATATAAGAAACAGTACGTAATATCTCTTTCATATCAACTATACATTTAAATACGTAACTCTATTTCGGAAATCGTTCGGAATAGGATACAGAATGACTATTCCTTTGACCGCCCAGAATTTCCTTCCGAGACACTCTGTAGTCAGTAATTCTTGTTTAGTCTTTATTCTCCAGCAGTCATTCTCAACTATTAGCATGCTTATGTAAATGTGATTAATCCGGTGATTACATATACTTACCGGTTATTATAAATAATCAACACTAAGTTTAGTAAATGTGATAAATTATTGAATATTCATCAAATTCACCGGCGAGTTTATATATTTCCGAACTTGTAATGGCGAATGTGATAAATGTGTTGCCTGAGTTTATTGTTATAAACGATGTTTTTTAAAGGGGAAAATTGTTTTCAAAAGTTATCAACACATCCGGATGAATACAGGAAAGCCGTCTCTGGCTAAAATGGCCCCCCATCACCATTAAACAGAAAAATACGATGAATATTTACGAAGCCTCCGATTGGTTAGTACTGTATCCGTTGGTATAGTGAAAAAACATTTTTTGGCTTCCTAACCTTAACTGCAACGGGTGAATATTGAATAATTTATCACATTTACCAACGTTATTGGTGATTATATATAATAACCGGTAAGTATATATAATCACCAGATTATCACATTTACCGTAGCATATTGTTAATACTAAATCCTCCTCAATATTTTTTCTCTCCAAACAAACTCCTAATATCCCTATCGGCAGCAAAGGTGAAGATCACTTTTTAAGACAATTTTTTTTGTGCTGATATCATGGTTAGAGGAACAAATCAACTTCGATGCTCCTATTTGGTTATTACCATCTTTCGGTAAACTAAGAACAAACTTCGAATCGTCAAATTCGATGTCGATGAATTACTTTTGATAGCAATAAAGAAGTGTCCAAGTATGTAGGTTCTACATTTTACAGTGTGGGTATTCGGACACTTATTTCAAGATAGCGAAAAGCTGTTAAGAATGCTAGAATATGTTTTAGAAAATCTGTAAGACACACGTGTGTTCTGTGAAAAAAGAAAAAGACAATCTGGAGAGCAAAAGAGTAATAAAAAACCAAAACAAGGTAGGGATAGTGATTAGTAAACCAATCACGGTGCTTCGCAACGGCTTCTGAGTCAACCTTTACTTTAGAATAGACTGCGCCGGGGTGATCTAGAAAATGCTCGCGCGAGTCTGTTTGAGACCCCATGCTATCTTACCCACCCCTATTTATATGGAATAATCGTCATTCTTAACTCAAACCTTGTTAATACACTGAATTCCTATTAATGATTTTAAAAATAAAAAATTAAGTTGATGAGGGGATCGAACCCACGACCTTCGTGTTATTAGTACCACACACTAACCAACTGAGCTAACAGGCCACCTAAAACATTTAACATTCAGGCCACCTGTAACTGAGCTAACAGAAGCCTTTGCGAAGCATTGTGGGATATGTGTCCACAGACAGACAAGCGAGGGATATAAGGCGTATTTCAGAAGCCTAAAAGTAGAACACTTCTATTATATACTGTCTTCTATTATATACTGTGAGGGAAAAGAAAGAAAATAGCTAAAACTATCAGCTACAATTTTAATCTTTTATGTGAAAAAACAGAGGAATCCATATTTCTTAAATGAGAAATGAAAAATAGTTATAATAATTCTAAATACAATCAATTCTAAATCGTATATTTTTGCTAATACGTAGTCTTTTGTTATTTCCTTCCAAACATCCAAATTTTGTTTTAACCTTTAAAGTACTTGACACTTTGAGACACTCTTCATTAGATAGCAAAAGCATGATAGTTTATGTAACGTATTTATTTACCAATGAAAATTCTTTCATGTCAAGATAATTAGTAAATTTAAAGGTAATTGCTTTAACTCTCCGTATATATGTTACTATGTTTCGTTAAATACTAACAAGCAAGAACAATCTTGGTGATTCAAAGTTCGAAGTCGACGAATCACTTTTGAGAGCAACAAAGAATTCAATAGTCTTTCGCTATGAACATGCGAAATAGAGAAAGAAAATACGTAAATACAGATTTATCCAGGAATGATTTAACCAGAATCAATCTACGATTACTTGAAATTTTCCGCTTTACAATATATTCAGTAAATCGAGAATGAATAAAATCTTATCTTAAAAAACCACTGAGAACTTTTAAAGATTATTTTAGAAAAATTCAATTGAAAGAAAGTCAGTAAAAAAAGGAATTCCATTGTTTGACATTTAACACTTAAGTAGATCGATCAGGAAAAAAAGTTTACAAAGCTTGTGTACGAAAAGCAAACCTTCATTGGAAGAACATGAGATGATGCCCTTAAAGAGGGACAGATACATTATTTTTCTACAAAATCACCTTGTTGATTGAGGTATTTGTCACAACGTTAGATTAGTCTGTCCCAGTTGCTGTTTACAACACATTGCATCACATTGAACTGCTTCATTACATGTGAAGCATTGACTGACATCTGCTCTTTTAAGGCAGGGAACAGAGGAAAATCACTCGGAGCCAAGTCTGGACTTTAAAGTGGATGTCCCAAAATTTCCCAGTGGAAACCGTGCAGCAAGTATTCCACGCAACGTGTGGTCGGGCAATGTCATGAAGGAGGATCACACCGCCGTTCAAAAGACTGGGACATTTTTCCCTGATGTTGCTATGCAATTTCTTTAAGGTTTCAATAGGAGACAAGTTATTCAAACGGATCGCCATTTTGAACTGACAGCGCGCACCTCCAAAGACACACAAAAAAGACCTCGCGGCCGTGATTAGTGCAGCCCTCTATCGGATATTTCAACAAGGACCTATATTATGGAAAACTCATAAATATAATTTCCACAGGGTATAGGCTTTTTTTCTGATTGACCTCGAATAAATTATATTTATAAACCTGACCGGAAAAGATAACCTCTTCTAGTCTTAAGAGAGTTCCACTTGAAGGTTATAATCTCTGATTATTTGAAGTGAATACAATGACGTGCAAAATAAAAGGTTTCAAAAGCTAACAACAGTTTTTGCATTTTAACTTCAAAATAAAAGAAAGAAATTCTTGAAAGAACTAAAGTCTATTTTCCTTCTTGCAGGGTTTTTTTTTTTTTTAAATCGTGAATTCAAACAAAAATTCTTCGGTTTATTTATTTATTGCATTTTCTGAAAATTAAATCCGCAAATACAGAATTTAATTCATTTTAATCAAATTAAAGCTCGCGTAGCATTAAGAGGATTAAGCAGATTAATAGCCTTTGTTTGAGACATGTATAGAAATCAGTTTCGTTTCTAATGCTTTTCTATGAGGATTTTGTCACCCTCTGTCACTAATATTTTGAGAAGGAAAAAATTATTAAAATATAAAAGGTTAACCGTCTCTTATCCTTAAATGTTAAGTTTTAAGAAAACTCATCAAGCGGTTCAGAAGTTGTTGGCCGCGGAAGGTGGTCACATAGATTGTTAAAAGTAAAATAGCTAATAATCCCGACATGAAAGAGCCATGTATACCTGTAGTAACTGGTAGTAACTTTTCGCCTTCCTCCTAAGTCCAGAAGTTCCAGAGATTTTCTTTAGGATTGTATTGGAAAATGGATTAATTTAACTGTGAGCACTGTCTTGTTATTGAATAGTTCACTTTCTCTGAAGCCCCGCGAACACCATGCAATTTTTCAGCAATTTAGTAATTCAGCAATTTAGCGATTTTGACGTCACGAGTTGATAATAGACAGTCTTGAGCCCGTTTATATGCAACTTAACTGCAACTTTTGTCATGCAGTTCGAGTTGTTCCTACACCTGCAACTCGAAAAATTGCATCGAATTACCCAATCACAGGGCAGCGATGAAACACGTCAGTTGTGGAACCACGCCCATGAAAAAAATGGCGTCGAAAATGATATTTGCCGATTCGTTTTGAAGACATGCTCATACCCAATGAATATCAAGAGTATTGCGAGTTTCTTTCATGCATAAATAAAGTTTATACTGAAATGCAGTAATTGTATGCGGCAGAATTTATCACAGAGGTTTAAAAACCTCGATTTTCTCGGATTTTCCACATCGGGTTTGGGAAACGCACTGCATTATGGGAAGGCTGCTGATTCGGTAATGCAACAGTTATGACGTCACTGTTTCCAGGGAAGCATTGTTTCTTATTGGCTATTGGTCATTCGTTACTTTTGATTCGAAAGAATACCCTGAAATTCAATTCCATAGCGGCTAATAATTTTGAAAAAAATATTTATCATATGTTGCAAATCAATCACTCATAGTTTGAAACGACATAACCGAATTTTGCTTGATGCCACACGTGACGTATTTAAAATCTGCGTTGTCATGGGTAGGTTGATCGTCCAAGTTGCATATCGAGTTGCATCGTGTTCGAGGTTGACAAAAGTTTATATCAACTCGTGACGTCAAAATCGGAGGACTAAGTTGCTGAAAAATTGCATGGTGTTCGCGTAGCTTAAGTAGCACAAGATTTGCATTCAATCGTTCTTTATCAAGTGCAACTTTTTTTTCCATGTCAGATAAACATCATAGGAAAGAAAGAAAACTTTACTGTTGTGTATAGCTACTTCTCTTTCTGGGATATCACTGACACTTATTGCCAGTTAAATGTTCTGGACTGTCGGCCTCACTTCGGTATGATGGACTCTCTCATTATCTTCTCAGTGTAGTCCTGTCGTCTTATTACTTCTTAATTAATTATTTTCTCCAACAGAAAAATGAAATGTAATTTCTTAAATAGTGTTATATACATTGTTATATTGTTATAAACAGAATCCGTAGCCAACAAGTTAGTCTGACAATTGACGCCATTCTAGAAATATCGTTATACGTAAATATCTGTACTATCCTGATTTATTTGATTGTGATGATGATTTAAACCTCCTAAGTTTTAGTCAAGGAATTAATATTATATCCAACATTATTTTCTATTCCATTTAAATTGCCTACCTACTACTTCTTTCTTCGACTTGGGCCAACTGTGGACCACGTGCTACTCCTACCTGTCAACGGCAGGGTGGGGGCTAGGAAATTCAAGAAGGAGGGACGAGATAACCATGAAATAGTAAGTCCCAGGGGAGAAACGGACGAAACACAGAAGAAGAAGCAGCCATGCCCACGCCGGGATTCGAACCCAGGTTCCGACATAACGGCCACACGGCAGCCCGCCATCGAATCCGCTCGGCCATGCCGGAACGGCTACCTACCTACTATTAAAGAGGTAACTGAAGTTTGCGAAGTCTAAAACAATAATGATTGGAATCCCGAGACATGAAACATCAAAAGTTATAATTTACAAAACAAATTGAAAAGCTTGTATGGTATGCTGAAAGACTAATGCATTCTTTTTTTATTTTAAGGAACGTTTTGAAGAAACGAAGTAAAATGAAACAAAACTAATTTATTCGTCTTCGTTTGGTTGAGCTTCATCTGATCTTAACGCTAAGGGCTCTGGCGCACTATCAATTGAATGGGTGAGTTGAAAAAGGTACATATTCCACAAATGTAAACTTTTGGAAAACTAAAAAAAACTGTTTTTTAAGAAAATTAATTTTTTTACAAAAAAATTTTCTATTATTGATTTATACCTTTAAGTGAAGCGAACTCATTGTGCTTTGTAAATATGTAGATATATAACTTTTTATAGCATAAAACTATGTAAATATGTTGAGGAATATGTTCCTTTTTCAACTCAATGTTTTTTTTTTTTAAAAAAAAAAAACCTCATAAAATTTTATTTTTGTGTATTTTATGTTACGTAATATAATATTATATCATGCTATGTATTGTGCTTTGCAAATATTTAGATATATAAAGTTTTATAGCATAAAATAATGTAAATGCGTTGAGGAATATGTTCCTTTTTCAACTCAATGCTAGTCGGATTTGAGTTGACAACAGAACATATTCCTGGAATATGTCCCTTCTTCAACTCAATCATTTTTATATGGCTCTGGAAAGCAGACTTAAAATTGAGAAATATGTTTCTTTTTCTGTTTAATGGATATATATACGTACAAAGAAGAAAATGGCTATCTCAGTTTAGTTTGTCAAATTTATGGAATATGTACCTTTTTCAACTCACTTATTCAATTTTCAGTTGCAAAGCAATAAAATAATAATGGGGAGAACTATGGGGAACTTTCATGCCTCGAGCAGGGCAGTAATGGGACGATCTACTTCTTATGCCGCAGGGTCTTCAGTTAAGACTCCCAAATGGAACACTGACCCATCTCCCAGGTCTGACTAAAAAAAATCGGGGCAACAGCAAACACAACATAGCAGTAATCGCCCATTATTGCCCTGCTCGAGGCATACAAGTTCCCATAGTTCTCCCCTTTATTATTTTATTGCTTTGCAACTGAAAGTTGATAGTGCGCCAGTACTGTACATGTGGACTCGAATATAAATGAGGTTAAGTAGAATGATATTAACAAACAACTGCTTCATTGAAGGTAAGAAATGGCAGAATGAGGTCGGATAGTGAAGCAATGTTATTACTCTTAATAGAAAGTCTCACATTGAAGTATCATCTTTCCTTCAATTAAAAGTATTTCTAATGAAATAAATTAAGATTTAAGCAACTATCTGCATTCTATCTGATCAGCAAATATACAGGGTGTTTCGGAAATGGTAAACAAAGCGAAGAGGTACAGGTTCCAAAAGTCATTTTGAGTCAAAAATGTTCTATGACATTTTGTTGTACGGGCCGTAGTTTTAGAGCTCGTATGCATTTGGTATTTTTTATTCCAAAGCAATAAAGTGGTCATAAAATTT
>JAFIDM010012231.1:102270853-102291047 GCA_023159025.1 Thereuonema tuberculata
CCCCCCTTTTCCCCCCCCCCCCCCCCTCTGGGCGGCCCTGGTTATTAAGTAACAAAAATATATAGAGAACACACAAAACACATGATAAACTATAGATTGTTCCATTTTTTGTTTACACGCATTACCTAAAGACATCACACATCCTTTCACCTCCCAAATTTAACTATTCAACATTTCCTGTCCTGTGACTAGCGGAAAACAAATTGAAAATTCATGGTATTTCAAAAACTGAAAAGAATCATTAGATACTGCAAATCTAAAACAGACGAGAACTTTATTGTAAACTTTCAACTGGGATTATTATTTGACTGCAAATTCCACAAATTCACACAGGACTGCAAATTCCATTATATGCTTTTTGAAACAGACGTTATCAGTAAAAGTAGCGAAAAAAAAAATACTCGCCTCCCTCTCAAAGAATAAATTGAGACCCCCGTAAAGCACTTCATAAATAGGGAATATATATATAATTTAGATATAATTTAGATATTTTTAAAAATAATGTAATATGAAAGCTGAAGAAGCCAGAAAATAAGATAAAAAGTGGGAATAATGTGGACGCGAATGGTCTTATTCTCCGTACGAGACCTGTTTAATATTGACTGCCGAAGAGAGTGAAACAGCTGTTCTGGCATGTCACAGCTTAGTAAGCACACGGTGTCACCCATTGATCTTTAAGTGTTGAGATTATATTTCGACTAAATAGGAAAAAAAATAAATTGAAGAAATATACGATTCGGTCATATCGTCACCGATAGCCTAACGAAATGGAGATAAAGAAAACAAAAAATTAGGAAGATATTTTCAAGGTGTAAGTTCTGTAGGATTCGTTTCTGAAGTCTGAAAATCTTTGAGAGTTCCATACAATTTAGTCTTAATATTTATAATCATTGATTAGGCATACACGGCTACAGTAATTACAAACGTGTTTCAAAAATGTTTCCATTAAACTAGCCTTGCATTATATGTATATATATATAATATATAATAATATGTACTGATATTGTTTTAAGATATCATTTTTAGTTATTGATCTTGTAAAGGTTAATATTGTTCCTTTTGATTCCACTGCTCAATTTTTCTTATAGATAGGCCTAATCGTTTTCCGTTAATCAACTTATTTATTACCACAGAATTTGTAAAGAAACGTTTTAATCATTGCAAATATTTGTTTTTTTTTTTTTGTTTTGTTTTTTTAAAATGGTTTATCTTAAAAGTTTACGGAATAAAAACTAGGCCTACCGATTTTTCTTTTTAGCTTTGAACATATAAAACTAATTTTTTTTTTAACATTACTTCTATCAAAACATATATCGCTAAGATTATACTTACAATAAGGTTTCTAATTCCAGTTATTAAAAAGATTTGATAAATTTTAAGCTT
This sequence comes from Thereuonema tuberculata, assembly GCA_023159025.1. Lineage (NCBI taxonomy): Eukaryota > Metazoa > Arthropoda > Chilopoda > Scutigeromorpha > Scutigeridae > Thereuonema > Thereuonema tuberculata. The sequence goes on from JAFIDM010012231.1 coordinate 102,272,237, forward strand.
TGCCAAAGATTAATGAGTATGGAAGGCATTATTTGTCGTGTTATCACTTTCAGCCAACATCAGTAGATGGCGCTTTTTAATTATTTTTCAACTAAAGCGTTGGTAAACAAAGGGCTTTAATTATTCCATTATTATTACTCCAGTGTGGTTTTTTTTTTTTTAATGGGAATTTGAAAATTTCAGTTAAAATAAGAATTAATATTTGCTTTATTATCAATGAATTTATATATTTTATTTGTTTTATGAATTACTAGACGGCTGCCAGTCGCATCACTCCAAAACCTCGCTTATGTAACGGAGAAAAACATTTTTTTTATTAAAAAAAAAAAATAATCAAGTAAACTAAATCTAAAACTTTAAAAATGATTTAAATTATAAAAAAAAAAGGATTAAAATTAATCTTTTGAGGTATTATTTCCAAATATTATTACGAAATAAACATTTTGCATTTGCCTTTTTTTAAAAATAAAACATCTTTTGACCTATAAGCAATTTTTTCTAGGAATCCTTCGGTGAATGATCGTTCAAACTTGTTGGTCTGTAGGTCCAAATGTAGATCCATAAAGCAATATTTATTACTATCAGTAAAAGACAATTTGTCCTTCAAATATGCTATGAAATGCAACATGACCTTTTAAAAGACAAGACCCAAAAATAAATAAGTGTAATAAAATTCCCCCCCCCCTCCCTTGAGCTGATGAAAACCCGACGGTTAGTGGGGTGAATCCGCCCTCGTTGATTATTTTTATTGTTTTTGTAGATTTTAAAATATGAGTTAATCATCTTTTTATATCTGTGCTACTTAATTTTTAACAAATCTTTAATTTTTTGAGAGAGACAATTCTGGCTAGGAGTCAACAAAGATAGAAGGTCGATTAAAAAAAAAAAAAAAAAGATTGAGTCTACTTCATTAAGGGATTTTAGTGGTTTTCCAGATAAAATTAAACGAAAGAGAATGCAAAGTCAAGCGAAGACAATAACTGCAAGTTAGATATCTCTGGACTTTTCCGTCCCCAAACGAAAGTGTTATATCCATAAGAAGAAGCATTCTCCAATATGTAAGAAACAACCCACGAACCACAAATATTCCCTCCAGCCCAAATCAGAGAAGAACGCGAGATCCAATACACTCGTTTTAAGGAACAATTACAAGAAAAAGCAGATTCCACCATCCTGTCGACAGCTAGTGGCTGTCCAACAACTTTAACGTCGAGTACTTTCTCTTCTTTGGAAAAGAAGACGTTGAATCCAATCAGCGCTGTTTCACAAAAAAATGTCTTAACTCCTGACAATTTGGCAAGCAATTCATACTGTAATCGTCAAAACACTGACCAATCTACATGTGCAAGGATCCATAACTTGGTCCAGAAAGGAACCCTACATATTGCCACGGGGGTCGTCCATTAAATACGTGAAGTGTTTTTTAACAAATTTGGACCCCCCCCCCCTTGGTGTTGTGGTGGGACTCCCTCCCCCCTCACGTGAGATTTCAAAAAGTCAAAAAATCAAAACAGTTCAAAAAGTCAATATTACAAAATGTTGTAATCTATTACAATACGTATATTCTCTGAATGAAAAAGTTGACGTGAGATTTTCGTTGATTCCTCCCCCCCCCCCCCCCCCCCCCGCTCAGCTTGGGGTGGTTTTTCCCGGCCCCCCCCCCCCATCCCCCTTTAGACCTCACGTAATTAATGGACGACCCCATGTAGGGACCATTGCTACACAAGTTGGTGCTTCTACGTCATTTTTTGGTTTCTCTTCTATCTTCAGCTGTCTTCACAATACGACTCCAGGTAGGAGCGTGGCTTGCAAAGAGCCTCCTAAGACTTCTTCAAACTCTTTCCCATGGCATCTCCACGTTCCTTGTAAGTTTCGTTTGGAAACCCTTGTTTTACAGGAAATGCATCTGCAGCATGTCCTCTCTTTAACTCTGTAAGCACCGCTACAAATTCCCAATTTGGGAAAGAGCCGGCCATCTCCTTATTTACTTTTGGTAACAGTGCTTGCAGCATCTTCAGAAACCCATCTGCAAATGAAGAAAATCTATTTAAGTTAATTTGACTGAAAAAATAACTGGAAAGAAATCGAAAAAAAAAAAAGATAGCATTAATCTTTCATTATTCTCTCGATTACCACAGCGACTACATCAAATTTAACATACCAAATAACTCACAACCCTGTATTTACTTTTGGTATCCCTTCCTCTCTGAGTCTACATCTTCTCAATTCTCTAATACTCTGTGACCGTCTCCAGAGCCATGTCTTCGATGAATGTGAATGGGAATAGTTAGTGGTCCTGACAGCTGACACCTGTGCCTTAGCCATTCGTGAGTGCATGAAGATCCCTGCGGAAAGCACACGGGAGAGCATTGATCTTAAAGGAAAATTTGATAGATAATCATCATTATTTGTTACCTAAAGAACTTTAGAAGCAATAGGAATTTTACTTTTGAAATAAAACTAATATATCTTCCGGAGAAAACGAGCTAGATCAAAACTATCACACTTCTGAAGCCTTGATCGTTGGAAACCGGTCCGCATAGTAAGTCAGTCTGAAAACTATTTGGAACTTACTGGATTTTTTTTTCATATTTGAATGGTGCTGTGCTGCTGATTTTGTCCTCAAAATTGCTGCTATTCTATTATTGCAAATGATTTAGCTCAGTATTGTGTATATAGACAATTCTTCTGAAGGGAGATTTGAAAAAATGGCGTATGAAATGCGCTGTTTTTGTTACGATGAATTTCATTCAGAATTGTTGCTTCTATTTTTTTCAAGTTCCTTCGAAGTTGTTTTATTTTCTTTAGCATGTATTTATAAAATAAAACTTTAAATTAGAGGACACCGTTATTGTAGAATATCATTTCTAGATTCATAGGCATTGATACACAATCTTTCCTACGAATGCTATACAAAAAACACTATACAAAAAACTTTTCCACGAAAAACTACTTTCCTGCAGTTAAATTTCATAGGTAGAATTATTGAAATGTACATTAATCTCTTCAAAATAATTAGGTGTAAAATTTCTTTCTATAATATTCTTTTTATGATTAATTACTATTCAAATGTTTACGAAAAGCTAAACACTGCATTTCTACTACAAATGCTTATCGATTAATCACAAATCACAATCACAGACAACCCTTCCCACTCCTCAGAACATCTAGCTTTAGCTAATTTGAAATAATCAAAATACACAAGCCGAAAATGCATTTTAAGATCTGAAGAGTAAAAAAGAAAGGACCCGATGTTTCATTCTTTGTTGGATGTGTGGTTATCCCTGATTTTGCAAATGTACAATGCAATCTCCTCCACCTTTGCTTGGTGCTGTCCAGAGCATCGAGAGAAATTGATTCTCTGGGAAGGAATCATGATTTTGATTCAATGGTGGTGCATGCACATTGGATCAGGGGGGAAGTCCAGGATTCTGGAGCGATTTCTTTCTCAACACTTCGAACATTTTCCCTGCAACATGTTCCATTAGTATAATTTTCTCTCTTTTTTTATTTGTTTGTTTGTATCAGAAAAAAGAAAAAGAAAAATGAAGTAGCGCAGAACTCCTACTAGCCCGACCCTAAGGACTGCCCTGAAATCAGTTCTTCAAAAACGCTTCAGTTTAAGAAACTGCAAATTAAAAAGTACTGAATAAAGTGAAGTTAATAATCATTGCTCTACAGGCATTGAGAGGGAGATGACGTTTTCTATATAGTCGTGCTCTTTACCGAATGCCGCTATTAATAACAGGAAACAAATGGTCTCTAACGAGGTGTCCGCTGAACTACACCTCGATTGCTTACGGAATGAAAAATACAGTAATACCTTGAGATACGAGCATAATCCGTTCCCGAACCTAGCTTATAACTCGATGTGCTCGTATCTCAAATCATTTCTTTCCATAAGAAATAACAAAAAAAAAAAATTAATCCGTTCCGGCCCTCTAAAAAACTTCCTTATTAGTGCTGATAATAATGGAAAAAACATGTTTTTAATTGCTATAGAGACATACACACACAAAAAATTATAGTATATAGGGATTCCTGTGGTGTAAAATACAATATGGTTTTAATTATGAGTTCTTACTGACAGACGATACAGTGGCAGCATGTGCGGGGGAGGAGAAGAAAGGGAAGGAGGGAAGAGAGTTGGCCCGTACGCAGACACTTGATTCCGTGCCGTACCTTACACGTACTCTACGTAACTTACATAAACTTAGAATTAACTTTGCTTACATATTTTTTTTTTTCCTTTTTTATTTTTTTTTTTTTTTTTGGCTTTTTTCGATTTGTATTCTTTACTTTTCTTAACTTTTTTTTCCTGACTACCCTCACTTTCACTTGGCGCAGGCCTTTTAACGAAATACCTATCGAGGGAGATGTGTTTCTGTCTCCCTTTCAAAATGTTACGGAAATGAGTAAGGCACGTGTCGTCAAAAAGCCCCGAGTGAGGCGGCGTGGGCTGCTCCGAGTGCTCGGCCACCTAGCGTCGGCATCTGTAAGCGTGCTCGTATCTCAAATCTTTAGTCGTATCTCAAAGCAAAAATTTGCTCGAAGGCTTGCTCGTATCTCGGAATACTCGTATGTCGGGACGCTCGTATCTCAAGGTATTACTGTACAAAGAAATATACTGTACAATATTCCTCAAGCTCTCGTTCAAAAAGTACTTTCAGCGGGTACCAATTGTAACACCTCTAATGTGTCCACGGCGCTCATTGACAGCTTCTTCGTGGACCGTGTTATCTCCAAAAACCTCTCCCCCCCCCCCCCCAGTCCAACTTCCCGCAAACTTCCATACAGACACTTACTAAAACAGCTCGTTAGTCTTGGGCTTTGTTGGAACGAACCGAATTTTAAACAAATAAAATAACCCGAAAAATTTTATGGCTGGCCGAATGGAAGTCTGATAATATTATAGCAAATAATAACAAAAAAAATCAACCGCGGGGCCCCAGGTGAGCGCCTAGATTCGCTCTCCTCCATCGGGCTGGCCCTGAATGAGACTCCATTGGACGTATTCCAAATTAAAACTTATGCCAAACAAATCCTAGAAATAGAAATCGATATTTCTCCAGACTAACGGAATCCATTAATTTATCGAAATATTTGTGAAAGAGAAATTTTGGGAAGAGAAGTTACTTAATTATTATTTCTATAAATCTTTCTGAAGATAACTAATTATAATGTTCATTCTTTTAAAACGAAAATTTTGGAAATAAGGATGTGATGTTCCTTTAAATCTTCGTAAATTTAATGTTGTAAAAATTTACAACTAGAATGCTTAAATCGCAGTATCAGCTTCCTAATCTCAAGATTTTATTCGACTCTTTGATATTTGTTTTTATTTTATTTTTTTGTCTTCGTTTCAATTCGAACTGGATTTGCTTAAGTTTCAACTCCAAGATACTATTAACGGATCTTATTACCATCATCTTCGTTTGAATTTCTTTGTAGCTCTTACTGAAATATTAACAGCTGTTTTAGCTTAATCATGCAATCATTAAAATAGTAAAAAATGAATGAAGACTTCCGCACGGGTATTTGTGACTCTAACCATAAGGTAGTTCAACAGCTCGAGTTCCAATTCACGTGAGAATAAGAACGGTTGAAGTCAACTTCAAAATAAAATTTCAGTAAGAGGGTAATGGACAACACTTTTAAATTTATTTGTTTGTGAAAATAGAAGTATTATAAGAATTAAAATGGATTTTAGTAAAGCAATGACTCCTCCTAATTTATTAGGGATGGATCGTAAAATAGCATAAGCAAATAGGAAATATTATTCTGGTTAATATGATTAGAGGTTACTAAGGGATTAGCTGGAGTAAAATTTTCTGGGTCAGCTAGAGAGTAAGGAAAAAGAGAAGAAATTACTATTAATGAAGTTAGTATAAATAGAATATCTAGAAGATCTTTTAAAGAAAGAAAGGGGTGAAAAGGAATTTTGTCAGAATTTCTGTTGATACCTCTAGGGTTACTAGAATCTGTTTGATGAAGAAAAAGTAAATGAACTGTAACCATTCATAAAATGAAATTAATTTATAATGAATTTCTGAATTTAATTTATAATGTTTGTAAAATATGTTTACTTCATTTTTATCATCAGATTAAGTTAATTTTTTTTTTATATAAATTACTTCGTCTACACTTTAACAAGCAATAACGCTAATCAGAAATGTAGATATTTTTTTCTTACTATATTAAACTTAAATGTAGAGATTAAGTTATAAATCAAAAGTCTAAGTATGATGTAGATAACAAAGATAAGATAACAATCTCTGTGACTACGAAGTGGAAATCCCTCTCACAGAGAATCAAATGCCTCAACTACTGAGATACGTTGATAGATGACTACGCCCTGTGCAATTTTTTATGAGAAAATCTTTCTACGAAAGCTCAAAATAAAGCGTTTGCAAAGAGAGAGGTTATGAACAAAGAATTAAATAAATGAAAACCTATCTGAATTAGCTCTTTCTTTAGCAGTCTGAGTGAATTTCAAGATTAAACCTGCATTTTTTAATCCTTCTAGAAAAATAAATAACAATCGTAGTCCCCATATTATGAAGTGAAACAATGAGTAAGTTTAAATAATATGAGAAAATTTCTCCCCCATAAAAATAACATCTAATATTTAATTAATATTTAGCATCTTCATTCTCCGTATTGAAGAAGCCCAAAATACTTGGGTCGGCGTCTGTGATACAAAGAAAAATAATAATCCGAAAAGCTTAAGCAATGGGAAATATAGAATTATTATGAAAATTATTACTTAGTACAAACAGTTCAGTAGAGGCAAATAAATAGATTTTATTTTTATTGAAAAGCTCGAAAGACTAAAATTGTTGGCATTTCGGGACGTCTTGACGATCATGTGATCTCCACTATAAATGAAAAAAAAAAGTAGTGCATGTAATGAATGCAAATTGTATGCACAATTCTAATATTTATATCTACCGAGGAGCTCGTCCCAAGGACTGCATGTCAAAGAAAGCCTCAATTCACAAGACTAGCACCTTAGAACAATATCACGAACGGTTAACATCATCCAGACTTTACTAATCTTGAGTAACTTTACATAATATTTATTCCGTTTCAAGGCATAACTACGTTGATTCTAATCATGTTTTGATATTTTACTTAATATTGATATTAAGTAAAAGGAAAAAAATCGTATAATAATAAATAAATAAATAAATAAATAAATTTAACATTAAGGTATAGTTTGTCTAACTTAGCAAGGCAGTCCCCTCAGGCGTTGGGACTGGGAACTTGAAAAAAATAGGGGTGAAAGGGTGTAAGGTAAATGGGGGTGGGGAGGAAAGATTACAACAGTGTTTGCAGAGCTTAACCTCGTTATTATCTTCTTTAAGTAACTACATTTCCGAAGAGCTGAATTCTCCAAAATACTAAAATAAGGATAACATAAGACCTTTTTTTAATTCCACAAAAATATCCTGATACCCTTTCACCCCTATTTTTTCAAGTTCAAAGTCCCAACGCCTGAGGGGATTGCCTTCCTAAGTTAGACGAACTATACATGTATTTCGAATGTATGTATTGAAATACATGTATTTCGACAATTATCGTTTCACGCGAGATCCATGTGAAAACACGATATCGATAATAATCCCTGTCATAGTTTATTCATTGTGGCGAATATTGTGGGAAATAGTTATCGGTAAATAAAATATGCGGATTAAACCGGAGATTACGGTACCAGGCTGTTTTGGACTATGGTCAAGTTTTGACAAGATGGCCATCTTGGCACTACTTTTAAGATATGAATTCTAGTTTTTCAATTAACTATTGAAAAGTAGAATGAGGTTTGCAGGTAAGCTTATTTAAAAATGATCTTTTACTAGAAAACTAACCCTCATCTGGCAAACTGCGATTTGAGATAACAGTATGCACCATCATGTATCCCTGCTCGGATATATCCTTACGAAGACTGTGACTGGCAGTTACTGTATTCTCCGGTTTTAGCCAAATATGCCATATAAATTCTGTAACTGAATAATCTGAACAATAAAAGGCAAGTAAAAATAAGTGTTAAATAGACAACGTACTTGTGAACCACGGGGTAGTGGATTGCTGTGAAGATGATTGTGATAATGATCATTTAAACCATTATAAATTATATACAGGGGTTTAAAGTAGATCCAGAGGTAATATCTATTAACTACCAAGTAAAGTTAATAGAATAAGAGATTCCAGTTGAATCAAGAAATTCCTACAGGATGGAAATCCAAGATGGCGTTATGAAATAGTAAAAATCCCTTAATTGTAAAATGACAGAACTCGGAGCCGATGTAATTTTTTTTTTTTCAGTAGACGCAAAATTTGATCTGTTTGTAGTCTACAGATATTAAACTTTGAAATGAACGTAGGTTTTTGGCTTTAGCCGTTTTCACAAATTTTAAAAAAAATAAAACAAAAAGAAATCGCAGTTTAAGGAAAACTTCTTGACACTAATGTCAACTGCAATTAATATCTCAAATAGTTCTGAAATATGATATTTCTTTACTGTTTTTTACATTATAATTCTCAATTTATAATTTAGTGAATTCTAAGCCTTCCTACCCCCTCAGCTCACCTTTTGGGCTTTCCTTCAATACAGCAGTTTTCAATTATGTCCAGATTCATTAAATTCGTCCTGCTTTTAAGCGTACACAGGATTTTGGAATGGGAAGGGTTATCATGGTCGTAGCCTAGCTCTTCAACCAAAAAAAAAATCGTGTACTTTTCCGGATGATGGAGGCGGAGGGGGAAGGGTGTTTACAACAGCGACGAACTTTCTAAATAAAAAAAAATAAAGATCCATTTTTCATTTTTGGATGCAATGGTGAGGAGGGGAGGGGAGTGTAACCAGCTCCTCCCTCGGTAGTTCCATGGTCCTGCATTTTCGGGTGTTTTTCAACATGATGAGTTCCACACCCGAGTCACAGAGTTGAGTAACCATTTTATTACAATATTAAAACGAAACAAGCTATTTAGTCAATTTACTTTTGTTATCATTTTGTAAGCCTATTCCACAATTGAAGGGTTTTAAGCCGTAACCCTCAAAGAGCAAATTATTGGGGAAATGATTTGAAAAGTTTGGTTCCACTTTGCTGCTGTAATTTCATATAGGCTAATTTTCTTTACTACCTAAATTACAGCAGCAAATTGTATATTGTTTTTTTTTTTGTATATGGCCACCAAACCTTTGAAACCATTTCCCCAATAATTTCCTGTTTGAGGGTTACGCTAGTATGGCTTAACCCTCAATTAATATACGATAGTGTAATGTGTTTTCTTCTTTTACAAGTATTTGAAAGTGAAAAAATAAAAGGCTATTCCAATTTTCGGCGAACTTTGCTTCGGAAAGAAAGAAAGAACATCCAAATTACTTTCTAGAATTACGAAAGGTATCAGTGGAACTAAAGATATCAGCACTAAAGGTATCAGTGGAAGTGCTCAATAACAATTAGACAATGTCGACAATTGTCGACGTAATTAGAATATTACCAGAAAGATACACGTCTCTGTCCATCTTCTATGTGTGTGTGTGTGTGTGTGTGTGTGTGTGTATATGTATGTGTATATGTGTGTGTGTGTGTATGTGTATGTGTATATGTGTGTGTATATGTATGTGTGTGTGTATGTGTATGTGTATGTGTATGTGTATATGTGTGTGTATATGTGTGTGTGTATATGCGTGTAACTATTAAATTATAGTCTTACAAACATGATTATGATTAGTCTTGTTGTCTGAATATGTCTTGTTGTATGAATACGATTAGTTTTCGTTATTTAGTGATCAGATTTTATGGAATACTTGACAGAAGGACTAAAACACTGAAAAATGTAACGAATTCAAAGATTAATGCACTGATCTACACGAATTTTCCTACTTATAGTCTAGATCTGAGCACATTTTGCTGCTTGTAAGACCAACAAATGTCATTTAGCCTAGCTGAGCTGTTTGTGCCAAGATCTACTAGCTTCGCTGATGTGGCAGAAACTCGATTCGAATCCCAGAGCTGACATGGATTTCTTCTTCTTCTCTTTCTCTTCTTCCGGCTGTCTACATCCATTATTTATTCCTAGGGTCTGTACAATAGCGAACCTTTCCAATCACAAAAGATATATACAAATCTGTTTAAAGTACTGACAAAAACACTATCTCTGATGTCACTCAAAAAATAGTGCATTGATGAACATAAAAAAAATTATTATTTTTTTTTTAATTATTTAGTCAGGGTATTTGGATCTGTTCTGTATCTTATTTTAAGGGTTCTATAATTGTGCAGTTTTCTAGTTCAAGCAATCAATGCAGTGATGTACATAAATTTCGTCAAGTACATTTAAAGTATAAATAACTTACAGATTTATAATTAGAATGTATTAAGTTAATAAGGATACTTTTGAGAGTCAAAATTTCTAAATAACTAAGAATTTTATGCTTCAAAACTGCTTGAAATCCAAGTACTGTTAGTGTTACATTAGTTTCTATTTTGTATTTTTTTAAATAGAATTTCTGTTTCCTCAAATTTCAAAACAAAGTATTCGATGAGCATTACATTCACTTTGGGATTTCGAATTGACTTTGTTTATTGAATGGTCTGTTTTCGTGCTGTTGAAAATTCCGATTAAGGGCAAGTGTATTGCAAGAATGCGATGTTATCTATGTGCCATGTTCATTCATATCAGAGAATCCATTCATCCGTCCATTCATCGTCATTCTAATGACCCAATTGTCAGGCTTCGAATAATGAATGTGAAGAAAAGAAACGAAGTGGGGGTAAAAAAACTGCTTTGGGAAGTTAGTGGGCGTTTCTGATTCTGACAGCAAACAACAGAAACAACCATGTGGCTGGCAGAATTCCACTGTTTGATGCCAAGATTGTGTCGTGTCAGGGTCGGGTACCTTGGCATCCCACTTGTCTAGAAACAGAATGGAGTGGATGTCATCTGCAAGGCACCTGCATTGAATTATGGGCACCGACAATTTCTCCATTACAATGGCAGCAAGAAAGAATGCTTCTGGTATGTTGTTAATTTCCAAATATTCTTCAAGATTTCTCTTCAGAATCTCTCTGGTGAAGATGGATTCAAAATTTCAGCTTTCAACTGCTTAGATACCTTTGTACAGTATTTCCCATAAAAAATTATTTAAAATTTTATTGTTCTTGACTTTCAAAGATAACTTCTAACTATTTAGGCGGAAGATTTGAAGATTCTAAAGAGAATACCAATTTCATATTTTAGTCTCTTGGAGCGAAAAGCGAAGCGACATTTAATATTTTTATATTAATTAATAATTTTGAATGTATATTATTCACTAGCAGTGTTCTTCGAAGCTATATTTTTAGAATGACTGCTTGTATTAAAACTGTTGAACCATTCGATAATTTTGATTTCCTCTACCTTAATAATGATTACTACTACTAATAATAAACCAATAATAATTGGTTTCTTGTAGTTAATAAAGGTAGGGAATGGTTTCACTAAATCTGAGTTATTCTGCATTTAAACATTTTGTTCATTATCTTGTGAAAATAAAGGATAAAATAACTATATTAGCAAAAGTCGCATATTCTTTCTTCATTCTTTTTTTTAAAAAAAAAAAATTCGGAGATTTGTAATCTTAAGAAATTTTTAATTCTGAATATTAGAAAATATTTAAAATTCCGTTAAAATCTATCCTTTTGTAGCTCAGCTATTACTTAAAAATATGACGCCAAACAAATTAATCGGTATTATGTAAATTCATCACAAAAAATAGAAAATACATATTTAGAGAGAGGTGCAGAAAGGTCTCAAATACAACCACTACTCAGTGCGACCAGCACTAGACTGAATTGCCTTTAATTCTAGATAGGGTTCCTGATTCCATTTTGAACAAGGTTTAGGTAACCTCGGATTATCAGGTTAAGGTAACCTCGGAGAAATCCATAACCTAATGATTCTTGAATAATTTTGAGGATTTAAAGCAAGACTCGGAAGCTCGACTTTAACGTGAACAAATTGATATTGAAGATGAGATACAACTAATGAACATTTGCTGCAATGGACTCTGGCAAGTTGCACTTGTAACTCAAATGACATTACTAACTTATAAAAGAGAACTAACTTCTGATAAAAGCATAAATTATAAACAAAATCAAACAAGAAAAAAAAAAAAAAAAAAAGGAAATAATTTGGTTGTATCTTTTCTATTAGTTAGAGCTGTAGCAAGACTGTCAAAGTTTTCTACTAAAGTCGGGTAATCAAAATTTAATTACATGCATACAATTTAAAGAAAAAAAACCTTAAAGTCAGTGAAGCTCGGCTATAACGCGGTTGTTTATATCGCGAATTCGGATATAACGCGATTTGGTCTTGGACCCCTTCTATTTTGGAAAAGGTGTATAATTGTAAAATTGCAAAATTTACTATATTTTCGCTCAAAAAGTACGAAAATCGATTGAGAACTGCTCGTGATTTGTACAATCGTCGTTTGTACAAGAACCAAGATGGCGGCGCCAAACCGTAAGAAAACAGAAATACTATATGAAGATTTTGGGTAATATATATAACCCATCAAAGTGTTGAAAAGGTAATAATTAATAAATATTTATAATACTGTATAAAATTCTCTCACATCGCTCTGAAGGATGTAGGTAATCCCGAAATGACCATTTTAAATCGATTTGAAATCGTGTGGGCGATAATAGGGTTCGAGTATACGACATTTGACATCGCGAAGTAAAAAAAGCTCGGGCAGATCGCGATCTTCGAGATCTTGGATCCGAAAGATCGCGATATAACCGAGCTTCACTGTATTCGCATAATTTCTATAGGTAGGTAGGTATATCCCACTGGGGCCCACGATAGCTTGTGGCGCGCTAGAGGAATGGCTTCACGGGACTGAGGTGAGATCGGGTGGTCAGTCCAACGCTCGCCCACCTGTACTCCCGAGAAAGAAAACCGATACCCATTCTACAGTGGGTTGATAATTCTACAGGGCGTAACAAAATTTGGATCCACGGGAAAGTGTAAGGCTGTAATTTACGTACTTTCAAATAAAGTTCAGGCACTATTTATATATTTAATTGCGTATTTTGTATAAATTATATTATAAATATACGTTGATAATAATATGTTGATTTGTAAGTTTACAAAAATAAATTTATACAAATTCCGAAATATCTCTACGAAGACTGGCAAAAGCAACCAGAAACACACTGTCCGCAAACTACGGTTTGACTCGACTGCCATTAGACTAAAGGCCACGGCTGATCGTTCGCTTGAATCCACGCGCTGTAAAATTGATAAAATTAATGAAATTCTTCGAATACCTTCCGTTTTCATAAATGAAATATTTGTTTTCATTATATCGTTTCATTAGTATCAGAAAAATTAATCCTTTTATTAGTTTTTAAAAAGATTTAAACACAGAATTTAATTTTCCTTTTATTATTATTATTTTTTTGGTAGCATATTTAACAACATTTCTGTCAGCAGCTGACAATTTTGAATTGAGGTTTTTCATTATACGAAACATTAACTGTGGGAGACAAATTTTTAAGAACCAAATTTATAAATTATGACAAAGTCCTTTCATTTTAATTGTTTTGAAAAAAAAAAATAAAGTAAAAAGTAATATCGACGTAAATATTTTGTAATATGTTGACAAAATAAATGCGGTTTTCAGGCAAATCGCCCTTAAAAAAAATGCGAAAATCACCTATTGCCTGTATGTGAATAGTATGAAACAAGTGGACTCCCGATATTTATAAAATTTGGTTCATAGCGAAATCAACGAAATTTCATCACAAACCCCAAACTTCCTTGAAATTGAATGAAATATTAAAGACAATTCTATCTGTCCTCTCCTTGCTGTTCGTTTTCTTGTGCATTCCCTTCTTTTTTCCGTTTCATATTACATTTAACGCACGTTAAACCTTCTTACTTATTAATTTTTCGCCTTTGCGTTTGGCTTATCCTTTTATTAAATGCCTTTTGTGCCCAGCGCTCAGCGGGACAAGGCAGTGGCGGATTTCCCAATAGGCGCAGGAGGCGCGCGCCACGGGCCTCATCAATCAAGGGGGCCTCAAAATTTACCTCTCAAAATAAAAAAACAAATTATTTTTTGGTTGTAAAAGCAAGATTTCTTTTTTTTTTTTTTTTTTTAGTTGTAAAAGCAAGATTTCCTTTTTTTTGGGTTGTAAAAGCAAGTCTAGGGGGCCTCACCAGTCAGCCTAGGGGCCCCATCCACCCTAGTATTTCCTTTTTTTTTTGGTTGTGGAATAATGGAACTCCCGCCCCGGGCCCCCAAAGGTAATGAAAATATTTAGAGGGGGCCTCAAAATTGAATTGCGCCTAGGGCCTCTCAAGTGCTAAATCCGCCACTGGGCCAAGGTAAATTTTTTGTACTTGTTATAGCGATTTTTCTATTGTTGTTTGCTTTCTGCCGGGTTCCACGTCCGTGAGCGGGAAAAGGAACCATAGGCTTTCAGGCGTTCTGAGCTGGATCATCGAAGCTAAATCTGGCTGATGACTCCTAATAAGGACGAAACAGCTGTCCCAGATTGCTGTCGATGATGGCTTAATGCGTGAAACTAAGTCTATCACAAGTGATGCTACACTCAAAGACTGCTTTTGAAACTTTCAAACGTCCTTAGAGTTAATAAATGATTTGATTGTAACTTTGTTTTCCTTTAATTCGTCCGATGTACTTAGTTGATACATTGCTAAGATGGCAATCCTTAATTACCTTCTTATTTACTTCAATTACTTCACATTTTTATCTCTTTCTATCCAATTTCCGGAAAAAAAAAGAAAAAAAAAATGTGACCTTTCGCTTCGAGATATTAACTGATCACCTGACATCTTCTGCATTTAATTTACAATTGTTAGATTATTGATTACAGCTTTTAGTACGAATTGCAATGCGAATCTTACATCTCAAATTAGGAACTGATATTATGTTTTATCGAATTACCAAGTAACTCATTCAACCAAAATAGAAATCTGGCTCTCATCAGGCATTTCAATAAATAAATAAATATCCTAAGTGGTGTCTGTAATCTTTTCTCAAAACATTTATAGAGGCATCAGCCAAATCAGCAATATCCCAATTTTAAATCGATTTTCGTACCATCGAACTGAATCGAATCTGGAATTGTGCAGGCCTTTAGTTTGAAGTTTGACAGGAGTTTGACGTTTTCTGTTGCCATTGATTGATTGAACGAAAGTCTGGTTCGGCTTACTTAAACTATAATTGACCAAGTATAAAACTCCAAAATAAATAAATAAATAAACAAAGATACAGGATGAAAGTTCGTAATAGCAGATCGCTAGCTTATAAAGGAATTTGTTAGAATGTGTAAAAACAAGTTAATAGAAGAACATGAAGTTTACTTAACTCGATGTATCAAAATAGTATTTCGCAGATGTTCATATTTATAAAATAAATAAATAAATAAATAAATAAATAAAATTGTGCTTCTTAAATTATTTGTGAATCTTAATTACGTCATTATTTTTCGTAAATTGTAAATCTTTTTTAAAGCCAACTTCGAAGGGCCTTCATTCTTTTAATTTTAATTACGAAGAAAATTTAGATAAAGGTTTAATGGATTTAGATTTTTTATTTATCTAATATGCGCACTCAAAAAGGCGGTGACATCACGATTATATTTCGCCCTATACTGAATTGCTCGAAAAAATAAAAAGAAAGGAAAATTCAAATACAAATTTGAACGCTAATCTCTTGTTCATAAATATACATGCATAGTTTTAAGAAGATTAACTACTTCGGGGATACCCTTTTTTGGGAAAATTGGCTAATGAACTGCAGACATTCTACAATTTTTAAAACAATTTTTTTTTTTTTTTTTTATATTTTCTGATGGATTATTTTAATTAGTAGTAGAATGTCAGTAAAAGTAAAAATAGTAATTTAAAAAAAAAAGAATGATTGAATTATTTTTAATAAATGTGTAACATAATTTCCCAGGATTTGTAGGAAGTATTTGTGAATAGCGAATTTCAGATTGTAATAGCAGCATTTAACTACATGTTTCATTTTTTATTTATTTCTTTTCTTTCATGAAATTAATTAAATAATTTAGTTTATTTTTTTATTTTTCTTCTGTTTACAGGAGCCTTAATTTTTGGTTGTAATGATTGTTAAAAGAATGTCACCACAAAGAACAGTTTGTTATCAAGTCAATTCCAAAGCTCTCAAGTGGATGTCGCTACCCAGATAATGTTGCCGAACTTCTTGGAGACTAAGTTTGATGAGGCTCCGGTCTTCCGATTAGTTTGTGTGTGTGCGACGCGAGCAATGCAACGAGTTATGTCCTGCTCCACGACTCGACATTCCGTGGGGGACCATAAACCGCGTGGCATGCCGTCGTTCGGCGGCTCGGTCGGCCGACACAAGGCAGCAAGCCGCGTGTTCGGCGTGCTTGGCGTGTTTGCATTTTCCGCAGCCGTGCTTACGCGTGCTTGGCTTAAATTTTCTTGACAGGCGATTGCTCATCCTGGTCGGCGAGAATGTTAACATGCTGCACGCTCAGTCGTCTCCAATAAGCGGACTGTCACGCTCCCAAGAGATACTACGTTGGCACCGAATCGCGTCCCGGGTTTTCGGTTACTCCAGTTCGACTGATAGCGGGGAGGTAAGGATTAGCTTAGAAACATCAACGCAAGGAAAATATAGCCACGACAGCCTTCACTGAAATGGGAAAGCTAACGTCAGTCACGGCTGTTCAGTCTTACAGTGCAAATCTCTAAAGCGCCACTCACTGGAGGAGGTACGAAAGGATGGGAAACAAATGAAAATGTAAGGGAAAGGACAAGTAACAGGCCATTTTGAAATTAACCAAGTGTATTATTATTATTTTTTGTTTTTAACGGAATTTCAGGAAATTACATCAACGGTTTTATTTATTATTAAAAAAAAAGTGAGGGATAAACAGTGAGACTTTTATTTTAAATTAAGCATTTTGCCGATTTCAATTCTTTTTTGGACTTTTCTAAATCTCAACATTTTATTCAAAAAGGATTAATTATCAGCAGCTGCTTTCTCTTTCTTGTGTGAATACTTAGAATGACTGTGCCTTCACCTACAACACCTGGACTTCAAACTCAATCACCGTCCAATAGAATGAATTCATCGTTTTCCCATGAAAACGGAATTGTTCCTCTCCGACAACGACAGCTTCCCGCTTCGTTTTGGCAAGAACCGAATGTTCCCCGTGCGCCGCACCCGTTTTCTCCGTTGGATATCCCGATGATGCCTTGTTTCCCTCCTCCATCGTCTTCGTCGCAACATCAGCCGATGCTATCTTGGTTCTCGGGAGTCACTCCCTACAGTCCATCAACGGGAACCGCTCCCTACCGCCTGCCGCCCTACAACACCGTCTGTATGTGTCCTCACTGCGTGGCCGAAAAGCATCTGCCGGTGCCGCCCCATCAGTGGATTCCGCACGACGTTGACGCCGAGTGGTCCGGCAATCAGGCAAATAAAGGATTACCGTACTCGTTAGATCCATACAACGGACAGACAGCTTCCGCCTTCAGTGTTGGAATTCCAGGGATGGAAGCACACGTCGCAACAGAACCATTATCGTGGAAACCATCTCTCAATGGACCTTATGAATATTACCCGTACTCATATAATTCTGGATACAAATAATGAACGTTACGTCAGTTTGACTAATTTCTGCAGTGAAGAAACGTTTTACTATTCCATCGTTATAAATACAAACTGTGGAATGGTCAGATAGAACGGGATTGATAGCCGAAAGTGTGTATATTATTCTAAAACTATAAGGCTAAAATCGACTCTAGGATTAATTCGAAATATCGGAGTTTATTCTCAAAATTAATTTATATTTAGTGCTGACGGGATAGAGGAACAGCGCTCCTTGATGATGTAACCTTAAAAAAAATAAAATAAAACAAACAAAAGATCAAGGAATAAACTACGTCAACTGAATTTCCTTCTAGTTTATCTGTAAGGACATTAATAATGAAAAACAGTTGCTTTCATCCCAATATTATCTATTTATTGACAATATTGGTTAAAGCGGAATTTCCTGAAAATTTAATTGAAAGGAACATTTTTTGTTTCGCCAGTTGAGAAAATTTTTGTGTGCCTTTATTTTGGATTGTTTGGTGAAGTGTGTTAGGTTTATATTTTAATTTAACACTTTTAACAACAGATGCAGGACTTGATAACTGTTGTGAATAAAACCAACTTTCTTGTCTACGGGAAATGTTATCAAATAAGTTCTGTCAATTTTAAAGAAGATAATTTGTAATATTTGAAATTTGTTTTATTATTTTGAATAGAATTTTCAAAATAAAATTACTATTGGGAAATTTTGTTTTCTTACTAATTAAGAAATACACTTCAGTCCTGTTACCCAAATTTTTGCGTTCTATTCATGATACGGAGGGGTGAAGGTGGGAAATAAAAATGGTCATAAAAAGATAATATAAATGAGCATAATCATAGTTTACCAAATACATTACTATCTTAAATAGATCAGCTAAAGTGAAGTCCAACGATGTATTCCAGTCCGATTGATTATCATTGATATGTCCCGCATTTTAGTTTTACAACCTTATTGATATCTTGAGGTTAAAATATAACAGAGATTTGAGAAACAATTGAATAATTTGGACGTATTATCAACTGAATGTCAATTATTCATAGTACTGAAAGGGTGAAAAGCTCTTTTTTTTTTTTTTTTAAGATTTATAGGCAATCACTGTAGCAATGTAATTTCATCTATTTAATACATATATATACATATATATATATATATATATA
>JAFIDM010012231.1:102306047-102334418 GCA_023159025.1 Thereuonema tuberculata
GTTACGAGGTCTTAGTTCTTGTGTGTCTGGTCCTTTATTTTAATTTTGTAATTTTATTTGTTTGTGTTTTATGTTAAATATTATTTAATATCGTAAATAATTATATATTAGGAATATTAGTAGAGCCGTACACCTGATTATTTTTTACTTTACTTTTACTTTTAATTTACTTAGAATTATTTGATAAAATAATTTTCACATTTTCACCAATAATGGACACATGACTCTAAAATAACTTAAAAATAATAATAAGTACAAACTCGTGCTAATCAAAACAAACAAAAAAGCAAAAATAGATTCTAAAACTAATATCAAATCTCGTCGATTTCAAAGCATTCATAGAAATCAAGATAATATCATCTTTTAAAATGAGATAATTTAGAACTGATATGCGACTATTTTATCGAGTTTTGCGTATACAGTGATACCTCGGTTCACGAACATAATCCGTTCTTTGACCCTGTTCTAGAACCGAAAAGTTCGTCATCCGAATCAATTTGAAAATCCAAATAATACTTTTTTGTCCTAGAAAACTTTTTTTAACATGTTATGGTTTTATGTATGGAAATAATACAGAAAGGAAAATAAATATAACAGTAATATTAGAAGAACGCAGTTTAATTACCAAAATAAAACTAATTTTACAGTACATATACAATTTACCTTTGTGGTTGATAATTGCTGGCACACGGGGATGGAGGAGGTGGAGAGGGGGAGGAGGAAGATTACTCCTTCGAAGGAGAGGCAGTTGGTAACTGCATAAGATAACGATCCAGAGAAATTTGCCTTTTTCTTTGTTGGAGAATTTTGCGAAAATGTTCAATTACGCTCCATGCGCTCCGTACGTGCGTGTTCGTGAACCGAAACATCGTTCGTGAAACGAAGCAAAATTTGTTCGCAAATGGTGTTCGTAGACCGATTTGTTCGTAGACCGAGACGTTCGTGATCCGAGGTATTACTATACAGTATACGGTATATATTTTATCACATAAAGAATATTTTCTGAAGTAAAACTAAATTGTATTGTATTATGTCGATTCATTATTTAACTATTGAATTTAAATAATATTTTTCCGTGGATACACTTAAATAAGCCGAATTAGAAAACATTAATGGGATAAAAAAGAAAATCTTAAATCTAATTTTTAGTAAGAACCTGCCAAAAGTCAACAATTACAAATCTTAATTACTAACGAAATACTATTCCCACAATAAAAAGGCTATTCCCACTTGTATTTCTTAAGTTCTATTATAAAATATGCTACAAATATCATGATAATAATTTACACAACACTAGAACTACAAAATTTTATAAAAAAGAAGAATTTGATATATCAAAGAAATTATTTTGGATGAAGAAGAAAAAGTAGAATTATCAAATAAAATATTGGATCAATTTAAACCTTCATTCAAGAAAATCATTATTGGAAAAAAATTAATCACTGGTAAAATAAAAGGATTTAGAAAAAAAAAATCCTTTTTTTTTTATTCGATATGTTCTTTATTGTTAGATTTTGAAGTATATTTATTATATTCAGATTTTGAAGTACATTTTATTATATTTATTTAATACCTTTAGTATTATTTTTACTGATAAACCTTAACTGTACATATCTCAGCTGTCATTGTGTTATCATGTGAACATATGTATGTAATTTATTACTATTTACTATATTCATTATTTACTATATGTTATTCAGTATTATTCTGCTCAAAAAGATTTAGTATTTTTCTTTAATAATTTAGCTTTATTATTAAACTGTCATAGTCTTATGTTTATGATTTTTGTAAATTTACTCCATATGCTGTTGTACTTCCATTAACTAGCATCAGCATCTACAGGCAGGCCGCAACATACTTGTAGGACTTTAATTATTTAACAAAAAAACAAAAAAAAAGACTTCGTTAAATGGAAATTCGCTTTGTAAACCATCATCTGTAATTTTTCGAAAAGATTACGTCGTATTATGGAAACTAATTTCATATTTCAGAGTAATAATTATAACAACATCTTTAACATATAATCCTTATTTACTGTAGCTTAAACACTGAATTTTTGCCAAGTGGCAGAAGGATCTGAGCTTTCTTCTAAGAGAACTAGGACACAGCAAAAAAAGAAAAAAAAGGAGCAGCAATGAAGATGCTTTCCATGTTAACCTGTGAAGATTATTTTATTTAAAACGACGTACATTGGCAGCCAGACAAAATATGCATTCATCATGTTGGCAGGCCTAGCGTTTCTATTCCCACGGCCTCTCATTTTAATACCCAATTGATTATTATAAAGATATCCTTGTTTTTCTGTCTTTTTCCAACCACAAATCTCTTCGTATCTAACTCATCATAACTTATAGTGGTAATAATATTAAAGAACACAAATACTTCCATTTACAAGAAAATTTTCAGAGATTTAATTAAGGTAAAGTGCTCTTTCTGATAGATAGCATACAACAATACAATTACAGGATCGCAAAGCAATAACATCATCATAAGATTAGAATTTTTTTGTATGTAATTTTTTTTTCAAACAATATAACAATATACATTATATTAAACCATTTTCTTGTTAAGTTCCTGAATTGATTTTATATTTTATCAAATTTGCTTCTAAGTAATTTTGACAGTAACTTAAGATTGATTTTTTTTCCGTGGAAAAAGGTTTTGTCTTGTTAGAAGTCATCATAGATTTCTCACTGAATTTAATTCATTTGTATTCCTAACAGTAGTATTACGAAGCAAGTTCCATTAAACAGTAGACATTCAAATTACACTTAACAGGAGATATCTGATAAGATTTTAACCAGCTACAGGAATAGATAAAAAGTTGTTTAACATACCATAAATTGTTATATTTATGTTAATTAATAAAATAGATTGAGATCTTGTAAATTGTTGCTGTGTAAATAGATACACGCTCAGCTACCTATTGAAAGTACGGAAATAATATTGAAATGGGAAGGCAGGCTAAAATCCAAGCATCTACACAAACTTTACAATCTTAAAGTTAGCCTTATTATAAAAAAAAAAAAAAAAAAAAAAAAAAAAGCTGAGTTGAGCCGTGATATGAAAGCTAATCACACTGCACCTAACAAATAGGGGAGACCGGGGCCAAGTGGACCTAGGGGTAGAGTGGACCATTGACTTTAGTAATACGTGTAAACGCTAGAATGCGCCAAAAATCGGAAAGAAGGTTGGTGCCATTGTGGCGCTGCTACCACAAAAGCGTCAGTGAATTCGGCTTATTGGTGACAGTGAGGTGATCGATTGTTTTGTTTTTGTCCAGGTAAGTAAACAATATCACAACTCCTTTATTAAACTAAAAACAAGAATACTTCTTCACCGATCCGATCCAATATTTCGTCTTATATATTTTTTCAAAGACTTCTTCAGGGTACAAATAAAAATAAAGAAAAATAAAATAAAAATAACGATTAAACGGTAAGAGAATGAACCTTCTCTAACCTTACAAAATTAAATAATACAGTAGTACATTCAATGAATATATACAGTGATTGTTGTGGGATAATATAGTAATAATGTGGTAATACATTAAAAGATGTTATTGTCATAAATAAAAAAACAATGACTGATACAAAATATATTATTGACAAGAGATAATATGAACAATGAATTATCATACCATACTAAAGCTAATTAAATTTCAAAATTTTACATAATCTTTTATTTTTTATTAGAGAATTCCTGAAAATACTTAAAGACATATTGTTTACTTTTTGTGACTTGTCTCTGTTGAAGCATACGCAACAATTAATCAAGCAATATTCTAAAGTGAATCTTTTGTATTCATCTTGCATTTTATAAATGATATGAACTACAGGATCAGGGTTGTGACCATTACGAATGCAGTGGGCTGCCCACTCTGATATATTTTCATGATTATTACGGTAAGCCCCTACATGTTCTTCTACCCGTTCTTTTAATGTGCGGCCTGTGCTCCCAATGTAGGCCCCCTGACAATCTCTACATTGGAGGTAAGTAAACGTTTAGTGTTGTTTTTATTTTAATATTGCCGTTTAGCGATGCATTGAATAACATAACCGTAATATTCATATTGAAGGTGGTAATCTAAAGATCATTTTAAGCTGTAGTATGAATTGAATACGTAAAGTAGTCGATAGTTACAACTGAAGGAAACGCCAAAAAGGCGATGGGGCAGAGTGGACCGAACGACACGGGGCACATTGGACTAGTAGTCCACTCTGCCCCGCTGTTTTTACAATAAAATATTTTGGCACTAAACATTATTTTTTTTTTCTGTATTATATATTTATTAGGCCTATTATATTATATTGTATTACATTATTACATATTATATTTTTTTTATATATTTTTTTATGTAGGCTACCATATATTGTGTATGGCCTATATTATTAAAGGATATTACCCCTTTAGTAATTCCTCTCAGCAAGTACCGTAATAGGGGAAGACTTCGCGCGAAGGCATCTTAATCTTCGAAAATAGCCAATTTACACATTTAAGTGTTATTAAATTCTAATTAAAAACTATGCAAACTGTCACGTTGTGGAATTGGCAACATGACACGATTAAAATCTTGGTCTCTGAGGGAATATATTTTGATTTTTAATAATTGTATTATTGTAATTATGTACTTGAATTTTTATATTTGGTAAAGTCTTGTATATTATTATTGTGATATTTCATGGTTAAATATTATTTTAATGGTTTGAGCTTATTTAGAAAACAATATGTGCGAAAGAAAAAGAAAAACTTCGAAAAAACAGTTGTGCGTTGATTGAGTGATCACGTGGTTTTATCTGTTTCGTTTTCCCATGGGAACAAAAGGAGAAAAGTTAAGTACACTCTGGCGGGAAAAATCAGATCAGTTGATGAATCTGAAAAACACGGGCAAAAAGTACACCCAATCAATCTAAACATTTCAGGAGAGGGAGCGTATTCTAAAACACGCACAATTACATCCCTAAGTGAAGTGGATTCAATGTAAGCAGTGCAAGAGATGGGCCCATAGTTCCTGTGTAGCCAGTGATATTCGGGGTTTATTTTACGAATGCCTCAACTGCAAAGAAGATTTCTCTAGTGAAAGTGATTAATTAATTCAATGTAAACCTATTTGATATTATTCATTTACGACTTTCAACTGCATAATGATTATTTTAAATTTTCACTTGAATATGTAATACCTTAGGTAGTCTATATTAAGTTAAACTTTATTTCATGATATCCTAAATGGCATGTTATTTTATATTCAATAAAAAACTTACTTTAAATATTGTTATTCTTACCCGAACCAACGTGCCCCATGGGGTGGTCCAGCCTGCCCCGTGGTCGGGGCAGGTTGGCCCACTCTACCATTTTTGCTTTGGGAATTAATACCAATTTTATTTATGAAGATAATGAAATGAAATCAAGTATTTACATTCTTGAATAGTTCCCGATTCTGACAAAAAAAAAAATGCAATGGAAAATCTCTTAACAAAAAAAAGAAAAAAAATCAACAAAAAAAAGTGGACCGCTCTGCCCCGGTCTCCCCTACAAGCTTTTTATATGTACGATTAAGTGCTGATGGAAAGACATATCTACGAATAAGAAGTTTGCTGTCTTTTTTTTTTGGTTGCAATCAAAATGCCCTGGGACTGCACTTTGATTTGATCAGGACGCCATTATGTTTTTATTCTCTAGACTCCATAGGCAAAGTCATGTTGACATTAGATTAAGCATAAAAGGGCAATAAAACCTGTATTGCAACAAAATACAAAGTTAAACATTATGGATATACTTTGTTGCCATGAAGGCGTTGTTATCAAGACTTAAAACGTAGCAGTGAAATCGAGCTCTGCATTACAGAAAAATCGTACACATCACTCTTATCCAGAATTATTTTCTGCGAGAGAGAAGGAAGGTCAAAGCGAAAATAATCATTTTAGATTGTTCACAAATAAGAATTTTCTCATGTAGCAAGAAAGTTGGTCTAGCCATTTGACTGCGGTGTGCTTATAACAATCAGGAGATTTATTTTGTATCATGGAAGGATGGGAAAATCAGGACTTTCGTAATCTTATTCATATTTTAAGATAGCCTACAAAAGAGTCGTAACACATATTTAAAATATCAGTTCAGTCGTTTTAGCGTGATTCAGACAGACAACCAGAGAAGAAATGTGGAATAATAAGATATCTTATAATCGTTAATGATACTCAAAATTGTTGATTCGCATTTCAATTTGTGTTTTAGTGTCTTAGCTGTTTGAAAAAGATAAAGATTACCTGAATATATCCCTGAAACTTTGCTTGTAATTGAGGTGTTTATACAGTAAAACCTCGTTAAGTCGTCACTCAGGGGATCAAATATTTTTGACGACTTAAGCGGAGTGACGACTTAGGCGGAGTGGGCATTTTTGAAAAAACAAAAACAAAAAAAAAACAAAACACTGAAATACAATATTTTTATGAATTGCTATAAGATTCCATTAGAAAAACAAGATTTTCAGAAATCAATACATGCAAATGAATGAGTGGAAAATAAAAAAAAAACAACACTTTTTATAGTTATCACATTTTAATCGTTTTAAAAGAAAGGCAATGTCTGTCTTTGAAACGTTCCAGCCAACCATTGCTGCCGCTGAAATCTTCAATGTTCAACTCCTTAGCAATTTCTATGGCCTTTTCTTTGAGGATCACGGCAGAAATCGGCACATTTTGCGATCTGGTATGTTTTAGCCATCGAACTAAAACCTCCTCGATCTCGTCAAACTTCGATTTCCTCATTCTCTTTCGTTTGTCTTTGCAGTCAGCTTCTTCTATTATTTGTTTCGATGAAAGAATATCGTTTAATGTATTCCTGGAAATATGGTGTTCTTTGAAAAAGCTGTTTTCAAAACATTTATTTTCCAAAAAGTAGAATTAAGTATTTTTTTTCTTTAAAAGATAACGAGGTAAGTTTATTTTTCCTGGCATGTTAAAAACGTAATTGAACCACGAAATTGCAAGAGAAAGAATAGCCCTTATAGTGGGGCTTTTTCGCTATAACAGGAGCGGTCAAGAAAAACGTCTACACTCGACAGAGTCGCAGCGAGAAGTGTGCTTTGAATAATTAGCAGAGAGATTCCAAGCACCCAAATCCTACGAAGGGGTATGAAAGGAATAAACTGACAGGCGTGGTCGAAAATTCCCCGTAAAGGCTTGGCTTTCTTAAAGTGAAGGGGCGGGGCTGAAAAGACAACACGATGGCATGCAAAATGGAGAAGAAAGATGCTTTTGGCCATTTTTGAGGGTGACGAGTTATTCGCAGCAGAATTAAATTTGGTGACAGGTAAAAGAGGGTTATTTTACATTTTTGTGTATGAGACCAGGTCGGGACCAAAGGAAAACGACGACTTAAACAGAGTGACGACTCATCCGGGTGACGACTTAACGAGGTTTTGCTGTATTGTTTAATTTCAGACTATTATTGCCAGCTTTTTCATACCTTTATTTACTGGAATTCAGAATGTTTCAAAATTAAAAAAAAAAAAACTTGCTTGTGGTCATTTCTTGCTTTTATTATCAATAATGAAGTTATGTCTATTGCTTTTATATTTAAAACCCAAGAAATTGGAATCGATAACATTAACAACTGCATTTCTTTGTCTTTCTAACCATATCACAACGAGACAGAAAACGAAATACAATAGCAGATTCAAGCTGCCGGACATCTACTTAAAGGTACATCGAAATATTAATAGAACTTGAACTATTTAATTACTCTGATTTAACAAACAAACTTACAGTGGGACTTTTCTTTTTCAATGTTTTAATCCATTCTTACCGTTCTGTTTTAATTTTGAATCAGATTCCTTTCCTCTGGCCAATGAGATACCAATCTAGATGAATCTACACGAACGAACACTTAAGGTTTTGATAGATTTTCGATTTAAACAGCTAATTGAATAAAACTCTTCAAGTGATCTGGTTATAAAAGTACTTTTTTTTAAATTGATTACTACTTATTTCAAAAAAACTGAAAAGGGTCATTCCACGTCAAATCAACCGATGAGTTCACCACCCCATCACAGATTTTTATTAAAATTTATTTGCCTGTAAAGAGTCATAAGAAAACACATTCTACAAAATATGGGATTTTTTGGTTAAATATTTGCCGAGATATGAATTTTTGAAGTTTTTTTATTTTTTTGGTGCCACGCCCCTTTTTTGACGTATATTCTTGAATATCTCATCTCCTAATCGATGAAATGAAACCAAATTTGTTTTCCCCATGTATTTTTTTTATGCTGAATCCAAAAATTCTAACAAAATTAGTCTAGGACTAATAGTTTTGTAATAGAAAACATGTAAGCATTTAGGAAAAAATTTAAATGGCCATATGGGACAACTTATAAAAATTTGAAATTTTAACCCAAGTCTTAAAAAAGATCTAAAGTACTGATAAAAAAAAATCAAGATGGTGTTTTGCTCCTGAGCTTGGAAAAAAAATCGCGAAGTTGGTAGCCTACTCTTTTCGAATCGCGTAAATGAAATATCCAACAATCATTACTTTGTCACTGCATATTTATTTAGTAAATTCAAGTTATCCGTTGCTTTAGTCATAGCTCTGTAAGCAGTAACTCTCACTTATAGCCAGGTAAAACCCCTATTTTCAAACTGATTCAAACTGAATATCGTTTGAAAATATGGCGATTCAAACAGAAAATTCACCCGTTTCATCGCCGATGCTATACGCAGCGTAATAATCCAAAATATTATTGAAAAAATACATGATTTTCATTAACTTCATTTCCTTTAATAACAGTGTTTTACTGAGGTGTTACTTAAAATATTTTCAATATTTTTTTTTTTTCTGACAATAAAAAAAATTAAAATACAAAACTACTGTTATTATAAATCGAGTTTTATAAATTTCAAAATTATTAACTAATAGTTATTCAGGACAAAATATTTAAAGCAACCATTTTTTTTTCTCGCTTTCTTTTCAAAATAGTTTCCGTATTTTTGGTTTTGAATCATACAATTTACTAAAATTTTGGTAGAAAACTCAACCCCTAAAACCGAAAGTGAAAGTATTCAGCCTCAAACAGAAAGTAAAAGTCATTCCCGCCCTTTCCATAATTGCATGATTCAAAACCAAAAATACGGAAATAATCGTATTTTGAAAAGAAACGAGAAAAAAAAATGGATGCTTTAAATATTTTGTCCTGAATAATTATTAGTTAATAATTTTGAAATTAATAGAACTCGCTGTATAATAATAGAGTTTAGTATTTTAATTTTTTATTGTCAGAAAAAAATAATTTTTATTGAAAATATTTTAAATAACACCTCACTAAAACACTTTTCTTAAAGGAAACGAAGTTAATGAAAAACCCTGTATTTTTTCAATAACATTTTGGATTATTACGCTGCGTATAGCATCGGAGCGGCGCACATACGGCAATTTCCTTGAAAAAGGCGGACAAAAATGTTGTTTCGAATCTCACTAAAGCAATGAAATGCCAATTTTACAGTAAAGTTAAAACCCCGATGTACCTAACCAATTTAAAGAAATTTTTAATTAAGCCGTTATAATCACCGGAAACCGGTTTGAAATCACATCTCACATGTCTCAGCATGCACAGCGCCTCAGTCCCTCCGAAATAGTTGACAGTGAATAGCGTATGCTCGCGGCGTCTACACATCTACATCGAATTTTAACTATGGACGATCAACCTTCAGGTGTGTTCATTTAAAAAGTATTTATTTAAATAGATTCTAGATGTTCATTGTTAAAATAAAAATTGATAAGTCAATTACCGTTTTCTTAGAGATTTTTTTCGTAATCTTATCAGTATGTTAAGGATAAAGTTGTCAGGATCAGTCGAGGTCATCAAATATTAAGTCTTATTCTATAGTATTGTCCTTAATCTTTCAAATAACATTGCATGTACGCGCTACTTTGAAACACTTTTCACAAAAATTCATTTTTTTTCAGATAGTAGTACAGCGCAATCAAACCGCACAGGTATAGTTACAACAGAAGAACTGTTTTGTACGTTACAGACAGACAATATTTCCTTTATATCTCCTTCCCAGTACGTTGAACACTTAGTTAGTTATATTACAAGCATATTTGGATTAGGTGAAATCAGTAGTTTGAGTGAAGAATTCCAGAACAATCTCCGAAGCACTTTGGATATTTTTGTTAAGAACTTAAGGAGGAGATGGATTGGAAGTAAAAGAATTAAAATGAAGTTTATTGCAAAATATGCTCAGTGGCTTCAGCACCAATAGGAGATCCCCATTGAAAGTAGCTCAAGACGTGGAAGGCCGAAAAAGCTTTTCTCCGAGAGCTCCGACAAAACAAAAGTAGAGATACATCTGTTTCTCTTTTAATTACATCAGCTAATGACGAAAAACTGTCATATGCGACTCAGAAGAGCGGGAAAGAGGAAAACTGCCGAAGTAGTCAAACTAGCGACAACTGCTATGCCTAAGAGTCTAAAAAGAATGACAACAGCGTTTTCGTCAACCCCCAGCAATCAACTCATGCCGTACACACTGGAGAAGTCTTTAGCTCTCATGATCGACCTTAATTTGAGCAAAGAACGATACATAACAATGCAGAAGGGTGCTAAACAGAGAGGAGCTAATATTTACGCAGCTTATTCTTCAATCGTTGAAGTAAAAAAGCAATGTTACCCAGATAACGATTATATTACGCTGACCGAGACTGAAGCTAATATAAAGCGACAAGAAGGTTAGTTCAAATACAGAAAGAAGTGTTGGAGCGAATTCCACCCGAAACTACTGAAATTGATTTAATATATAAATGGGGACTAGATGGAAGTAGGGGTCACAGCGTCTACAAACAAACTTTTATATATGCAAACATTCGACATGCAGACTCTAACACCATTTTTTCTAACCTTGTTCCCCTTGAAATGTCCGGACCTACCTTGGATTCAGGGAGTAAGCACATTTACTAGAAAAATGCGCATGCCTCAGCCACCAGATATTGCAAACCAATTAAATTTGTATTGCAGAAAGAAACGAAAGAAAATGTGGTACAACACTACAATGAAATAAAAGCCCAAATTAATGAACTTTTGCCAACTAAAGTTTTCATCAATGGTCTGATTTTGGTCCATCACATTTTGTTAAGCACAATGTTTGAAGGGAAAATAATAAATATCTTATCGAACAATTCAGCAAGCCAGAGGTGTTACAAATGCAAAGCCTTGCCAAAAGATATGAATAATCTTGAAAAGGTCTTGGCAATGGAATGCAATGAAAATTATTATGATCTTTCGTGTCTGCATACCTACATTAGAACGCTTGAATTTTTCCTTCATATAGCCTACAAAATAGAATTGAGAGAATGGCAAGCTAGAGGATCAGAAGCGCAAAGAATTGTGAAACAAAAAAAAGAAAATATTTACCAGAAATTTTATGAAGAGATGGGGCTTGTGATTGATATGCCAAAGCAAGGTAGAGGAAACTCAAATGACGGCAATACAGCCCGAAGATTTTTTTCAGATCCCAAAAGGGTTGCCGTCATCACAGGAGTAGATTATAATCTTCTCCGAAGATTTTCAACTATACTTAGTACCCTTGCAAGCGGATATGAGATCGATGTATCCAAGTTCCGAAAATATTGCTTAGACACTGCTGAATCATATCTTCATCTTTACAGCTGGTACCCTATGAGTGTCACTGTGCACAAAGTCCTGATTCATAGCGCTAATATCATTGAAAAAATGATTTTGCCGATTGGTCAGCTTTCGGAAGACGTGCAGGAATCCCTGCAAAAAGACTGGAAAAACATTCCAACATACCAGAAAGACATCTAGGGTCAACAACACAAACAAAGACATCATTAATTGTCTCCTCATCTCGTCAGATCCTGTAGTAACTAATGTTAGAAAACTCCCCCGCAGAAAGACAACCCCTTTCGAAAAAGAAGTCCTGGAATTACTGAAGGGACCAGGTCATCAGCAATTGATAATGTTCGAAGAGGATGATGATAGCAGCGGAGACGATTAAATGTAATAATAACTGTAAGTAACCGACTAAAATAATAATAATTGTAATTAAACTCTGTAATGTAATGAAAAAAGTGCTTACGTACCTTACGATATCACTAATGATGATTTTAATTATGCCACAGCAGTCCACTCTCACCAATTCGCCCACTCAATTAATTTCTCTAATCCATCTATACTATGCAAGGAGCCCAATCATTTCATTAGGAAATGTAAAGAATCAATTCTAATTCTTACTTCCCCAAATTGCTATAATACTACCATTTCTGTTCAGGCTATAGCCGAATACGGAATTAATAAACCACTTTTTCCCACTATTAAATAATAGTTTTGTTTTTTTTTGTTTTGTTTTGTTTTGTTTTTTTCCTTCTCATTCTCATTAGGTTCCACCCACGTCACATCCGTTGACGCATAAGCTCATCTTTCCCAGTCGATCCAAGCAGTCAAACCTTTGGTCCTTCCTCGTGTCATGTCCGGTGACGTCACATGTGCTCAACGTGGAAGCTACCATGCCATTGATCTTTATTCATATGTCCCCATTGGTTCATAGCTATTTTATGTTAATTTTCTAAACCAATATTGTACTTAAGAACATTTTACTCTTAATTTTAATTAGTTGAGAAAGCTCCGTCACAAGAGCGAAACCGGTCCTTGTATCTTTTTAATGGGTAATTAACTTTTTAAACTACATTGTGTGTCGGCGTCTTGTTTTATATTTACAAATGCACACGTTAAAATTCATGAAAAAGTGCTTTTTCTTTTTTACATTTGTTTATTTTTTTTTATATGTAGATGTAATAGAAATATTAGAAATTATAGATGTAATACACATACTGTATATTCAGACTACGTATTATGACTACAGCTATATAATCTGTCAATGTGCACACACAAAATAAGAGAAAAAAGGATGAAAATATTTTTGTCCGCCTAAATCGTAGCAAATGCCGTATGTGCGGCGTTGGAAACGGGTGAATTTTCTGTTTGAATCGCCATATTTTCAAACGATGTTCAGTTTGAATCAGTTTGAAAATATGGGTATTACCTGGCTATAAGTGAGAGTTACTGCTTACAGAGCTATGACTAAGCAAGGGATAACTTGAATTTACTAAATAAATATGCAGTGACAAAGTAATGATTGTTGGATATTTCATTTACGCGATTCGAAAAGAGTAGGCTACCAACTTCGCGATTTTTTTTCCAAGCTCAGGAGCAAAACACCATCTTGATTTTTTTTATCAGTTACTTTAGACTTTTTTTAGACTTGGTTAAAATTTCAAATTTTTATAAGTTGTCCCATATGGCAATTTAAATTTTTTCCTAAATGCTTATATGTTTTCTATTACTACAAAACTATTAGTCCTAGACTAATTTTGTTAGAATTTTTGGATTCAGCATAAAAAAATACATGGGGAAAACAAATTTGGTTTCATTTCATCGATTAGTAGATGAGATATTCAAAAAAATACGTCAAAAAAAGGGGCGTGGCACGAAAAAAATAAAAAAAACTTCAAAAATTCATATCTCGGCAAATATTTAACCAAAAAATCTCATATTTTGCAGAATGTATTATCTTATAACCCTTTACATGCAAATAAATTTTCATAAAAATCTGTGATGGTGTGTTGAACTCATCAGGTGATCTGACATGGAATGACCCAAAACCATTTGGCTTTAATCGAAGTGATTAAAAAAAAAAAAAAAAAAGCAATCATCGACTTTGTTTAGTGTATGTGAAGTCGGACCTACAAAAATATTCTTTGATTTATTAATAAAATAGGGAAGGAAATATTTTAAAATGTATGAAATGATTCCAAAATAAATACGCTATTTTTTTTTATTTTTTATAAATTGGTCGAACAAATAGGTCCGACTATCAAATGCACTGTCCATCCGAAAAAATAAAATTTCAATCCAAAGTATGGAAAAACCATCCAATCACAAAAAGAAAAACAGAAAAAAAATATTGTTCTGCCGCAATATTTCGAAGTTTTGTAGGGAGGGAAGGGTCAGATATCCTCAGATTACACCCCCCCCCCCCCAAGGCTATATACTATATATGCCTATGCTGTAATTGGTTGAATGCAGAACTGTCACTGATATTTGAATAATAATTTCAATTAATTAAATATTATATTTAAACAAGAATGAATACTACAGGAATAAAAATAGTATGACAACTTGGCAGATGCAAGCCATTAATGGTCTTATGAAAATAACTTTTTTCCTCGTTTTTGTTATGCCAATTGATTGTTTGTTCTAATTGAACTCAACCTTTTTTTTTCTTTGTATCTATTGCTTGCTTTGCTGGCTTTATGAAGGTCATTCCATTTCATTGTGTGAAAACATTGAAGTATTAAAGTGTGTAGTGTTCGTTTTAAAAGGCAGACCCAACCACTGTCGGACGATTTTACTCCGCAGAGGGGTGATACGCTGAGATGGGCACTTTCCTAAGAAATTCTTTTGGACATTTTCGCTTTTAAGAAAAAAATAACGAAGGAGCATTTTTGCAATAGTATTTATTCTTTCCATAATTCTTTCACGAAAAGCGCAAATAGAACGCAACAACTAGTAAAAGTAACACTAATAAAAAGTAAACATCTCCTCTTTATTTCTCCTCGCCCCTATTTTGAAGAAATCGAGGGAGACCTGACAAATGCGCAAAAGCGTTGAAGGGTCTCGTAAACAAAACCGAACAGTATCTGTTTTATTGTTATTGTTGTTGTTTATTTTTTATTTATTATAAATAATTGTGTGAGACAACTCAAAATGAATATGTAAGAATTGGAAAGCATATTAAATTATGATATATTATGGTATTTTATAGTTTTTTATTATCTGGGCAATAACTGTAACAATGTAATTTCATCTTTCACTTTGGGCACTGGTAATTCACACATAATTTCAATGTATAACCATTAATGCAGATATAAAAACAATATGTATTTTCTTTAAATATCTTGAAATGCACAATTAATTTTTGCTTTTCTATTAATCTCGTGCTGCTATCTTAATGATCTTTGCGAAGAAAAAATTAACAATGCTATGTTAATGGATGATTAATATTTTTATTTTACCTTTAAACTGACGAAAAAGTGATTATATTTTAATATACAGGGTGATTATAATTAAAGTTCAACTTTCAACATGCTGTAAAAAAAAGAACCACTGCTCAGAATGACCTGAAATTTGAACTGAATATATTTGAAGAAAGGGGAAATGGTATGGCATAAGAAAAAAATAGTTCCAAATGTTAGCAATAGACGGCGCTCTAAGCGTCATAATAAGCAAAATACAAGACGTGTCATGCGCACGACACATTGCATTTGTTATAAAAACGCGGGATACATGGCGTTTTCCTCATATGGCTTCTGAGAAGCTCGCCATGACTCTCAATGAAGGATCGCGCTCTGCTTGTGAAGCTCTTTTACAAGAACGGTGACTGTGCGCATGTAGCTCTGAAGAAGTTCCGAACAGTAAAGGGTATGAAAAAAGGCTGTGGTTCCATGTCTGCCAAGAGTCTGGGGAAAATGATGAAGAAATTCGAAGAGACAGGTTCTTTTGAAGTGAAATCTGGCAGAGGGAGAAACTAATTACTTCGACTTAAGTAGAAGATGTGGCCACAGCAGTGCAGGAAGAAACGTTTGCAGTGCACGGGGAATTGCCTTGGACATACCTGTGAGCACGATGCATAAAAATTGTACGAAACATCCTGCATTGCTATTAAAAACCGATTTCATTGTTCTTTTTTTTTGCGGTTTTTGGCCTCAGGACAATTTAAAAGCGATTTTTCCCATCCGATGTGGTACGACCTTGCCGTGGTGGATGGGCTTTAAACTAACAGTGCCACAACTGTTATGGAAGTCATTTCAGTAAAACCCCAATACAGTCATGCACATTGAACAGTACAGTTGGTTTAATGAGTTGTGCAACTCACGCCATAGCCGTCGTATTGCGATTCAAATGTCACTTGTAGCCGAACCCATTTACGTTTTGACGCTTAAAGCGCCACCTATTGCTAACATTTGGAACTATTTTTTTTTTCTTGTTCCGTACCATTTCCCCCTTCTTCGAGTATATTCAGTTCAAATTTCAGGTCATTCTGAGCAGTGGTTCTGTTTTTACAGCATGTTTAAAGTTGAACTTTAATTGTAATCACCCTGTACATTTCGTTGCATTATTGATAGTACAAAATTTTAGTTGAATTTTGTTGTTATTAAGAAAAAAAATCTTGTATAATTAGAAATTATATTGCTTATTTTAAAAAGTCTCTCTAAAGCTTTTTCGTTAATAATTACTTTACATCTTTTTTCCCTCTGTTAATATTAATTAAAAATAGACTATTTTTTTCAAATAGTGAAAAAACCTTAACTAGTGAAAATATAGCATTGTTGTAAAAAGGTATTATAACTTAATGTAAATATACCGGTAAAATACCATTTACTATACTATATTCAGGGCCGGTTCTGACCATAGATTAAATTATAAATAATATTCTTATTTAATCAATGGTTCTGACGGGCGTGCAGTGCATGCATATCCTTAGGGAGGCCTGCGCCAACTGAATAATTAAAAATTTTTTTGAAAATAAAATCATAAAGCGCATATTTTCCGGGCAGTTGTTATGTTCAATGTTTGGTTTATCGCCAATGCGTTTACGATAACCAAAATATTTACATCTTTCTTCTACCGCTTATTCAGTTTCGAGTTGTCGGATGCAGTAAGGTTATGTGCGAAGTGAAAACTACGTCCCACTTAACTATATCTCGAAACCATTCGAAAATATTTTCTCTTTCACGAACGTGAAACTCAACAGCGGAAAACTCTTCCTCCAGATTCAGTTCCTTTAATTCTGATTTGTTTGTTAGCGAATGGGAGGAGGACGTATTGATTAAGGTCACTTGAATTGGATAAAAAATTCCGAAGACATTGGGAAAATTATTATTAAATTAATAATATTAATTACGCAAATAAAAAAAGGATAGATCAATGTTATGTACAACTTGTACTACCGACTCTCACTCTGTGAAATGTGCCGTAGTTATACATAAAGTAACTGATGCAAAATCAATATTTTTAGAATTATTTTAATAAACAAAAATGTTGCGGTCAGTCACACTATCATAAATTAAAATTGCCAATTATCCAGGAGAAACATGCATGGCAAACATAATAGTGTACAAAGAAAATTTAAGAATATAAAACCCAGAGCCACTTTCGTTCCTTGTGTGGTCTCTACATTAAATTTAGTTGTAAATATGCTGCCAAAGTAACTTTTGAAAGAGTTAATTTTATGCTGGAAATGTATACATTTTTTTTCTGCAGTGGGGCATACTAAAGAATAATGTCCCTAGATGAACATTGAAATTTGTATATGATACTATATTGAAGAATTGAATAAAAACCTTTGAGATTGCAATTAAATGAAGTCATAAAATTACATAGAGGACAGTTCCTGAGACAAGAAAACTAAACTCACAGCTCAGTGCTTATTAGATCAGTTTGCATGTTTTAAGTTCATTTGCTCAGAAGACAAATGGGATGATATTTTATCAATTGTGAGTAAAATGCTATAGAGCCCTCAATCCAACAAAATGAATATTAGAAGGTTCTTAACAAGCTTATTAAATTTCTAAGGGATATAAGATCTGATGAAGCATTCTGTAAATATATTAACAACGCGGAGATTTAGCCTCAAAAATAAATGTGGAGGCGGACTTTTCTGTTTTAAGACATAGAGCCAGTGTTCGTTTCTTCGTCTATGAAAACCCTGTCGCATGAAGCAAAAATCCAAAAGAATTGTTCAAACTACTGTTGATATAGCATTGAATTCCATTCAAGTTTGCATGTCTAATTAAGTATAATGATTTACCTAAATTCCCCTACAGAGTTTCGAGAAATGTCTGAAAATGATTTAAGAAAAGCTTAGTTTAGCTTTTGATATTTCCCTTCAAATTTATTAAGGGGATCGCAATGTCTAAAGATATCGATGGCATTGATCTCTGTAACAAATGGTTGACGTATAGAATTTTGAGCAGTGAATATGCAGATCCATTAAGATATTTAGAATATACACCAAAAAATAACTTAAAGGCATCATCTTTTAGTAGTTTTAAGAATTCTTTTGACATTGCCGGTTACAGTGGCTTCACGTGAAAGAAACGTTTCAAAACTAAAACTCATCAAATAATTTTTAAGGTCATCAAAGTCTCAGAAGAGACTTAATAATCTAGGAATATTAGCTGTAGAACAAGAAGGCTTAGAAATATCAAATATAATTGATGAACTTACAAATAAGAAAAGTAAGAGAGTGCAGTTTTAGTTCTTTAAAAAAAATCGCGGTCAACTGATATCTGACTATAAGGGGACAGTTTTACTTGTATTATTTTATCGAGGGCATTTCATTTTGTAACATTTTTTCATGCTTTATTTTCAATAAATATATTACAGTGAAACTTGGATAATTCGAACTTGTTTGATTCGAAATTCTGGATAATTCGAATTTTTTGCTCGGTCCCTAGAATTCTGTATTAAAATAATGTTAAAAAATCGTGGATAATTCGAATTTTTCGTACGATTGTCCTTAAAATATTACGGTAAAAATTGTTCCTGAGAATTTTCTCAGCTAAGATACATTATTTATTTTAACGGTCTTTCTAAGGAAAACAAAAGCGAGGGTTGGAATGTCACTATGTGGGGATTTCCGAAGATTTTTCTGTCCATCCTCTGTTGTTACCCTCCCACACCCCCCTCCCACACCCCTTCAGTCTTAGAGTAACGTGCGCATCCTGTGAATGATTTAATGCGGTTGTATACATTTTTAGTTTTTTTGCTTGTGCTTTAAGTATTGTTTATATGCTCTTACTATGCCATTGTCAAAAGCTAAAGCTCCTTATAAGTCATTAACATTAGCTGAAAAGGTAGCGGTGATTAAGGAAGTGGAAAAAGGCCTTAAAAAAGAAATCGGAAATTATCAAGGAATTTGGAATTCCATCCAACATGTTATCGACACATTTGAAGAACAAAGATAAAATCTTGAGCACCAAAAATTGCAATGGGAAAAATAGAAAAAGAACGAGAGGACCTGAAAACCCGGAGGTTAGAATCATATGCTAGGACGCAAAGATTGCATTTAATGAAGCAATTAAAAATATCTGCCTTTTTTTTTTTTTTTTGAAAATGATGAATAATTAAGCTAGTAAAAAATATTTGATTTAATGAAAAACAATGTAGCAGTATTCTTAGATAAAGTTTATGTGTTAAATCTTTGATCGTGGAGTTAATCTTTTTATTTATCTCTTCTGTTTGGGAGAATATATGTAATTCGAATTTTTGGATAATTCGAACTTTTTCTCTGGTCCCTTCAGCTTCGAATTATCCAAGTTTCACTGTATTAAATGTTGGTATTTCGTATAATTTGTGTTTTGTTTACAGTCCATTTCCTTGTAGCTTCCTTGTGGCAAACGAATGAATGAATGAATCAAATTTAATAGTAGTTATGGATAAAATAAATTAATTTTATGAATATAAAGCTCTGACGTGAAAATATGGACTTAAGGAATTATTATTTTAGAGCAACTTTAGCAGCAACAATATACACGAAGGATTTTTCCAAAGCTTTCCTCAGTTCGGGACCTGAGTTATAACTTTATTGAGAAAGTGAATAAGATTGATATGGAGGGCAGACCCCCCACAATCAAATTCTGGGCCTGGTACCAAATGTAATAACGGGCCCCCCCCTCCCACGTTATGGTGAAAATCCTAGATTCTTAGCCAAAATTATCACGAAAGCACTGCACGATTTTATATTTCTCCCTTTTTAAGCGTGGCACACACACACTTATTAACAGTATTTTTAGAGTAAATTAGTTTAACATTGTCACGCAGGTCCTTCTTTTTTCGGGTAGCTTCGCCTCACAATAAATATAACGTAAGAAAGAGTACTTATAGAAGTTTTGATGCACCAAGATTACTGTTCGGGGCCCCATATGCGTTTCTCTGGAATCAGAACGACTCGTTGACCACGGAAACGAAGCACTGATTCTTTTCTTTGATTTTTCGCTGGTTCACACAACTCTTGATTCTGACTTCGCATGCCACCACATATCCCGGCATATATATTTGAAGATCCGCAGGCGATGATATGACATCATCGGCATGGCGAATACTGAGCTGAAATCAGGAAAATCCGACACCGTTCATCTTCGGTCGCCTTCCTTCGCTTGTGTCCAGCAGTACTGTATGGCCACCGCTTTACCCAACTTCTTACTTCGTTCATACTTCATGCTTCTTACTTCAGGACCCGCGCACAACATTAAATTTTGTCTTAAGAATCATTAACTAAAAAAAAAAAACCTGTTGTATCATAGCGCTACCTATATTACATTGTTGTCGTGACATCTCACAAATTACCAGAAAATAGCCAACCATTAAATACGGTGTATGATTCTAATTAGTGACGTAGGACGTGTTAACTGCCGTGGGAAATAACAAATCACTAGTTTATGAGAATAAGAATAAAAAAAATACTCACGGGAACATAAGAGATGAAAATCGAAACTTTAGAAAATTAAGTGATAACATGAAAATCTTACTGATGATGAATGTTGAATAAAAATACACACACACATTTGTAAAATTCAAGAAATATAATACATTAAAAACACAATTAATTTCGACAGGATATCCACCTGTCTTTCTCAAGTGCAAAAGCTACATAGTGCTCACATTTAAATACAAGAATAAAAATTACATCCACATATTGAGGCTGTGCATGTGCGCATAATTATAAACCAATCATAATAATACAATTAAACCATTAACAACATCCGGCATCCCTACATGGAATTGAAGATCACAACAACACCATAAAAGAAATTAAAATAAAAAATAACTAAATAAATAAACAATATAAAAAAAAAATAAAAAATAAAAAATAAAATATAAAAAAAAAAAAAAAAATATAAGACATTGGGATCGAAATGTAGATCCCTACAAAACACATCAAAGATACATACTAAATAAATAAATAAAAAAGGATAAAAAATCCCAGTACAGTAAATCTACAATTCTAAACCAATTATAATAATACAATTTAAACCAAAAACAATGGCCAGCATACCTATATCAAAATGAAGATTCCAACAAAAACCATAAAAGCAAATAAATGAAGTTAAAATAAAATTAACAAATAAATAAAAACATATATAATAAAAAAATAAATAATAAATAATATTTTAAAAAATATACATAAAGAATTTAAAAATTAAAATTGGGATCGAAATAAAGATCCCTACATAATAACATAAAAGATAAATAACTAAATAAAAAATTAAAACAAGTCATAAGACTTTAAGCTTTTCCAATTTTGTGACCAAACTATAAGAGCTAGATTGATCATTTAAATGGATAAAATGTAGATCTTTTTAAGACAAACAAAATGCTACAAAAATCTTTCGAAGAAGTTTTTGGTTTCCAAGATGTCGCCTTTTAAAGGTCAAATTTTGACGTTTTCTCAATTTGAACGAAAAGTATAAAAGTTGGAAGAGAACATTATATTGAGCAAATGTTGGTATTTGAAAGTTCTATCGAACGATATATCAGTCATTCATAAACGTTTCTGCGTTTGCAAGATACATGCAAAAATGTGAAAAATTTCATCATTTTTTTTTTATTTAAACAGCAAATCTCTACGAATTCTTTTAAATTGTGTTGTAAAATTAATTTGAATCAATTTAACTGATTTATCCAATCGTTCGATAATTAATCAATCGTTTGAGAATTATTAATTATTAATTTCTTATATTTCTTAATTCATTTGCAGTCCCCTCAGGCGTTGGGACTGAGAACTTGTAAAAATAGGGGTGAAAGGGTATTGTTGTGGAATTAAAAATAGGTCTTATGTGATCTTTTTTTAGTATTTTGGAGAATTCAGCTCTTCGGAAATGTAGTCACTAAGCCGATAATAACGAGGTCAAGCTTTACAAACACTGTTGTAATATTTCCTCCTCACCCCTTTTACCTTATACCCTTTTTTTTTTCAAGTTCTCAGTACAACTTCTGCGTTGGATTTTGATTTTTCGATTGTTTCAATTTCAAATTCAATTCGAGTCAAGTGAGTTAAATTTAAATATTACAATTTTATCAATATTGACTGAAAAATTAAATATAGAATTAAAATGCCACCAAGAAGAAATCTAAATAATCAGCAATATGAAGTGCGTCATTCTATGAGATTAAGAAACACAGCTGCACGTCATGTACGACATTTTCTCCAAACGTTTGATTATCAACTTATATAAATTGCTAATTTCGTCTGTCTGTCCGTAACTCGATATAATTAAGCTATTAAGATAGATCCAAGGTTCTCAATGGTACCATTGAATCAAGGATACTCAAATTGGATGAAAATATTAGTTCATTTTGTCATTCCATGTTGGTTTCATGAAATTTTAACTGAAATTCTAACAAAACATATGTTCAAAACCAAATAATTTTGTTACCACTGCACCGATTTTAATGAAATTTGGCGTACTTACTCAGTTGTTTACGCTGATTTCGAAACTCAAAACCATTTTTGCCGTAGAAGCTTCGTTCACAAGTTAGCACAGTATTTAGATTAAATTTACTTTATATTTGATATTTGATAATAAAATAATTTCTCAGATTGTTTTATGCCTGGCGTCCGACAGGCTTTGCTGCTAGTTATATATAATTATAAAAACGTTATTCTGTCTGTCATTCGTCATAAGACTTTCAGTTTTTCCAATTTTTGAGACCAAATTATAAGAGATAGATTGGTGATGCAAATGGATAAAATGTAGATCTTTTTAAGACAAACAAAATGCTACAAAAATCTTTCGAAAGAAGTTTTTGGTTTCCAAGATGTCACCTTTTAAAGGGTCAAATTTTGACTTTTTCTCAATTTAAACGAAAACTATAAAAGTTGGAAGAGAACATTATATTGAGAAAATGTTGGTATTTGAAAGTTCTATCGAACGACATATCAGTCATTTATAAGCGTTTCGGCATTTGCAAAATACAATCAAAAATGTGATTTCGTTTTAAATTTTTGGTGTGTCGCGCCAACCCGCAATACATCTGAGTTATCCGGAGAAGCCACAACGGGCTGGGAAGTCGTATATTCTCCGATGATCTCAACGTTAATTTGCTAAATAAATAAAGTTTGTTTTTTTAATGCTATATATGCAAGGGTCTCGGTGCGAAACGACGATACTAGTTAAATTATAAAACAATCGGATTTATGAATACAAATAATGATTTCTTTTACAATAAATAAGAATTTACAGAACAAAATAAAGAACGAGGGGATAATACGAAACATATAAAAAAATAAACTAAAATATGGGCTGAGGGCTATAAACATGTTACTAAAGAAAAAAAAAGAAATAAAAATTAATATAAAACCGAGACAACACCAGCATTTACTTTTTCTGTTTTAGAAATGAAGTTAAGAAAAAATTTTGCAATGATATCTAATCTAGTTGAGATCCATTTAGAAATATTCAATGACAATGAGTGGCTATGGAAAGTAAATTGCATTCACATCCTCAGATGTAAATTTAGGTTCAATCTGCTGGGTGCTAATGAAAATTCTTATGTTAACAGATTGTCATTCTATGGTAAAAAAGTTAACAAACTTTCAAAGTGAGAAAACTTTCCATAAAAAAAAAAAATATTAACCAGAGTGACGAGTATTTTCCATTTATAATGGAAAAAGTATTGCATCCATTAAGTCATTTCAGTATACATAGGCGTAACTAGGAGGGGGGAGAGGGGCAGCTCACCCCCCCCCCCCCAGGAAAAAATACATATTAGTAATTGTTTTATATTTTAAATATAAAAATAAATTAAATAAAATATTTTTTAACTTATTGGCATTGTATATATTATTTTCAAAACAGTGATTATCAAGACACATTCTTTAATGCGTTCATGCGACAAAATGGGATTTCCTATCTACTCTGCATTTCGAATACAAAGGACCTTGCCCCCTCCAGGAAATTCTCTAGTTACACTTCTGTCAGTATATTTAATGAGTTTGAAAAGGCAAAAATGTAATAAATCTCTCAACTTCCTCCCATCTTAGTTTCAATCCAAAATCGCATCAGAAGACACTGCTTCTGATTCACGAATAGTGGTTAAATCTATTAAATTGTAGAGCTAGAAACATAATAACCCAGAGAATTGCAATAGAAAAATGGTGGATTTTATTCTTACTTCGCAGCTGCCTTCAACAGATTTATCTATGACTATTCTGCACGACCGGGTTGGAATGTTTAAAGTTGTGTGTCTTGTACATAGGCCTAAACATAAAAGCTTCACCAGAAAACTTTAAACTTGATATATTTTTGAAATGCTTCCTCATAATCTTTTTTTTTTTTATTATTATTAATTTCGTTTCGTTTCACAAAGTCCGTTATCATTTTAGCATATACCGTATTTATGTTTATTTATATATATGTAATAATTGTCATTCAACGTCATTCAAAAGAGAAAATGAAGTATTCGATATTGGTCATTTGCCTGTAATCAATTTCATTACATGGTTGTTATGAATACATCATTATTGCATATATAATGTCACTCTTTAAGTAACGAGATTAATGAAAATGAACGTAGCAATGCCATGGTTTGCAAATATTCATAATGTGCAAAGTAATCTTCATTAATTTATAAACAGTGTTCCTAATGATGAAGTAAATGCTAGAAGCAATACTGAAACTGCTTAACAATGTCTTTGAAGATGAATTGGTGTCTCCGTTTTCGAAGGCTGTTCTTTTAACTCTTAACTTGCGAACAAAAAACCAAAAAATCCTTCTGTTGCCAAGTCGGAGTGAGAAGGAAAGAGGCTCAAAAGGTGTGTTGGGTATCTTTGCAAACTGGAATCACCTCAATTGACTGAAGACCACCACGAAACCACTCAGCCAATAAAACACATGTGTTTATATTATAGGCATTATCTCCATAAACCTTTTTTGATGTCA
Source organism: Thereuonema tuberculata (assembly GCA_023159025.1). NCBI lineage: Eukaryota > Metazoa > Arthropoda > Chilopoda > Scutigeromorpha > Scutigeridae > Thereuonema > Thereuonema tuberculata. Next base: position 102,331,065 of record JAFIDM010012231.1, read on the forward strand.
GCTGTCTCCTTCGAACTTTTATCTACCTTACGGCGCATTGATTCATTTTCAAGTTTTTGATGCAGTATCCAAAGGCCTCTTTGTAGAAAATGGAATTCGAGAGCTACGGAAATAATACTAACGCACATGGGATTAATCGAAAGAGACATTTTAGTGGTGCAAATAGAGACTGCTTATTTTTTGTAGTATTTTTAGTACATTCAGAAAATAATCAGTCATATTATTTAAGAGCTACAGTATAAAAGAAACAATATCTCGTTAACTGCATAGAAACTAAATAAATTTCTTCTTTAAAGTCATTTCCAAATTTCATACAACTACAAAATGATATTTCACAGAAGCCATCGTTCTGCTTTTTCAAGTTCTGAATTTCGCAAATTAAAATAACAATAATAAAATCTAATAATAATAGCAACAATTTACATACACTAACAACAACAGCAACAATGTATACACACTGAAGTTATCAACGATCTCAATGGCCTAAAAACAACAAATAAAAAGCCATATCCTTCAACATAAAGAAACATTTTTGTTGAAGGATATGTCTTATTGATGTAGAAATTTAACGTGAATGAAATTAATGGTGTAGTTTAAAAATAAAGGCCAGACACACAATAATTAAAAAACATAAAAACACATTAAAATCTCGACCAGATTTCGATCGAAACATGGTTGAGATTTTAATGTGTTTTTATGTTTTAATTATTGTGAGTCTGGCCTTTATTTTTAAACTACACGATATGGCTTATTAGGAAAGCAATCGAAGCATTCAAAGCGAAAGTCTGAGAGAGGAACCAACATTGAAGCTTATAAGCCGATGAGAAGACAGTGCCTTGACAATTCGGCTACGCTGACACAGCAGAAATAAAATGTTTCTGAATTGGAAATTCTAAATTTCTGTAAAATCATGATTGATATTCTCTGTTGAATCTAAATTTAAGGCTTCATTTAGTCAGGAAAAAAAAAACTCAACTTTTTAGTAAAGTACCGCATTAATAGACTACGGAAGAATAAAAAGCTAGAACAAGAAAGACTGAAGATATGGAAACCATGATCATAAATTATCGCTGATAGACAATTTCTTCAACGCCACCCTGTACAATTTTAGACACCCTCCTCTGACCTCTCATCAACAAGCGATTTTCGTCCAGAGGAGTGCAGCTGACAGGATGCTTTCTTCTCGATACACCCTTGAAACTGCGATGCGTGAAAAGGTTGAGAAGAATTGCCGTTTCCACTATGCTTCGTCAGCAAGTCTTGCACCGACTACAATGCCACGTTCAAAGTCCGTTAGATCTTATTTTCCCCCATTCTTTCTCTGGTTTGTAAACTTAATTGATACTAGAAAGGTGTTCTACTACATTTATATCAAAAACTGGGATCATGTGACTTGCAATGCTTAATGGATTACTCCATTTCTGTACACAGTAGGAGTGTATATAGGAATCCTAAGTTCTCAGTACAATTTAACTTTTAGATAGCTTTTTTTTAAGATACCATCCACGTTGACAATAAATGTATTGTCCAGTACATATCCCATTGAACTTATTTATTTATTTATTTTTTTATTTTTTGTGTGTTTAGTTTTAGCAGCTTTCTCTCTTTGTCTCTCTCCTTTTTTTTTTTTTTTTTTTGTTTGGCATTTCAAGGCTTCTGTCAACAATCTTGTAGTTTCCTTTCTTTCAATGGGGCTGATTCTGGTTTACTTCTGTGGCTACGGATTCTAATCTGTAGGTATTGGCTCATTTTTCTTTCCTTTGAAATATTTCTTTCGCTATCTAATAGTTCTATCTTATCTATTAAGCTTAGCCATCTGTTTTTCATAAAAATTTCGCTTAATAGTTTTCTTTTTTCACCTGATGGCTGTAATAATGTATTTAATCTAGGTTTTCTTGTAGCTGACTGATGTAAAATTGATCGATTACTCATTCCGTTTTTAAGGAAGTTGGATCTGTATCATTTCATCTATATAGATTCTACGTGAGATTACAATCAAGATATTTCAAGGACTCGACATATTCATCATTGTAATAACAACTTTCATTCGAGTCTCTGATCTCCATTTCATGTTCCCTGGTTAAATTATTACGGGATTATTAAGATCGTAACGCTGTAGGACAATATTTGCGTTTTCCAAAACATGATCATCCCAAGTCATTTGTAACAAGGTAAAAATGGTGACCGGACAGGAGGGTCTTTGATTGAATTTAGACGGCGGGAATCCACGGATAGATTGTTTTTTCTTCTCATATGCACTGTGTTGCCAATTTATTAGAAACATCAGCTCCTTTCTGTAAATGTTGAGATGCACGTACTAAACTAGCAACTAAGTGTAACCTAATATCTCTTTCAAAAGCTTAAAATTGAAAAAATTCTTTCTTAATTATTTTCTTGTGATTTCTTTTAATCTCAGGCCTTTTTCTCTTGCAATAAAATCCTGGCTATATAATTGCCAAGTAAGCAGTTAAAAACAGTCACGCACATTTCCATTAAGACTGCTAATCACTTAGTTGCAACTCACTTTAACCTGTCATTTGTCCAACTGAGATTACAACTTTCAAATGAATTTCAGTAGATTATCTTTTCACTTGATTATGGAAGACCTGCATAATAATTGATGTCTAACTAGGACTTTTCATCCTGTTTTTCAACTAATCCATTTTTATAGAAGATAACCTCCTTACATCGAAAATAAAAAGAGATAACCTCATTACATTAAAAGAATGTATTATGATCAAGAAACATCAAAATGAAATAATGAACTTTCCATCTTAAATAATTCATCAACAACTAGCACACAAACATTCACTTATTAAGAGCACGGTCCCGTACTACAAGTACATACCACAAAGCGTATTAGAGTCAACCTCATATAAACTATACTGGGACCGCCCCATTCACACAGACAAAACCATACATCACAACAGACCAGACATCACACTTGTTGATAAGGTCAACAAACAGACCTATCTAATTGATATTGCAGTGCCTATCAGCAAGAACATGCAGAAAACTCACGCAGACAAGATCAGTAAATACACTGATCTAGCACACGAGCTCCAGAAGCAGTGGAGGCAGGATCGAGTACGTGTTGTACCCATCGTTCTGTCTGCCACTGGTCTGGTGCCTCACACATTACACCACAGTCTCAGCACACTAGGACTTCACAAAAACACTTATGCACAACTGCAGAAGGCTGTGGTACTCAACACTACACGCATAGTTAGGAAATTTATGGACACCACCACACATCCCTAATCATGCTCGCACACGTCTTTACACTTGGCAGTATGTGCTTTGGTCCTTGACCCGCCATATTGTTTTTGCTGGGGAAACCCAAGGTTTGAAACA